>JAVGWX010000016.1:59737652-60070777 GCA_036924085.1 Ariolimax columbianus | reverse complement strand
CATACATGTAAGGTGCAGGAGCAATTCCTGTTGGCAGTGAAAAAGACTAATGTAATGCTGGGTATGATTAAAAGAAATTCATAGGAGCAAGGAAATGATAGTGAAACCTAAATTGAAGTACCGTTTTCATGTGTGGAGTCTTTATCAAATTGTGTGGATGGATACATGATAGTGAGGATACAAAGAAGAGCTACAAAAATGATTGTGGGATTCCAGAATTACAGTTGTGAGGAGAGACTTATAAAAACTGGTTAGCGGGGTCTAGAACAGAGCGGAATTCGAGGTGGCGATCAATCGTCATCTTCCTCTTTTGTCCTACTGCTCTTGTCGTGTGGTGTGGCAGAGAGGTGGGATGCGTAGATCTCTTGTTTGGGCCAGATGAGAAGCTTATGTGGTCGTCAAGTGGAGCCTCCCGAGTGTTTCAGACACATCTTCTATCCATCTGCCACGAGGGCAGCCTCTGGCACGAGGATCTGATACTTGCATGTTATAGGCTTTTGCTACTGGTTGGTCACAACGCATTCGAACCAAGTGGCCAAACCACTTGATCTGTTGGGCTTCAATGTAGGCATTTACTGTGTTCGTTCCACCATCTGCCTCAACCTGGTATTTCGGTACAGTCTCGGATAGACTTCCCAACTGCACTTCGCACATAGCGCATCTCACAGCTCTGAATCTAGTCTCTGATAGACTTCCCAACTGCACTTCGCACATAGCGCATCTCACAGCTCTGAATCTAGTCTCGGATAGACTTGCCAACTGCACTTCGCACATAGCGCATCTCACAGCTCTGAATCTAGTCTCTGATAGACTTCCCAACTGCACTTCGCACATAGCGCATCTCACAGCTCTGAATCTAGTCTCGGATAGACTTGCCAACTGCACTTCGCACATAGCGCATCTCACAGCTCTGAATCTAGTCTCGGATAGACTTCCCAACTGCACTTCGCACATAGCGCATCTCACAGCTCTGAATCTAGTCTCGGATAGACTTGCCAACTGCACTTCGCACATAGCGCATCTCACAGCTCTGAATCTAGTCTCGGATAGACTTGCCAACTGCACTTCGCACATAGCGCATCTCACAGCTCTGAATCTAGTCTCGGATAGACTTGCCAACTGCACTTCGCACATAGCGCATCTCACAGCTCTGAATCTAGTCTCGGATAGACTTCCCAACTGCACTTCGCACATAGCGCATCTCACAGCTCTGAATCTAGTCTCGGATAGACTTGCCAACTGCACTTCGCACATAGCGCATCTCACAGCTCTGAATCTAGTCTCAGATAGATTTGCCAACTGCACTTCGCACATAGCGCATCTCACAGCTCTGAATCTAGTCTCAGATAGATTTGCCAACTGCACTTCGCACATAGCGCATCTCACAGCTCTGAATCTAGTCTCGGATAGATTTGCCAACTGCACTTCGCACATAGCGCATCTCACAGCTCTGAATCTAGTCTCGGATAGACTTGCCAACTGCACTTCGCACATAGCGCATCTCACAGCTCTGAATCTAGTCTCAGATAGATTTGCCAAATGCACTTCGCACATAGCGCATCTCACAGCTCTGAATCTACTCTCAGATAGATTTGCCAACTGCACTTCGCACATAGCGCATCTCACAGCTCTGAATCTAGTCTCAGATAGATTTGCCAACTGCACTTCGCACATAGCGCATCTCACAGCTCTGAATCTAGTCTCGGATAGATTTGCCAACTGCACTTCGCACATAGCGCATCTCACAGCTCTGAATCTAGTCTCGGATAGATTTGCTAACTGCACTTCGCACATAGCGCATCTCACAGCTTTGAATCTTGTCTCGGATAGATTTGCTAACTGCACTTCGCACATAGCACATCTCACAGCTCTGAATCTAGTCTCAGATAGATTTGCCAACTGCACTTCGCACATAGCGCATCTCACAGCTCTGAATCTAGTCTCGGATAGATTTGCTAACTGCACTTCGCACATAGCGCATCTCACAGCTCTGAATCCTACTCTTGTGACGTTCCAATAAGGACCACCATTGACACTGGTAACACAAAGTAGGAATGAAATGCGTGTTGATCAGCCTCCTCTTTGTTGAAAGTTACACTCCTGGATGTTATAGAGTCGGGGCAAACTGGTAGTGGACATTGCTTTTTTTCTGAATACGATATGCTATCTCTCTGTCTACTCAGTGAACACACTTGCCAGGTACTTGAACTCTCGAACGTGATGGAGATTTTTGTGGTCGCTGCGGAAGAGCTGCTTCAAATATTTACGGGTTATTTTCTTAGACACAGTTTTTCCTATGTTGATCTTCCTGTCATATCTTTGACAGATGGAAGTGAGGGAGGTGAAGTATGTTGTAGGTCATCCCCGTTACTAATAGAAGATGTTTTGATCATCAGCGAAGTTGGTTTTTGGCTTTCGGCTGGCTTGTGGCTTGTGGCTTTGGCTTTGGCTTAGCCTTAGGCTTAGGGGTAAGCGGTTTGGGGTTGGGGTTGGGGTTGGGATTGGGGTTAGGGTTTGAGTTGAGTTGAGTTGAGTTAAGTTAAGTGAATAAATTTGTCACCGTCCGGGATTGCAATGAATGAATCACTGCTGATCGGATACTCTGAAACGTTTGGGAAGCAGAGCCATAGACCGCTGTCATGTATACTCCTCTCCACTCAACAACGACCTCACCTACGTGTTTTTCAGTACATATCAACGTACCTGGATTATCATCACCGCTTGTAGTCTCTTTCATAATAAGAACATAAAAAATGCGTGGAAAGCAGGTAAGCTGAATCTACCTTCCTGCTTCCTTTCGTTGAGAATCAATTTATACCTTTGTATATGTATGTCTATCACTCTTGAAGTTGCCAAATTTCTTAGTTATACCGGGCTCTTGCTGACGTCATGCCGAAGCTAATTTTTCTTATCTTATTTTTTGCTTCCCGGACACCTGACAGGTATATCGAGTTTCTTTACCTTCATCAACAAACCCATCCTCAACAGGTAAAAATATGCTGGGAGGCCAGGAACATCATCAACAAACCCATCCTCAACAGGTAAAAATATGCTGGGAGGCCAGGAACACTATCAAATTAATTTGCATTTTAAAACGGATTAATTTGTTGTGAAAATAAATACAGTTTTTGAACAGGAGTTGCGTGTGTTTTTTACTCGTACGAGATTATGTACACATTCTAGAGCGAATTTTCTTGTATATCCCTCATAACATGTACGCGTTCATAAATTATAGTTTTTGCACTCTCTGAACTGTGTACACCTACATGAACCTGAGATTTCCGTCTCTTCAGAAAGTGTCTAAATATATATGAAACTAGGTTCAAATGCCTTTGTTCTCAGTTGAGATGGGCTGACCATTTGGTACGCATGTCGGATCAACGTCTGCCGAAAGAGCTGCCCTATGGTGAATTGCAGAAGGCAAGAGAGCTAGCGGTGGGTAGCGAAAAATGTGCAAGGACAAGCTTAAGAGATGACTGATCCAGTGCGGTGTTAACAATGATGACTGGGAAAGAATCGCCACCTATCACACGGACTAGCGCTGCACTATTACTAAGGGTGTTCAGAGACACGAAGCATCAAAATTATTGAGGTTATACAGTGACGATCGCTGCTCGAGCTAGTACTCAGGAACTCTTCTCCAATCCCTTTTGGTAGGGTGTGTCTTATTTCCTTGTACTAAGTGTAACAGACAATGCAGGGCTTCGAATGGCTTATTTATCCATATTGATACTCATGCGAATAGTGAATGTTCACAAAGTGATTCTCGTCGATTACAAGGGACTAACAACACACACACACCTTTATGCAAGAGGCTTGTCATAAGTCTTTACCCTGGCCACGAAGGAGTAGGAGAAGAAAGTTGAAATTTGGTACAGTGCTTATTCCTTCTCAATGTGGCCACCACCTAAATTTATACATTTCTGCCATCTCATCGTAACCTTGAAAAGACCCTCAGAATAAAATAACTTATTTTTTTAACTAAACCAATTATCATAAGCCAGTATGACATCTGCGTCACTGTCAACATGATTTCCTTTCAGCTGTTTTTTAAGTTGTGGGAAAAGAAAAAAGTCTGATGGAGCTAAATCCGGAGGATATGATGGGGGTGGAAGAATTTCAATTTTCAAATTGTTGGCTCTTTGCAGCAAAAGCCTTGCTTTATGGGAGGAGCGTTGCCTTGAAGCAAAGGCAGAATTTGAATGCGCGCTATCTCTCGTTTTCTGGTCAGAGTTTTTCTTAGTTTAGTAAGGAGGTATGCATAATATTGCCCATTAACCGTGTTGCCATGAGGCAGATAATCTTTCAATATGACACCTTTAACGTCCCAAAAAAAACAGGCAGCATCATTTTTATTGCAGATTTGTGTGCTCCTGGCTTGACATGTGTTGGGTGAGCCCGGGGTTTTCCATTGCATGCTGAAATTTTTGGATAATGGGTCATAATGGTGAACCCAAGTCTCATCTACTGTCACCATGGTCGGCAACATGTTTTTCGACGGACACATTTTGAGCAACAGGCCACAGCAATCAACCCTCGTTTGTTTATGTTCACATGTCAGCAGACGCGAGACCCAGCGGACACACACTTTTCTCATAAGGTTTAGGGTTAGGTTTAAGGTTAAGTTTAGGGTTAGGGTTAGGCAACCTACCGTACTGCCCACCTGCTAAAAAATTTATAACAGCCTAACCCTAACCCTAATTTAAGGTTATGTTTAGGGTTAGGGTTAGACAACCTATCGTACTGCACACCTGCTAAGAAACATGTAACAGTCAAATAGGTTGGCGGTTGTAAGAAGCGACGTTCTGCAAAGGACTTGCTACTTACGTTTTAGTGTAAAGGAAAGAGTGGAAACCAGCAGTGAAATGATCATTAAAAGATCTCTGGTTGGTCTCTTTGTGCAACAGACACGAGAAGAAAACCAAAGCCACACTGAGTAGCATATCGCAAGAGACGACTGAGTACGGTAGAAGACTCTCAAACCCATGGTATTTTGTAATTCACAATTCAAACAGGACAAGTGTTATGATCATCGCGAGGTAGGTTCTGGATGTCAATTAAAGTTTCATAAACAACAGACTTTTATACATGCGTGCTTGCGGGGGATAGAATGATTAAAATGATTTAATCGATGCGTAGGAAATAATGATTGAAATGGGAATGAAGATACCCCGTATAGGGACACGAAAATTGTATGATAGATTATAGGGGGATCGCTATAATTGAGGTAAGGCCCTATCTTCTCAAGAAACGATGAGATAGACGCCTAGTCTTTGAGGAGATGGAAGATAAACTCGGAGGATCTATTTACACGATGCACACATAAAAGACACTTGCAGTTGACATTCGTAACATGCGTGATGTTAGTCGTTGTCTGGACAACACATCTAAAGATAATGGATGTTACATCCATTAGCTTGGGGACGGCGTGGGCTAGTGGTTAAGTGATACGGGTTGCAACCAGAAGATGCTGAATTCGATCCTTATCACAGCGTCGGCCGCTACCCCGGGGAAGCAAACCCTTAGAAGATTCAGGAGAAAGCTGACCCTTACATAAAATGCATGCTGAAGGCGGATGCACTGGGCCGACAGGCGCTAAATAAAAACCACAGTGCAACGCACATCTCTTTTGATATTAGAGAAATGAGGCGAACGCCAAAAAAAACATTGAAAAATCCATTAGTTGTCTACATGAAAGCCAAAAGTAGGTGGTCCATCCGTCATTTTGTATCCCAAAAGACCAGTCACTTGTTTGACTGCACATTTGATTGCAAGTATGCACGGAAAAGGACCTTTACACTCTCAGGGGTAGACGAAGAGCGACTAAGAGAGAAGAGATGATAAGATCACTAATGTGGAACTGCTGGAAATGACCAGGCAGAAAAATTATAGGAACATCATGCGAGTAGAAAACACTTGCGCTGGATAGGACACATTAAGAAAATCAGCTGATAGAATTACAAGGAACGATTTGTTCCGTAAATCCCCAAAAAAGAGAGAGAAACATAGAAAGAGAGAGAGAGAGAGAGAGATAGAGAGTGAGAAAGACGGGGAGAGATAGATAGAGAGAGAGATAGAGACGGAGGGAGAGAGACGGAGAGAGATAGAGAGAGAGAAAGAGAGATATATAAATATATATATATATATATGTATATATATATATATATATATATATATATATATAGAGAGAGAGAGAGAGAGAGAGAGAGAGAGACGGAGAGCGATCAAAACACACATAGAGAAGAGAGCTCGAGTCAAACACAAGAAAATTAGTCAAGGCGTGGAGAGAGCCGGAAAGTTTGCCTGATCACAGCAGGACTTGTCATGTATTTGTTAAAGGCATGTGCTCCATGGGGAGCATAAGCTGCTTTGCTCGACCGATTGGCTTACTGCCTTCGTCCTGAAAAGGACTTTTGTTACGTAGTGTCGTAGTTTACAGCGAGGCAGCGATATATGAGCCTTTCGTCCCAACGCATCCTTTTATACTACGGCATTTTTGGGACAGGCTTGCCTTCCCTATTCGATCCCTAATATCTTAGCCAGCCTGCATGGTTGCAGTGTTTCCAGGGCCGCCACTGGTAGGCGGAATTTGGTCTTTGTCAGTTGCGGATAACTGACTCTACTGGCAAATGCATGGTACTCGTAAAATAACCCCTGAACATCTGCTGCAAAATTGCCCGACATGCGAGAACCAGAAAAAGCACATGTCATGATCCCCAGTACCAATACTTGACAAGCTCTCTAGAAGTGTCAACAGCCTCAGGATAACCGCTGCTTTATTTGGACAAAGTGAAGTCGACGGACAAAGTGAAGTCGACGTCTGACAGCGTACGAAGAAGAAGACTAAATGCTAATGTAAAAAAAGGTATGTCATGAAATTGAATATTTTAAACCCAACGTCATTTAAAATATGAAATGAAGAATTATCGAAGACAGAGACATTTACTGAAGCACAGTTACCACAAATCAGCGAAACACACCGAGTCATCAAAAGGAGAATGAACAAAGCCAGAATAGTCTTCGCTAGTCTAAACAGTTTATCCTGTGGCAGGTTATGGCCGTGAATCATGGACGATTATCAAAACTTCCAGACAAAGAATCGAATCCTTCGAGTCAAAATCTTACAGAAAGATCCTCGGAATACCCTGGACAGAGAAAAAGACAAATGTAGACATTCGGCAAGAGTTGAGCATAGAGGAGAACTGGTTTATCAATTCCATTTTGGCTAGAAAATGCAAATACTTTGGTCACATCAAGAGACACAACGGTCTCGAGAGGGACGGTGATGGAAGGTATGGTGCCAGGCAAAAGAGGAAGGGGTAGACCAAGAAGACGATGGCACCAAGATATCCAGGAATGCCTGGGTATGACCGTGGCGGAGACTGAAGTTTTGGCAAGGGAACGAGTTTCTTTCAGACAGACTGTGATGGGAGCGACGTTCTATAAAGGACATGCTGCATGATGAGCCTAAACAACGTTTGGAAGTCATAGCAGTACAGCACAAACACCAAACTAAGAATACACAATAGTTGCATATTGTCTGTTCTTCTGTATGGTGTGGAGTGCTGGAGAGGAAAGGAAAGAAAAACGTCGAAACTGTCGTCTTTTCTCACATCCTGCCAAGAAAGATGAATAGAATCTTCTTGTCAAGCAGCGTCACCAACCAAGAGCTGCCTGCCCGGAACATTCAAGAAGACATGGACACCATCTTAACCGGCCGACGCTAGAATTGGGTAGGTCACATCCTAGGAAAAGACCCAGACACAATCACCAGAGCTACCTTCGTGTGGACCCCGGAGAGAAGAAGAAAGAGAGGCCAACCTAAAACAATTTGGTGAAGATTCGGGAGGCCGAAAGGAAAATCATGAAACAGAGTTGAGGCACTGTACGAAATATGGCTTCAGACCGGGTGAAGTTGAGGGAGCTTGTTGCTGCTCTTGAGGACGCCATTAGCCGTAACGGACACTCACCGCTTTGTTAGTCATTGGCGTGGGAATTTAAAAGAAGTTCCAGAACTAGAAAAAAGGGCTTGATGCAATACATTCTGGAGCACCGTCGGTCGCACTATTTATGCGGAGATAATACTCTGTCTGAGTAGAAACAATGTCTGCGTAGAAACAATGTACGCGTAGAAACAATGTCTGAATAAAAACAAAGCGACATTTGATAAAAAGCATATTTATATGTCGGTACTTTCCCGTGGGTTACCGAAGCCCGAACGGGGAGCAGAGAATAGTAACACACAACAAAAGTAAGAAATAGCAAACAAGGGTTGTACATGAATTAAGAGAGAGTGGGAGGGAAGAGGGGGGGGGGGGGGGTTGAGGGTATCCCATTCAGTAGAAACTAGAAGCCATAAGTAAAGGAAGAGACTTTTACACTCCTAGGCAGAGAAGTTAAGGGATGAGTAAAATTGAGCGATAATACCGTTTTGTGTGTTCTGCCATAAATTTCATGCTACGTGTCTAGCGTGTCGTTATAATTCCATGATCTATGTCGGCTAGAACTGTTGTTCTCATGGCAAGTTCAAACAAACCGGTCAGATCATCGGGCAAGCGGACAGATCAAATAAAGCAAATCCAATTGAAGAGTAGCAACCCAAATGATAAACAAAAAAATGTTGCCAAAAACGACAACGATTACTGAAACTATTTATCTGAGAAATGTACAGGGCTGGGGCATATAAGATGCTTACCTATACAGTCGTCGCCCGGGTAGTAAGGTTGGTTTTCATTTACCCTCCGACAGAAAAACAGCTTAGGTTTTACTGACGTTTGAATCTTTGCTTTTCTTGACAGAAGGACAGTATCAAAACCACTCAAACAAGAACTGTTTGTCCATAGCAATTACGAAAATATGCACATGAACATGAACTGCTCAAAATGGAACGGATCGGTCATGTCTTAACAAGAGAACCTATTGCCAGTTGAGCTTTTTTTATGTCAGATCTGGCTGATTTTGCAGGTATAGCTGGCAAAAAACTGCTTTGGCTCACAGCCGAAAATCTATCTTAATTGTCTTTATCAAAGCGTTGCCCTATGTGAAATATAAAAGCTGTCACGCTTAATTAAGCTGGCAATGTTAGAATTAGTGATACAAATCCACCTACGTTTATCGACTGTTGCTAGCCGGCTTCAGTTAAGTGATACACGAAAGTGAATATCCATAAAAGTCTAGCTTTCTGTTTGTTTCACTGTGTTTTCTTAGTTGATTTGAAAGTTATAGCTGGTAGTATTGTTGTTGCTTGGCTTTTCAGTTTCATTTTACTCCTTCAAGTTTCAGTGATTGTGTGTTGATATTTAGTGACGTGTTTTGCACATTTTTATAGTGGCATTTTTGCACACGATATTAATATATTCCTCTAATTCCTCGTTTGTCTTCAGATGCTCGACTTCAATTATCCTAACGAAGGCAGCAGTCAACTTGGGGCTTTGTACACTTCCATACAGTTTCTCATGGAAGGACACTGGCTGTTGCCAAAGGCTACATCTTTTGTCGGTATACAGTGCACATGACAGCAAAATATGTTCTGCTTTCACGGGGGCTGTGTAGCAGGTACAAAGGCCCGTAGTGCCAGTCTTGAACTTATTCTATAGATGACATCACAGTCTGCTGCGTCATGTGCGTTGTTGGAGAATGATTACATGGACTGGCCTGGAGAGTTGATAGTAGGCACCGTTTTATATGTGGCTAGAGTGGTATTTTGGTCTATTTTGCTCTGTGTGTGGCCAAGATAGCTACTTCTGTCTCATCATATGTGGTTGCTGTATCACTCTGTTGCAGTATTCCTGTCTCTCTGGCGAGTCTGTCCGCCTCCTCGTTTCCTGAAATGTTGCAGTGGGCAGGTATCCAATGGATTTTGCTTTTTTTATATTGAAAGTATTGGGACAGGCGTTCTAATGAGTCTGCCAGAGCGACGAGTTCATTTTTTGTGCTGGTTCGTGAGAGCCGTTAACAATGAAGATATTAATATTATTTATAACTATAAATTAAGGAAAGAAGAATGAGAAATGATGTATTCACAAACTTGTTTGGGCAATCCTAACAGTACGCAATGTAAACTTTGTTAATGTGAAATTACTGCAACATATCGTTTTCAAAGTTAGTCAGTCCAGTGACTGGTCTTTTGATCATGTCACGGCACTATCATCTGTTAGTCAGTCCGGTGACTGGTCTTTTGATCATGTCACGGCACTATCATATGTTAGTCAGTCCGCTGACTGGTCTTTTGATCATGTCACGGCACTATCATCTGTTAGTCAGTCCGGAGACTGGTCTTTTGATCATGTCACGCCACTATCATCTGTTAGTCAGTCCGGAAACTGGTGTTGAAGTCTTCTGATCATGTCACGCCACTGACCTCTATTAGTCAGTCCGGAGACCTGTGTTGGTCTTCTTTTCATGTCACGCCACTGACCTCTGTTAGTCACTCCGTAGACTGATGTTGAAGTCTTCTGATCATGTCACGTTAGTCAGTCCTGAGACTTTTGTTGAAGTCTTCTGATGATGTCACGCCACTGTTCTCTGTTAGTCAGTCCGTAGACTGATGTTGAAGTCTTCTGATCATTTGACGCCACTGTTCTCTGTTAGTCAGTCCGGAGACTTGTGTTGAAGTCTTCTGATCATGTCACGCCACTGTCATCTGTTAGTCAGTCCGGAGAACTCACTCATCTACCCACACAATCACTTAACCACTTTCTGAATCACTGAACAACTCACTCACTTAATCACTGACTCTCCCACTCATTCACTCAAAAATGTACTCACCTGCCCTCTCACTAACCCCTCATTTACTTACCTACCCGATAATTCACTTAACAACTACTACTACCCAAACAGAAACACTCTAATTTCATTCACTCACACGTTACTACCCAAACAGAAACATTCTAATCTCACTCACTCACACCTTACAACCCAAACAGAAACACTCTAATCTCATTCACTCACACGTTACTACCCAATCAGAAACACTCTAATCTCACTAACTCACACCTTACTACCCAAACAGAAACACTCTAATCTCATTCACTCACACGTTACTACTCAATCAGAAACACTCTAATCTCACTAACTCACACCTTACTACCCAAACAGAAACACTCTAATCTCACTCACTCACACGTTACTACTCAAACAGAAACACTCTAATCTCACTTACTCACACCTTACTACCCAAAGAGAAACACTCTAATCTCACTCACTCACACGTTACTACCCAATCAGAAACATTCTAATCTCACTCACTCACGCGTTACTACCCAATCAAAAACACTCTAATCTCATTTACTCACACGTTACTACCCAAACAGAAACACTCTAATCTCATTCACTCACATCTTACTACCCAAACAGAAACACTCTAATGTCACTCACTCACACGTTACTACCGAAACCGAAACACTCTAATGTCACTCACTCACACGTTACTACCCAATCAGAAACACTCTAATCTCATTCACTCACACGTTACTACCCAAACAGAAACATTATAATCTCACTCACTCACACGTTACTACCCAAACAGAAACACTCTAATCTCACTCACTCACACGTTACTACCCAAACAGAAACACTCTAATCTCACTCACTCACACGTTACTACCCAAATAGAAACACTATAATCTCACTCACTTACACGTTACTACCAAAACAGAAACACTCTAATCACACTCAAAAACTTACTTTTCTGCCTGTGAGAACGTCAGCTTTTCTCGATGCATGATTGGAATTCCACAACCTGGAAAATAAGTCATCATTACCCACATTACTATCATCAACAACCACACAAAGCCACACATTAGTTAAGCCGTCATTTCTCTCCCCCACATCCAACAGAGACATCAGCAACCACACATTAGTTAAAACATTATTTCTCTCCCCAACATCCAACAGAGACAACAACACATTAGTTAAAACATCATTTCTCTCTCCAACATCTAACAGAGACATCAACAGCCACACAAAGCCACACATTAGTTAAGCCATCATTTCTCTCCCCCACATCCAACAGAGACATCAGCAACCACACATTAGTTAAGCCAACACTTCTCTCCCCCACATCCAACAGAGACATCAGCAACCACACATTAGTTAAGCCAACACTTCTCTCCCCCACATCCAACAGAGACATCAGCAACCACACATTAGTTAAAACATCATTTCTCTCTCCCACATCCAACAGAGACATCAACAACCACACAAAGCCACACATTAGTTAAGCCATCACTTCTCTCCTCCACATCCAACAGAGACATCAACAACACAGATCTGGATACGTGTTAGAACGAACAGCTCAGCACAGGATAACATCACGAGCAGAACTATGCTCCACCTGAAGCTGACTGTTTTGGTGGATTCGTTTTTCTCCAATTCGCTTCCTGTGGAGCACAGGACTTTCAATATAATTTACCCCTTACAGGATGCTCGTGTCAAAGTCATTTGAGTACTTTTGCTCTGAGTTGGGTTTTCGTTTCTTTTTGTAGAAACGTGTTTAAAATGTTAGGGATATTAGCACATTGTTGTTGTTGTTGTTGTTGCTGTTGGTGGTGTTGTTATTGCTGTTGTTGTTGTTGGTATTGCTGTTGCTCGAAACTACGCTCTCAGAGTTTCTCAATTCTACATGTGTTTCTTTTCTAAGGAGATGTAAGAAAGAACGTGTTTGGGTTCTGGCTGTAATACAATACTTACTTCTAAGTAAAGTCAATCTATGGTGATTTAGTAAAGTCAATCTATGGTGATTTAGTAAAGTCAATCTATGGTGATTTAGTAAAGTCAATCTATGGTGATTTAGTAAAGTCAAAGTCTGTCTTATAGTAGATGCACTACTGTCGGGGAATGCAGTTGATAAAGACTTCAGAATACTCAGTCAAGGTTTGTCCCATAGTAGTTACACTATTGTCGGGGAATGAAGTTGTTAGAGACTTCAGTATACTAAGTCAAGGTTTGTCCCATAGTAGTTACACTACTGTCGGGGAAGGAAGTTGTTTGAGACTTCAGTATACTAAGTCAAGGTTTGTCCCATAGTAGTTACACTACTGTCAGGGAAGGAAGTTGTTAGAGACTTCAGAATACTAAGTCAAGGTGTGTCCCATAGTAGTTACACTACTGTCGGGGAAGGAAGATGTTGGAGACTTCAGTATACTAAGTCAAGGTGTGTCCCATAGTAGTTACACTACTGTCGGGGAAGGAAGTTGTTTGAGACTTCAGTATACTAAGTCAAGGTGTGTCCTATAGTAGTTACACTACTGTCGGGGAAGGAAGTTGTTTGAGACTTCAGTATACTAAGTCAAGGTGTGTCCTATAGTAGTTACACTACTGTCGGGGAAGGAAGTTGTTTGAGACTTCAGTTAACTAAGTCAAGGTGTGTCCCATAGTAGTTACACTACTGTCGGGGAAGGAAGTTGTTTGAGTCTTCAGTATTCTGAGCCATATCTTACAAGAGGTAGGGTGCCCAGTTATTTCTCTCGCTGCCTTTTACTTTCCTAGTTCTTTGCTAGGTACCCAGTTACAGCTATTTCGACTGAAGCTTGACGGCCGTGGAAGATGAATCCCAGACCTTTGCCGTGTAAAGCGAGTGCTCTACGGTTACCCTGATTATTATCAATCCTCAAATTATTGGTCAGTCAGTCTGTCGTTATGCAGTTTATTTATAAGTGGAACAGTTTAACATGAGATGGAATCGTAGTGAGTAGGAGGTGAAGGTCAGTCTCATGTCAACTGTTGTCGTCGTGGATGAAGTTAACTGTTCAATTACAAAACCGCATCCTACGTGAGGTAAGATGGCCTGTTACCTTCCTTGCTGTTTTTACCTTTCCCAACTTATACATCAGGTACCCATTTACATATGGGTCTACAGTTCGGTGCGATCGTACCAGGCACGAACCACGGCATGAATTTTTTTGGGGTCCGTCCGTAAATTCGAACTCCTGGCACACTGTAATATCAGTTAAGTAAGCCAGCTCACTACAGACTGGGCTACACGCTTGGTGAGTATGTGTAGCCTGACCCTGAAATGAAGTGAAAGCTTGATGGGCTTGTTTCACCTGAACCTGACGAGAGGTGAGATTTGGTGAGTGTGTTTCACCTGACCCTGACGAGAGATGAGATATTGGTGAGTGTGTTTCACCTGAACCTGACGAGAGGTGAGATTTGGTGAGTGTGTTTCACCTGATCCTGACGAGAGGTGAGATATTGGTGTGTGTTTCACCTGACTCTGACGAGAGATGAGATATTGGTGAGTGTGTTTCACCTGACCCTGACGAGAGGTGAGATATTGGTGAGTGTGTTTCACCTGACCCTGACGAGAGGTGAGATATTGGTGAGTGTGTTTCACTTGACCCTAACGAGAGATGATATCTTGGTGAGTCTGTTTCACCTGACTATGACGAGAGGTGAAAGCTTGATGGGTTTGTTCCACCTGACAATGACGAGAGATGATATCTTGGAGAGTGTGTTTCACCTGACTATGACGAGAGGTGAAAGCTTGATGGGTTTGTTCCACCTGACAATAACGAGAGATGATATCTTGGAGAGTGTGTTTCACCTGACTATGACGAGAGGTGAAAGCTTGATGGGCTTGCTCCACCTGACAATGACGAGAGATGATATCTTGGTGAGTATGTTTCACGTGGCATGATAGCGAATGACAGGAAGACTTGGCTTGTATTTGTTAAGGACTTATGCTTACTGGGAGTTTAAGTGTGACCTATGCTTACTGGGAGTTTAAGTGTGACCTATGCTTACTGGGAGTTTAAGTGTGACCTATGCTTACTGGGAGTTTAAGTGTGACCTATGCTTACTGGGAGTTTAAGTGTGACCTATGCTTACTGGGAGTTTAAGTGTGACCTATGCTTACTGGGAGTTTAAGTGTGACCTATGCTTACTGGGAGTTTAAGTGTGACCTATGCTTACTGGGAGTTTAAGTGTTTTGCTTGACGATTGATACTGGCTTATGTTGTTAATTAATTATCAAATTCGAGGTTTAAGTAGTGTCACATTTACATCGACACAAATAAACTGTTTGTGTTATAATTACTCAAATTTTACGTTAGTCTCCCTTCGTTTGACCTTCCCATTGCTGGGGTAGTTGAAGGGTTTTTTGGCAGAGGACTTCAAGCCGCTTCACCACTGCTGTCGCCACGTCGTGTTCTGGCTATGATTGTTTATTTCACCCCCAACATATAAACAACAAATGCTTTACCAGGGATTCTTCTTCTTCGTACGCTGTACCAGGGATTCGATCGCTGCCCTCTTTGTCAGCAGGCAGATATTGAAACCATTCGACTACACGCTTCTTATTATCACAGATAAAAGAGTTATTCACATGTGTATACCTGTATCGTATATATTGTTTACTCAGATGTATTTCAAATAAAAGATAACCCACATTTACATGTTTTCGACTGTAGTAAAGTAAAGAAGAGTTTGTAAGGAGTTTTTATTTATCTTGGCATGACCGCTGTCCGGATGCGCGACGGATGCGTTTTCTTGTATTCCGGCAGTTGTAATTAACTTCGCAGTAACCAAGAACAGGTATCGTCAAATTATTTCTCACTTGGCGTCCACTTCTACCATTTTCGTGAGGGTAAATTTTCCTTTCCGCACACAAAAATCTAAATTGAAGAAAATGTGGTTATCGTTAAATGAGTCTGTATATTTTTGATGTATTTGCATGTCCTTGACCATAAGGCTAACGTCTGGTCAAGCAAAACACACTGATCAAACAATTTTAGCCAGGGTAAGGAGCAAAATACTGGTCAAGACCCTCACCTGACCTCGGTGTTGGTCCTCCTGGAAACCGGCTGTTGTCGAGGACAACAGTCTAGCTAACAAGGTGAGGTTCGATGTGATCCCCGTAGTACTGAGTGACACGCAGATGAAGCAAAAGCATTGCACAACTGCTTGGAGGTCCCCCGTCTACTTCATCAGCACGCTCGGCATGTCAGGAAATTACTACATTTTGCCCCAAGTTCCGTCCTTTTCTGGACGCACAAAGAGGTTACCAACCAATTGTGGGCATTAACAACCAGCCAACCGAAAGAAACTCAATCTCTTGTGAAATCTCCATCCTGTTCCAGTGACATGCCCAAGCATTTCTTTACATCTGTGTACCATCGCCTTCTTTGTCTGCCTCTGTCTCTATTGCCCGGCACTATATATTCCAAGACCGCCGTGTCTTTTGATGTGGCCAAAGCATTTCATTTTTTTATTTATGATGGAATTTTCTTCTCAATACCTAACTCTTGTCGAATGTCTTCATTTTTCTTTTATTCGGTCCATGTTATTCTGAGATCCTTTTTAAAACATTTCGACTCGAAGTACTCGATTCTCTTTGTTGAGGTTTGGATAACTGTCCATGTTTCACAGTTGAATGTTGTCACTGGAAAAACACAGGTTCTCAAAATATTAACTTTTGTTCGTTTGTTGGTATTCTGCTATAGTTTCCTCAGGATGTGTGGCCTATGCATTGCCATAATAATAAAAATATGTCTTTAATACAGAATGTAATTATTCGCTACCGCCCACCTGAAAGCTACAATCGCTCACTAGTGGACGGTATCGCCCAGATTGAAGAGCACTGACAGCGGTAAATCCAGATCCATCAGCCCCGACCCGTCCAGTGCAAGCATGATTGCGCGGAGGAAACTTCTGGAAATATGAATGTTTCAATCATCCGCTAGTTATTTTGTGGTGAAAGTACACGACTTGAATGAGAAACTGGTTGTCTATAAACTCTACAGAGTTTTCTGGAGGTCTACACAACTTGAATGAGAAACTGGTTGTCTATAAACTCTACAGAGTTTTCTGGAGGTCTACACAACTTGAATGAGAAACTGGTTGTCTATAAACTCTACAGAGTTTTCTGGAGGTCCACACGAATTGAATGAGAAACTGGTTGTCTATAAACTCTACAGAGTTTTCTGGAGGTCTACACAACTTGAATGAGAAACTGGTTGTCTATAAACTCTACAGTCTTTTGGAGGTCTACACGACTTGAATGAGAAACTCGTTGTCTATAAACTCTACAGAGTTTTCTGGAGGTCTACGCGACTTGAATGAGAAACTCGTTGTCTATAAACTCTACAGAGTCCTTTGGAGGCCTACACGACTTGAATGAGAAACTGGTTGTCTATAAACTCTACAGAGTTTTCTGGAGGTCTACGCGACTTGAATGAGAAACTTGTTGTCTATAAACTCTACAGAGTTTTCTGGAGGTCCACACGACTTGAATGAGAAACTGGTTGTCTATAAACTCTTCAGAGTTTTCTGGAGGTCCACACGACTTGATTGAGAAACTGGTTGTATATAGACTCTACAGTCTTCTGTATGTCGTTGTTGTCGAGAGGTCAGACACTCTACTCTCAAAGCGAGGAACAGAAGCGATGGAAGATGAGTCATGCAAGTTTTCATGTGACCCCCCCCCCCTCCTAGACTCAATGGTGGTTAGACCAGAATGCCTGCATCCAATCGTCTTGGTTTTTGTCTTGCCACTGGATTAAGGTAGCTCGGGACCAGAGAGTGAGGTTGACAACGCAATTACTACCTTACTATAATTCCAATACACCGGAAGTTACACCATCAAAACAAAACCGTCTGATGATGTCGTCACCATCGCTTACGTCAGGCAACTGACCTAGAGAGCTGACATTTTATTCATATATTCCACTAGAATGATCTGTTAATCTATCAACATTTAATGAATATTAGACACATTGTTCAAAAGGTTTTCACAGAAAAAGGTAATTTATTTATACTTACTATTACATATATTTACATATATTAAATTTAACTCACTCATCGTGTCGTGACCCCTTGTTATGCTGTATTTTTCAGAAAGATTTGGGTCATAGTTCCTGACGGGTTTGTCTGTCATGTCCAAAAATAAAAATATGGCGTTGTATAAATAAAAGTGTTTACGTTAAAACCTAGTTTGTGCTTACGTCTACTTGTTTAATATGGTTATTTATTTGTATTTTTGACGTTTCATTTCAACCCTCTAGGTTTTACAGTAAATGGTAACGGAATTTTCATTGTAGACGCCGCTGTGGGGGATGAAGTGTTAAGACTTCATTGAACGAGGCCTCGGCTTTATTATGAGGTGGTGTTGGACAGTTCCTTTCTTAGTTGCCTTTCTGTTCTGAACAGTGTTTCATGTATCCATTTACAGCTGGGTCGACTGAAGTGTGTCGATAACGAGAATCAAACCGGTACCTTTGTTCTACGATGCGAGCGATCTACCCCTTTGCCACCCAGATGCACATATTTTTATAGTACTATTGATCATATGTAAACAACTAGTTCAACAAGGTCAAGGTTTAGTTCTAACATTCTTATCTCGATAAGAAACTTATCAGTGCTCCCGTAAGGATAAAATAATTACGTCAAGCAACCGGAACAGGGAACTTGACATTTTCACAAGAATGACGTTGTTAAACAGTTATTGGGAACTTGACAACAATTTCACAAGAATGACGTTAAACAGTTATTGGGAACTTGACATTTTCACAAGAATGACGTTCAACAGTTATTGGGAACTTGACAATATTTTCACATGAATGACGTTCAACAGTTATAGGGAACTTTACAACATTTTCACAAGAATGATGTTCAACAGTTATAGGGAACTTTACAACATTTTCACATGAATGACGTTCAACACTTTTTGGGAACTTGACAACATTTTCACAAGAATGACGTTCAACAGTTTTTGGGAACTTGACAACATTTTCACATAATAAATGCTGTTTTTCAACACTAGCTTCATCGTCACATTTTCGTGCATAGTGCTAACCGTTTATCTTGCCAGACTTTGTTAAGCCGTGCAAGTGCCGTTATTTTGTCTGCGCTATTCTGGCCAACACCTCACATTTTTAAGTTACCTTATAAAAATCATTAGTGCTATAACGGTAAAGGCTGCAGTACAACTAAGAGGGAAAAGAAAAGTAAATAATTTCGACAAAGATGTAATTGGACGTAAGGTTTTGAAAATAATTTAGGTAAATGAAATTGTTACTCTCCCCCAAATATAATGTTCACTTATAAGCAAATATAGAAATCTAAAAAAAAATTCTCTTTGAACAGTTATAAGATGCAGAGTAGCTCACCTGTCAAAGATCTGCTTGCGGTAGGACGAATGTTAGGGAAAGGTCGCAGCTTGGCCGCTGCTCGAAACAAATAGCTGAGGCAGATCCGCGACTGAAGGGTGGAAGACTACAATATCCTGATCACACCTATGTGATGGAACGGCTTGAGGGCTAGTGGTTAAGTGGCACGGCTCACAAGCCGAAGGTGCTAGGTTCGATACCCATCACAGCACCGGCCGTTACCCCGGGGAAGCAAACCCTTAGAAAATGCAGAAGGAAGCAGACCCTTACATAAAATGCAAGCTGAAGTCGGATGCACTGGGCCGACAGGCGCAAAAATAAAAACAACAGTGAAACGCACACCGCCTTTAGGGATTAGAGAACTAAGGCTAACGCAACAAAAAAAACAACACATATGTGAAAGCGTGGCAATCAGTTGACAGAGACGGGATCAAGCTGTTGGACAATGCATGAGCTGCAGCAGTCAGCGACCCAAAGCTGACTGCCAGAGAATCAGAACTGTCAAGACCCTCTTACACCTCCACGCGGTGCTCCTGGATAACAGGCTGCAACTGAGCAGATTAGTTAAGGGGAAAGAATCTAGGAGGAAAGGCTAACCTGATACTAAAAAATTCCTGCTA
This sequence comes from Ariolimax columbianus, assembly GCA_036924085.1. Taxonomy (NCBI): domain Eukaryota; kingdom Metazoa; phylum Mollusca; class Gastropoda; order Stylommatophora; family Arionidae; genus Ariolimax; species Ariolimax columbianus. Next base: position 60,051,051 of record JAVGWX010000016.1, on the reverse strand, counting down.
AAGTCAGATGGGTCGGACGGAAAGGTGCAATTATCGCAGTCAAGCTGTTAACTACGACACATCGTATTCTATTCTCCGGGCAACATCCTGCTACTTGCAAAGTTCTATTATGGGCTTGGTAGCGGGAGATTGAGTACTACAAGATAAAGATGAAATGAAAAAAGGAGAAGAAGAATAAAGGGGAGGAGAAGGAAGAGAGGTTTCCATTTTCAGCTCGTTCGACGGGAGGATGTTGATCAAATCCAGTACCTCTGCCATGATTTTTCCTGATTCATTTCATAAAGCTGAAATATTGGCTTATAAGTTTTCTTACATCGCTATAGAGCTGATGTATGGACTTCAACAATTGCAAAGTTGTTATTATTAAATGCACCCAAACAGAAAGTTTACTCCTTTGTGCGACCTGAAAAGGACGTTAAGTGGCGAGTTGCAATAGCTTTCCTCACATCCCGAGCATGCTGATGAAGGTGGACCCTGCTTTTCCGGGCGGTTGTGCTATGCTTGGCTTCATTTGCGTAGCGCTCACTACTTCGGGGATCACATATATCCACATCTCGTCAGACAGGCTGCCTTGAAAACAGCCTGTTTCCAGGGAACGCTACATGGAAGACAGATTGTGGTCTTGGTCAGTGTATTGGCCCTGACGCGTCGTCCTGGTCAGCATGTTTGTGTCTGCCCCTGACGCGACGTCCTGGTCAGCATGTTTGTGTCTGACTGGACTAGCATCTCAGTTTCCCCCAACAAGTGCAATACTTTATAGCCAAAGGTCTCTCGATAACAACTTTTCGCGAATTCATAAATGCATCTATACGTATTGTACGTTTTAAAAAATACAGATGTCCCGAAATTTTAATTATTCTGTAATAAATGAATTAAGAAACCGCACTACCACTCGGCCACTCTACCACTCAACCACTCTACCACTCAACCACTCTACCAGTCTACCACTCGGCCACTCTACCCCTCGGCCACTCAACCACTCTACCACTCTACCAGTCTAACGCCCTGAAGCAATTAAGTTTTCACAACAATGTTATTTATAAAGATTACGTTATCATTTAACTTACCTCAAAACCTTTCCGTTACGCGAACACAACAAACACAAATTATTAAAGTTATCACACAGGTAGTCAAGAAGATGTCAGAATAATTCGTCCACAAGCTGCAGGTTTAACTATTAATGTAAAAATAGTTCCCACCGTACATTGGTCGTCTACCTTCAATATTGTCAGAAGCAGGTACAAAACTGAAGCATCGCAGTTGCTAGCGAGAAAACACGAGAAAGAGGCATGTGGGAAACGTGTAGGGAGATTTGTGCTCGTGTCGCCTTGGATTGTGGGATATGGCAGGTGAGGATGGAGTATAGACCAGTTGCTTGGGTTATCATCACTTAGTGCCAGCTCTGAGCACTAATGTGATGTTGGCAAGTTTTTTCAACGATTTCATGGATTGATATAGACATATTGACACACATACACCAACAAGTGGCAGGCAGAGCAATCTTAATGAAAACAGACATTGTGTCAGAAAAGGCAGACATCTAGATCAGTGTTTCTCAACCTTCGTCCGACCGTGGCCCCCATCGACCTTGTTTCCTTCCTGTTCCTCCACTCACCCAACCCCAGCCTTTCCACCAACCATGGCCCACTTTTTAGTCCGTCTGACTCATTTCGGAAAATATTCATGAAACGTCATATGTATAGGCCAACTAAATTACAGAGCTCATCAGTACTCATATTGTGCCCACCTTTATAATCATACCGTCATCCACACATATTGTGCCAAGATTTATAATCAATCCATTAATCATCCACACATAGTGTGCCAATATGTATAATCAATCCATACACCATCCACACAGAGAAATACAGCAAATAGCGGTACAAAACACAACAAATCACTGTTGAGAGTGATCCTGTCACAGAACCCTGCCCTGAAACAAACTGATAACCCATCTTCTTTTATTTATTTACGATATAAAACAACCAGCGCTCCTAATGAGACCAGTCTTTTGAAATGATTACCCCTTTCATGGAAGTATTTTTGAAAATAATGATCCCCGTGTTTTACGAGATCTGTTCATCTTCAACCCAAAGCGCACGGGTTTTGAACAGTTATGTCAGCTTTCGGTGCGTTCCATATGTAGTTAAAAATTATGTGAGCAAGTAAATAGGTGTAACATATCAAACAAGAGGGATTTGAGCCGGGGACCAAAATTCTGGGGCTAAATAATTACTCGGGGGATGTTGGCGATGGTGGATAAAGCTAGAATCAACACAAAGCCATCGTCAGATCCCTATATATATCATCATCATCATCGACACCAGTCCCGTAATCTAGATGATCGTTTTGTTTGGCACCGTTATTGCAGTTTGTCGAACCAGTTCCCGCCATACGTCTGGATTTTATTCCAGGTTATTAGTTTCAGCTATAAATCTTCCCGTCCACTCTTTTATATTGTAGTCCCATCTCTTTTTTTGGTCTACCTCTCCCACACTTCCTAGGCACAGTGCCTTGCAGGAAGGTCTTGGTCAGCCCCGCCGATCGTGATTTATGCCTATAACATGTCAATTTTTGTGTTTTCACTATAGTCAATAGGTTTTTATATTGACCTAACTCCTTCCTAATGATTTCAAAAACACTCTCTTTTGTAGCAAGATCCAAATATGAAATGCCAATAATTCTTGGCAAAAATATCATTTCTATTGCTCACGTGTTACGTTCTAGGGCAGCCGGCAGAGTCCAAGTCTCACACGCCTGGAGGTATATCGAGGTGACCATTGTATACATTAAAGTTAGTTTCGATTTAAGGCTAATGTTCTTGTCTTTCCAGATTATTCGCAGTCTGGTCAGGGCGACCATGGCCATCGCTGTTCTTGACTGAATCTACGCTCTAGACTCCTCCACATTCATATCTGCTTCCAGATATTTGAACCGCGTAACACTTTCCAGATGTTCACCTTTAACTATAATCGTGTTTTAAATACTCTCTGGGTCGTCTACCATGATCTTACTCTTCCTTATATATATATATATATATATATACAGTGGAGTCCATTAAGTCGAACTGTGATAAGACGAATTTCGATTAAATTAAGTCGACATGCTCAGACCTGTCCCGGCCATTTTCCTTCTTTATCGTTGCATACAAAGTCCTGTTAAGTCGAATTCAGTTAACTTGAATATTTGGATTAGTCGAATATAAAAATGAATACCGACTATATGATTGATTATATACGTATTAATGTTTAAGTCGAACTGTTCATTATCACTAAAAATAAACGCACACTAAATTAATTGTTTCATTAAAAAATTATTGTTAGTCAGCCTGTAAAACAACGTGAAATCTCGCACTCTACGATATTTCCCTACATATCAAGATTCTGTGATTTTGCTTTGCAGACTCGTTGGAAGGGACAAAATGTGGTAGAGCAGTTCGTATGACTGTTGGTGTGAATGTGTCATCTTCACCTAGTGATTGTCCAGATGGCATTGACCTGCCCATGGCGGCTGGCGTTCGAAACTTACTACTTGAACTTTAAAATAAAAGAATGAGCTATTGGAAGAGGTTTGAACATAGTGGGTAGACGAAAGTTGACATAGCTAGAGAATATGGTATTAAAAGACGTTTTCTGGCATTATAAAGCATAAAGACCGCTACAGAAAATTGTTTTTCGAATGTCAAATCAACAGTGGAAGACAGCGAGATAGAACAACCAAGTGTGATTCTGTTGATACTGCCTTTTTAAAATGGTTCCATGTGCTTATGTCGGCAAATGTACCCGTAAATGGGCCATTAATTATTGCAAAATCAAAGAAATTTGCACATCTTGGAGGTCAGACAGACTGGAAATGTAGGGTTGGCCGGTTCGGTCGTTTCAAAAAACGACTTTATTTAACATACAAGAGTGAGAGTTTGGAGAGAAACGATCAGTTGATGAAGCGACGACTCATTCATGGACAGAACAGCTGCTTTGGCTAAATACATGTATAATTCTGAGGATGTATTTAATGCCGATGAAACTGGCGGATTTTGAAGACTGTTATCCGATAGAACATTTTCTTACAAAAATGAAAAGTGTCAAGGGGGAAAAAGAATCAAGGAAAGAATAACAGTCGTTGTGTGTTGCAATATGGATGGTACTGAAAAATGGCCTTTATTCCTGATTGGAAAATTGTAAAATTCTCGTTGTTTCGGAGGCCTAAAGAAAATTGTGTGGGAATTACAGAGCCAATTCAAAGTCTTGGATGACATCTGAACTTTTCAGTGAGTGAATACAAGAATTTATTTCTTCAATGATGCGTAAACAAAGAAATGTTATTTTAATTGTTGACAATTCTTCAGCCCACACAAAAATTAACAATATGAAAGAACCAGAACTTTTGTTTCTGCCGCCTAATGCTCCGCCAACACTTCAGCCTTGTGATCAAGGTATCATTCAAAACCTGAACACTCATTATAGATCTACAACGTTGTCAAAATTTGTAGGTCATATGGAGGCTGACCTCAGTTCTGGTGATTTCAAGATGACCCTCCTTAATTCTATTTTAAGGTTAAAATCTTCATGGGACAGAGTTTTGCCAGCAACTATTACAAACTGCTTTAGACAAGCTGGCTTCTTACCTGCAGTAGATGTCCCAGTAAATAATAATTCCGCCCCATCAACGAGCAATGAGAGTATTGTTACTAATATTTCAGTGAAGCCATTACTTGCTAGGTTGTATCAAGAGTTGAATATTGAACAAGATGAGTTTGTGAACAATTGTTTGAGTTTGTCAATGATGTTTTTAGCAGTGTCACTCTTTCAAGCACTGATATTATAGGGCTATGTATGCGAGCCATTCAACCAACAGACCATTCCAGCCCTGATTCTGATGAGACTGACTGTTTGCTGCAAGCAAAACCTGTATCACAGTCAGATGTTTTGGCATGCATGGACAAAATTAACATTTACATGATGCAGACTGGATGTTGAGATGATGTGATCTCCCCATTTTTTTGCCTTTAAATAGGATATGGAAGGACATTTTTCACAAGCCAAAAGGGAAAGAAAAATCACAGACTTTCAACAAAATTAATGTGTGAATTTTCTGCTTTCTGAAATAATTGAACATTTCTACAGTTCTGATATTGTAATACTATTTATTTGTTAACTTATGGTGTTTCCTAAGTGATACGATTGGTTTACTCTATGCTACTGCACGATATTAGTGTACATTCTCTACTATATGTGCTATCTGAATACGTAGAATTACTTATAAGTGGAAAGATTTCCTTAGGTCCCTGTGACTTCTACTTATCCAGAATCCACTGTATGTATGTATATATTTATATATATAAACATGAAAGAAAAATTATATTTTATCTAGACAAGTTGATCCTAAAGCATGGCCATGTGTGTTTGAAACTGCCACCTTACCAGTCACACTTAAACCCAAGTGAACTGGTTTGGGCAAAAGTTAAAGGGGGAGTGCCACATAGAATGTGCTTCAAATGTGTTCGGTGAATTGAATTTTGTTGGGCTGTCAGGAACGTATAATCAATCTTCTTTCAAATACAACTGAAAATTAATGTCTACCATTGGTAGCTTGTATTATATATTCTGCCAAACAGGCCTGGGGTAAGTCCCAATAAATAACAAAATTTAAAGAAAATGGCTCCCAGTTACTAGTTTCAAATTATTACTCCCATAGGATTTAGTTATCACAACAAACAATGAGGGGTTTTCAAGCTTCAATAAAAAATACAATGAGTACTCCGCACTTAATGCATATAGCAGGATATGTTAGTCACAATTTTAGCATATACAAATTGTAATTTTAAAAGAAAAACAGTTTTGTGAGAATATTGAGAAATAAAAGCATGTCGTGACGCAAAGACAAGAAAGAAAGTTAATAGGAAACGTAACTACTATGGTGATAGGTCTACCAAAGTTCTATGGTGATAGGTCTACCAAAGTTCTATGGTGATAGGTCTACCAAAGTTCTATGGTGATAGGTCTACCAAAGTTCTATGGTGATAGGTCTACCAAAGTTCTATGGTGATAGGTCTACCAAAGTTATATGGTGATAGGTCTACCAAAGTTATATGGTGATAGGTCTACAAAAGTTATATGGTGATAGGTCTACCAAAGTTCTATGGTGATAGGTCTACCAAAGTTCTATGGTGATAGGTCTACTAAAGTTCAATGGTGATAGGTCTACCAAAAGAGCAGATGTCGAACTATGGGACAATTCAATTTAATTAATGGATTGTGGGTCAGGCCTGGGATTATGTTTTGGTAAACTTAATAACATCAACATTGAATCTTTTAAAAGTTCATTGACCACGCCCACACGGTCAGAAATAAAGATATGAAAATTGTACGACCTTGTCAATCAGATTTAAATTTCAAGTGAAGATGACAATGTTCATGAAGAGCTTGATGACAAGCAGTAGAATAATTGGCATTTGAATTCTAAATTTGCACCCAAAAATAGTTACAAAACTTGTTTGTCATTTTTGTTATTCCAATGCACAATTGCTAGAGACAAAGAGTGAGGACCTATGCAGTGAGTTTGAGTTTGATTGTAGCAGAAACAATTGTAATATTCATAATTTTGTTCATGTAATCAAATATTTATGAGTAATTTGTGTGTGAATTCAATAAACAGGTGGGCTGTATTAGCATTGAGATGTGTTGGAGGAGGGCTTGAAGACCTGCAGATGTTCTGCGGTGTTATGAACTTGTCACTATCAAATTAGAAAAACAGCCACAACAAATTGTGTTCAAATAAGAAAGCTGTAGGAAATGAAACTGTTCATACAAACATACCAGTAACCTGCCTGCTGCTGTTATGGCTAATATAAAACCAGTATTTTAGAACCGTGACAGAAATGAACTACTAAAAAAGTGTCTTGAAGGAAATACACGAAATGTCAATGATTGACTGAACAGTGCTATCTTGAAATTATGTCCCAAGAATAAGAATCATAGACTAACTATTGTAAAAGCTGTTGTTGCTAATGCAGTTTCTGTTTATAATTTTGGGACAAAATCTCTGTTAGTAATGGAGGATATGAAATGACATACTTGCAGGTATCTGAGAGAGTCCTGTGAATACAAGAACATGTTGTTGCCAAAAAGGAACTCGGAGAAAAGCTATTAAGGTATAATTCCAGGAGGGCAAAAAGAAAGGATGAGATTTGTACTGGATAATTGTTCAGCATTTACTGAATGGTTTATATACCAGGTTGCAGGTAACTGATTAAAATCAAGGTATTTAATTATCAGAAAATGGTAAAAAAATAATGTTCTAAACTTTTAACTGAAACACGCAATAAACAGTGCGATAACTTTTTGTTGTTTTTAAAGCAATTGTCAGGCAACTTTCCACAAATATTCTAGATAACCATGGCTTAGTTGTGAACTATGGAAATCAAGCTATCTGACAATGTGTAAGAGTTATTATAATTTGGAGTATCACATTTTAAAACAAAATTTAGTAAATATTTGAATTGTTATAAAAACACAATTGTAAAGGATATAGCTTTGGCTGTAATCTATAATAAAGGGATAATTCTCAACAGCTTTATAAAAAAAAATGAAGTGTGAATGATCAAAAACACAGAAGAAATTACATGCAGAGGTTTGCAATTTTTTCTAATCTACACTTTCAGTATTTTTTGTTTAATTACGTTCTAAATTAAGATTTGGAATGCTACATTACAATAAATGATATCATGTTGTTGAGTGATCATCTTTACAGCACGTGCCCAAATTGTATATTGATATATCGATTTTTAATCAAGTTAGAACAATTATAAAAACAATATCCCTCGCTAGGTGGTACTCTATAAAGGACATGTAGCAGTTGAAAATAAAACTTTCAAACTATGCGGTATGACAAAATTTAAATATGCAGCCTTCTCAAATATAGGCAAATACTATTAGACTAAATGTGAGGACCATGTCTTGAAAGAGGAAGAGGGCTATTGAAAAAAGGTGAAATGTCGTTCTTTCCTCCCAGAGCAGGCATCAATGTGTTGGAATCGTCGAACTATGATTAAGTGAAAGATTAACGTACATGTTTGCTTTCTGAGAAATAGAAGTTTCCATCACCTTGAGGAAATATATCAGGTCACGCATTTTGAATATCTGGGCTCAAGAATTGACAAAATGGCGACTGCTCGAAAAAAAAATCAGAAGAAGACTGACTATGTCAATGCAGAGACTGAAAAGCCTGAAGAAATTATGGCAGAGCACCAATAAAATGATAAAAGTGAAAGTCTTGAGAGCATGTGTTTTTCCTGTGGCAGCTTATTGCTGTGAATCATGGCCGATTACCAAAACTTCTAGACAAAGAATCGAATCCTTCGAGTCAAAATGTTACAGAAAGATCCTCAACATACCCTGGACAGAGAAAAAGACAAATGTAGACATTCGGCAAGAGTTGAGCATAGAGGAAAACTGGTTTATCAATTCCATTTTGGCTAGAAAATGTAAATACTTTGGTAACATCAAGAGACACAACGGTCTTGAGAGAACGGTGATGGAAGGTATGGTGCCAGGTAAAAGAGGAAGGGGTAGACCAAGAAGACGATGGCACCAAGATATCCAGGAATGCCTGAGTATGACTGTGGCGGAGGCTGGAGTTTTGGCAAGGGAGCGAGTTTCTTTCAGACAGACTGTGATAGGAGCGACGTTCTACAAAGGACATGCTACATGATGATCACCTTGACAAAACGGTTCTTTTCATGGCCACCCCAATCAGCTAGAAGATGGATCACAAAACTGAATTAAAACCATTTATTGTTTGCTCCAGCATCTAATTATAAAATTGAACCAATCCAACTGAAGTATGTATTTTCTATGTTCTATATATCATGTGCTTTTACATTTTCACACATTTTTTCAACGACATGCTCAATTACTTCTTATAGCTCCTAAAATACATGAACTACATTATAAAAGGGCATTACGTGAAACCTAATGTAGAAAATCTCATTCGAATTTGAGAGACGCCTTTGCCTAAAGAAAGACATTTTTTTAAAATGTACAATGAATTATTTTCTCCTGGGACAAAATAATTCCTTTGCTAACAAATATCAAAGGTACTAGCCACTTTAAGAAATTGGCACTACTTGACACAATGTAAATTATTAAGACATTGCAAAATATAACGCATATCGGTGTAAGGGTTATGGAGATATGAGGTGGCTATTGACGGGAACCATTGTGAAACGGACAATAGTTGACACATGAAAGTTTCGTCATTTAGTCGTCGGTCTTTCAATGGGGTTTTCCCGTTAGCCCGAAGGCCTTCTGTGATCTAAAGTTGGCCATGACCAGCCCGTACTACCGGTACAAATGTAGCTATTTAATTAATGTTTTGTTTGTAAATCATTAGCTCTTTCCGTCTTGTCAGACGATAGTAAGTTGTGCTTTGAAAAAAAGGATACTAAGTACTGTCCATTATGATAACGAATGTGACTCGTAAGACCAATCCGAGAAGAGAAGTGTCTTCCACGGTTTGTGGAATGAAACAGGACCCTTTGCGGCATCGCATGCTGTGGCGTGTCTTCTCAAGACGCTGAGCAGCGCATGAGCTGCAGTGGTCAGCAACCCATAGCTGACTGTTTGCGTCAGGGCCAGCGAACCAGAGCTGCCAAGACCCTTCTACACCTTCACGCGGTTATCCTGAATAACAGGCTGCAGCAGGGCAGACTGGATAAGGAGAAGGGATCGAATCCAAAAATTGCTTGCTGAAGTCAGATGTTTTGGACCGAAAGGTCCAAATATCACAGTCAAGCTGTAAATTACCACACAACGCATTCCGTTCTCTGGACTACATTCTGCTACTTAAGCCCTATCAGCGCTTGGTAGCGGGAGATTGAGAACGAACGCAGAAGAAGAAGAAGAAACGCTGAGTGCTTAGCTTATCAATATCTCCTCTGTCTATATTCCCTCCTTAATCCTGCCCTTCCATGCAGCACGATCCATGCAGTCCTGTTCACATGATCCCAAATTGATGCCCGCATCATTCATATCCCGGTTCTACACATCCCGGAACCGAATAGTAGCTGACACCAAGACTTTTTTCCGAGCTGTAATTCCCCATAAAGAAGATCTTTTTGTATTTTGTCGTCATCCATAGTAAATAGTAGGACATGCTTTATTTATAAATCTTATAATTGATAGAAAATACAATTACAGAAAAAATGTTTACCTCAGGTATCTCTCGATCAGTGGCAACCCCTGTGTTTGATAACCAAGAACAAGCATTGTATATCTGGTTCTGTTGCTGTGAGGGATGACGTGGTTCTTTATGCCCACAATGAGTAAGTTTACTCCATTGTGCGCCCTGAAAAAGACGTTAAGTAGGTTGTAGTAGCTTTCCTCACATCCCGAGCGTGCTAAAGTCCAGGGTTCTCCATACGGTTGTGCTATGCTTGGCTTACTACTACGTGAGGCTCACTACTACATCTCGTCAGCCAGACTGCCTTGAGAAAAAGTATGTTTCTAGTGAACGCTACATGGGAAAACAGGCGCGACGTCCAGGTCAGTTTTTTTGTGCCTAAACCTGAAGCGACGTCAAGGTCAGTATATTGTGCCTGAACCTGACGCGACGTCCTGGTCAGTATATTGTGACTAAACCTGACGCGACGTCCTGGTCAGTATATTGTGCCTAAGCCTGACGCGACGTCCTGGTCAGTATATTGTGCCTAAACCTGACGCGACGTCCTGGTCAGTATATTGTGCCTAAACCTGAAGCGACGTCAAGGTCAGTATATTGTGCCTGAACCTGATGCGACGTCCAGGTCAGTATATTGTGCCTGAACCTGGCGCGACATCGTGGTCAGTATATTGTGCCTGAACCTGACGCGAAATCATGGTCAGTATATTGTGCCTGAACCTGACGCGACGTCCAGGTCAGTAAATTGTGCCTGAACCGGACGCGACATCCAGGTCAGTATATTGCGCCTGAACCTGACGCGACGTCCTGGTCAGTATATTGTGCCTAAGCCTGACGCGACGTCCTGGTCAGTATATTGTGCCTAAACCTGACGCGACGTCCTGGTCAGTATATTGTGCCTGAACCTGATGCGACGTCCAGGTCAGTATATTGTGCCTGAACCTGACGCGACGTCCTGGTCAGTATATTGTGCTTGACCCTGACGTCCTAGTCAGCAGCTGTGAGGGATAACAAAAGATCACATCTCTCTATTTTGAAGGCAATTCCTTGTTCAGCTGAGTAATTAATTCGCACGACTGAAACATGATTCTACGAAATACGAAGTAGAAAATGCCATGAAAAAACAATTTTGCTTTATCCCAAATCTATAAAAACCTGTTAGATAGTGTATTCTTTATCTAAAAACGTAGTTTTTCTTGAATGAACGTTACTGTGGCTGCCATGTCGCTCTGTAGTTTTATGAGAGCATTTTGCAAATAAAAATCAACACCAGGATCATTCAGCGTAAGAAAAGCGAGAAGGAAGCGGAAGTGACGTTTCCGCAGAGTGCGCATAGTGATCAAATCACCAGGAAATAGGGTCACTTTTCTGTTCCGTCTACTTCTGTTTTTTTTTTTTAATTTCCCTCGCTTGTCTATTTCCTTTTTTTTTCTCGTCCGTTTTCTCTTTTCGGTTACATCTCTGTTTTTAATCATTTATAATTTCCCTCTGTGGTCTCCTTGCTTTATGTCGTGCGCGTGCCCCATTAACGCGATTTTCACCTGTGCCCCCCCCCCCCTTTGTTGGAATATCCTGGGGACCCATGAGGGGCCTTATTGTCCCTAGTTGAGAAACGCCCATCTAGATCATAGTAAACGGCAGAGGGCTGGCATAAATAATGAGTTCTCTGAGTGGTTTGAAGTAAAAAGTGTAGTGCCACAGGGCTCGGTTTTGGTACTAATTTTGTTCTTGATATATATAAACGATTTGGATATTGATATGGGATCCATAAATTCAAAATTTGCTGATGACAAAAAAAACGATTCAGTAGTGTCCCATCTAAAGCAGAAGTGGATATATTGAGGTCGGATGTAGATACAAGTCGAGAATAGTATGTAAGCTGGCAAATGGAGTTTAATGTAGATGTACAGTCATCAGCATGGGTAGATCTAATATGGAACATAATTACAGAATGGGAGAGAACAATATTAGAAAGATACGAAAAGGAAAGAGAACTAGGGGTTATAATAGATCATATAGGTAAGGTGAGTGAGCAAGTTCAGGCAGCAGTGAAAAAGGCAAATGTAATGTTAGGTATGATAAAAAGAAATTTTAAAAATAGGAGCAAGGAAGTGATAGTCAAACTATATAAAGCATTAGTTAGACCTAGATTGGATTACTGTGTACAGGTGTGGAGTCCTTATCATAGAGGCGACATAAACATGCTGGAAAGAATACAAAAAAGAGTGGCAAAGCTGATAGTGAGATTCCAGAATTACAGTTATGAGGAAATACAGAATAACCGGCCTTCAGTGTGTAGAAAAGAGAAGAATTTAATTCGAGGTGACAATACAGGTATTTAAGATAATCAAAGGAACGGATACATTAGACTATAACAAGTTTGTTTTTTCAAAATACAACCACCTACAAGAACAAGAGAGCATAGCTACAAATTAAGTAAAGAAAGATCCAGATTAGATATTAGGAAATATTTTTTAGTCAGAGACTGGTGAATGCTTGGAATGCATTGCCACCGGAAGTAGTAGAGGCAGGGACAATTAATGCATTTACAAATAAGTTGGATGGGCATAGCTTTTAGAGCAAGGTAATGTAAATGAAACTGGTTATATACAGACTCAGCCCAGTCTTCTAAACCAGTATAAAGACGTTAAGTTAAGTTAAATCAACTGCAGGTGCTAAAAAATGTGTCTGCTGCAGTCGGATGTGTTGGACCTAAAGGTGCAAATATCGCAGTCTAACTGTAAACTAAGACACAACCTTTTCCGTTCTCTGGACAACATCCTGTTACTGGCAAAGCCCTTTTCATGGCTTGGCAGCGGGAGATTGAGACCGAACGAAAAAGGAGAAGAGCATACTAAAAGTTACTAAAAGCCGTGGGAAAGACGCATCCTCTAGAGTAAAGAACTCAACACGAGTAACTTTGAATAACAATACTCAAATACAGTCCCGCCGACCGAAAGCTGTCAATGCTCATGATTTTAACAAGTTATGTTATAAATCACATTCATAATTAATACGTTTGAATTTTAAGCCAAAATGTTCGTAGAAAAAAGTGTTTGTTACAAACACACCTGTTTGGTCTAAAGTAACGCACTTAATTTCAACTAAAGAAATCAAATTATTGCGTTGTTAGATTCAATTGTTGATGTAAACCAGGAGAATGCAAGGGGCTAGAATAAAGGTTGATTGGAACCTAGTCGCCGTACAGTGTACAATTTACGTTTTAATTTTACTCCGGATAGAAAAAAGGGTATGCAATACCGAGGTTTTGAACATTTGTCTATTATGTCAGCAGATGAGTATTCAAACTATTCTGCCATCTGGTCTTGGGCTTGAAGATTTAGCACGGTAAATGAGCTGACAGTAATCCCCCGAGTCACCGTTCGTTTCGTGTATCAGGGTCAGCGAACCAGAGCTGGCATAGACCATATCAGCCTCCAAGTGCCGATCCTTAAAGCTGACTGCAACCACGCAGTCTGGCTAAGAGACTATGGATCGAAGAGGGAAGAAAACCCATCCCAAAAATGCCGTGCTGAAACCAGATGCGGCGTCTAAAAAGCGTAGATATCACAGCCTCGCTGTAAATACGACACAACGCCACACACGCACTTTTAAGGACGAATGCCGAAGAAGAACGTTTATGAATGCATCCTTTTTTTATATGGAAAGCCCCCAAACATTATTATTTTGTGTGGAAAGCCCCCAAACATTATTATTTTGTGTGGAAAGCCCCCAAACATTTTTATTTTGTGTGGAAAGCCCCCAAACATTATTATTTTGTGTGGAAAGCCCCCAAACATTATTATTTTGTGTGGAAAGCCATCAAACATTATTATTTTGTGTGGAAAGCCCCCAAACATTATTATTTTATTGTGGATAGCCCCCAAACATTATTATTTTGTGTGAAAAGTCCCGAAACATTATTATTTTTGAAAAAAATTTACACCTTCGGTGGAATAACAAGGTGGGCTCTATTAGATAAATGCTCAGCGTATGATTCTGTATAAGTTTCGACAGACAGAAAGACGGACAGCCGGGCAGACAGACAGACAGACTGACAGTCGGACAGACAGACGAACGGGAGGACAGACGAATTGGCAGACGTTAGGACAGACGGACGGACGGACAGACAGACAGACAGACGAAGGGACAGACGAACTGTCTGAAGGACAGTCGGAAACACGGACGGACAGACAGACAAACGAACGAAATGGCGGTCGGACAGATGGATGGACAGACAGACATCATTCGAGTTGTAGAGTCTTCTAGCTTCGAGCAGTTTAGATTACACTCTAGTTGTATTGGATTCTTTTTTTCCGCTGTAATTTGTCGGATTATTTTTTAAACGTGCCGGGGGGCAGTCTCTTAACGACAGTTTCACACCTTTTTGCCTCCTTAATCACAGTATTCCCTGTGATTTCCAATCCAGCTCATATATGATTATAAAACATAGCTATCTTTTTTTCTTAAAAACTTGTTGTATCCATGACATATTTTATTTAGATAAAACAAATTCACGGTAGAAAAAAAACACTCACTGTTGAAAGTAATCCTTTAACAGAATCCCCTGCCCTGAAACCAGCCGCAAATCCATCTTTGTTTCCCAAACACGCTATAATAGTTGCACTGATAATTGACACGCGCAAGTTTCGTTATTTAGTCAGCCGTTGAATGTGACGTTTTAAAGGGATATTTCCGTGAGTTGGAAGGCCTGTATCTACAGTAGGCTGTTATTGTATCCATTTCAACGTTCTCTCCTTACAGCTGCGTTGTTTGTCGGTCGTAGGCTTGAATTTGTTTCGCAATTTCAAGATTGTTATTATACCTGATTAAAGTTGTTCTCGGTTATTATTACCCCTGACCATGTTGCCTTTACGTGTTATTACATATGATCAAAGTTGTTTTTATTTTTAAATTGAATGTGCTTCTTTTCCTTCTTTCAAATAACAAAAAAATTGTGTTTTAAAAAACATTTATTTGGTTTGGAAACATAATATTTTAGATTACATCCATTTTCTTTAACTCCTTTGTTTATCTTGTGTCTGCCAGATTCTGCACACCGTGTTCTGATTACCTTATAATCGCTTTGTGATCTGAGGATTGTAAATTGTCCAGTAGAATCTAATATTTTTTTAGGAACTTCTAAGTCCTTCAATTTTTTCTTCTTCCTTAGAGTAATTTTCTCCTTAAACAATGTTGTTTTCTTTTGTTAAAATTTATTTTGGTTTCGTATTTTGTTTTCATTTTTTCTCTTTAATTTTTTTCAGCTTCTTCGTTTCCTTGTTAATGTATTTAGTTTCCATTCTTTTCAGCATATACACACACATACACACTTGCAGACATGTACACACATGATGAAGAGCGTGTAGCCTAGTTCACAGTGAGCTGGCTTGCTAAGACTTGGATAGCAGCGTGGCAGAGTTCGAACTCACGGACGGAATGAAAAAAATCCGGACGTGGCTCATTCTTGGTACGACCGCTCCTCCAGTCGACCAGCTTGGAATTTGTACCTGAAGTATGAGTTGGGGGAGGTATAAACAGCAAGGAAGGGAACTGGCCGCACCACCTCACAAAGGCTGCGGCTTAGTACCTGAAAAGTTATCTTCATCCCGAAGGTAATTGTTGCCATGAAATTGACCTCTACCTTTACACACATACACACACATATACACATACAACCAGACATATACACAGGCACATACCACACACATAGAGAAACATACATACACATATACACATACAATCAGACATATACACAGGCACATACCACACACATAGAGAAACATACACACATAAAACACGTACACCCACCTTGGCATACACACATATGAATCTCTCATTCCTGCGCTAACGAACGGGTTCTTCTTTTTCTTCTTCTTCGTACACAGTCAGACAGTAACCATTATTTTTTCGAGAAAAGCGGCGGTCATCCTGAGGCTGTCGACACTGCCATAGAGCTTGTCTTGCAGTTCCACGTGATGGCCACATCTGCTCTCTCTGATCCTCGTATGTCGGGCAGCTCTGCAGCAGATGTTCAGCGGTCATTTTACCGGTACCGCATTTGAACGGGTTCAAATACACACGAGTACATCATTCCTATATCAGTTTCTCACTCTATCTTTTTGATTAGTTATTTTATTGTTGTCTTTAGTCCCTCTTAAAAACATTTTGATCGTAATATTGTTGTTGTTAAATGCCCGCAAATGAGGAAGTTTACGTCTTTGTGCATATCGAAAAGGGCGTTAATAGGCATGCCGAAGTAGCGTTTCTCATATCCTAAACGTGCTGATAAGGTTGGACCGCCCTTCGGGCGTTTGTGTTAGGCATGGCTTCCTCTGCGTGACTCCCACTACTACGGGGATGATCAAGTTGATCCCCATCTCGCCAGCCACACTGCTTTGAAAACAGTATGTTTCTAGAGAAAGCTAGATGGAAGAGAGATAGTGGTCTTGGTCAGTATGTTGTGACTGACCGGACTAACATTTCAGTTACTCTATTGATCGTAACAGGATGCTGCGTGGCTTATGGGTGAATCATCCGTTTCACTATCCCAATGCACCCGGTTAGAATCACGCCTGTATCCATTCCGGAAGAGATGTGTTTCTTTCGCTCCTCAGCGTACAAAAAGTAATGGCAACCTACCGTATAGCACACTTGCCAAGAAACGTATAACAGTCAAATAGGTTGGTGGTTGTAAGAAGCCACTTTCTGCAAAGGACATGCTACTTACTTTACTTTATGCTCCATTGATAATAACTGGCTCATACGCATTTGTGTTATTATCAACGATTCTTTCTAAATAATGTGCGACTGTGTATACACGACATGCTCTCTGTGGGGTAGTGGGGCTATTTTCGTCTTTGTCCAACACAAAAACCCCCGGCGGACTATACTGCATTCGTCTTTCCAATTCTTGCTCTTACATCTACCTCTGTGCCCTCTGAAATATAAATGGTGCTGTCCAAATACGAGAAAGTGTCCACCTCTTCAAGCATGACTGGCTCTTTGTTTAAGTGTCATTATCATGTGAACCAAATTGCTACAAGACACCCCAACTGCAAACGCACGCAAAATGCATTCAGACTTACTTGAAGGATACCAATTCAAATGACATGGCTATACTCTCGCTGAAGCGAAAAGACAACACGAAGAAAAATGGTGAGGAGATTTCTTTAAACGCATTAAATACAAAAATGCATTTGTTTCTCGCTAGGTAAACAAAAACACGTTTTGTAAATTTAAAACGAAATTGGCGATGGCACGTAACTCTTCACTTACTTGTGGAGACAGGGGCTAAATTGTTACTCTTTCTTGACTGGCTGAACGTGTTGATAACGGGGAGCTGAACTCCTCACTTTTGCCTAGATGATGCTGTTAAAACACGTAGAGATTTCAATGTAAAAAACATTATATGGTTCTAGATTTGGCAGGTGCCAAAAACAAGAAAGTGATGCCAAGAAAAACAATGAAAGAAACGGTACGTCCTGACGGAATAATATCTTACGTCGCCTGTGGCCGGATTTATTTTTGAGTGTGTTCAAGCAGCCATGGTTCAAGTAAAATCAAATCAAAAGTAGTCTCGAAGCAGACATTGTCATCGGGGATTTAGTGTTGAAGATTTTATTCTGCTAGATTTCGGCATCGCTTTGTGACGTGGGTATAATAGGTTTCATTCCTCGCCACTTTCCTTTACCTGACAGTAAAACAGGTCCTCATTTACAGCTGCCTGAACTGGTGCGTGGCGATACTGGGGAGGAAATAATCATATGTTATATCATTAAAAATATGTTGTATGTCTACAATGAGCAAGATTACTCTATTGTGCATCCTGAAAAGGGAGTTAAGTGGAGGGCGGGGGGCAGGGGTTACAGTATCTTTCCTCACACCAGAACGTAGTGATGGAGGTGGACTGAGGTCCTACAAGTGGTTGTGCTATGCTTTACTTGATCTGCGTGTCGCTCACTACTAAGATGATCATGTCGATCCCAACCTAGATAGCGATACTACCATGAAAATAACCCATTTCTAAGGAGACGCGTGGAAGTAAGTTGGTGCTCTTGGCCAGTATATTTCGAATGCCACTGGCTAACATTGTCTGATCAGTATATTTTACCTGATCGCGACTAACTTGGTCCAATCAGTATATTATTACTTAACCCTGACTAACATTGTCCGATCAGTATATTTCACCTGACCGCCACTAACTTTATCAGATCAGTATGTTTTGTCTGATCCTGACTAACATTGTCCGATCAGTATACTTCACATAACCCTGTCTAACATTGTCCGATCAGTATATTTTGCCTAACCCTGTCTAACATTGTCCGATCAGTATATTTTGCCTAACCCTGTCTAACATTGTCGGATCAGTATATTTCATCTGACCCTGACTGACATTGTCCGATCAGTATATTTTGCCTAACCCTGACTGACATTGTCCGATCAGTGTGTTTTTTTCTAACTAGACGAAAGTCTCTCCTCTCCCCTTCAATAATAAGATAAACAAGCATTATTCAATTAGACTTCCGCGTCCTTCGTTCTCAAACTCCCCCAACCAAGCCCCGAAAAGAGTTTTGCAAGCAGCAGGATGTCTGCATTGTGAACTGAATGCATTGCGTCGTCGTTTACAGCTAGAGTGCGATAATTATACCTTTCGGTCCGACACATCCGACTTCAGCAAACATTTTTGGGTACAAGGACTGCCTTCACTTTTGATACCCTCTCCGTAGCCAATCTGCCCTGTTGCAGTTTGTTATTAAGGATCACCGCGTGGAGGTGGAGAACGTTCTTGGTAGCTCTGGGTTGCTGGCTCTGACGCTAGCAGTCAGCTTGAGGTTGCTAAACGCTGCAGCTCATGCACTGCTCAGTAAATTGATCTCAGACAATTCTTCTTATGAACGGGAAACACACTTAATACCTTTGCTGTGAGATACGAGAATTCCAACCGCTCTGCCAGTCAGACACTCGTTAAGAAAGTATGTTTTAGTTTGTAACTTAGATTTTCTTGAATGATTTGAAAATCCCCTACCGGCTTGGTAGGCCGTCCCAGCTTACTTGATATAACCTCGCTGGGTAATTCTTTAGGGTGACCCAGGATTGCTTCATGGCTACTATAGCGTTCCACGGCAAAACGTAACACTTTAATTGCTTCATGCCAGAAACACCTTACTTTTCCACCTCGACATGGACGCGGAATTGGATTACTACAAGGACATGTTATGGGGCTATCAGTGGACTCGTCTCAAAGTCACAGCCGTTCTAAGACCATTGCATCATTCCCGAAAAGTCGAAATAGACGACTCTGTAAGTCGTGATAGCACTGGTAATCTGACTTGCATAAAAACCATTGCCCTTAAAAACCACACCCGAACAAATGGATTCTTCTTCTTCTTCTGCGTACACAGTCAGACAGTAACCATTATTTTTTCGAGAAAAGCGGCGGTCATCCTGAGACTCTCGCCCCTGCCATAGAGCTTGTCTTGCAGTTCCACTGGTAATGGCCACATCTGCTCTCTCTGATCCTCGTATGTCGGGCAGTTCTGCAGCAGATGTTCAGTAGTCATTTTACCAGTACCGCACGGGCATTCGTCGGTACACCCTATATTCAATTTGTTGAATAGGTGGTACCTCAGTCTGTTGTGGCCAGTGCGAAGTCTGAAGACTACTACCTGCTCTCTTCGGTTCAACTGGTAATAGGCATCGTTTTTGGTGTAACCAGTATGTTCGGTTTCCCATTTGGTCATGTATCTGGCTTTGATAAGCCGTTTTGACTCTTCGTACGTCATACTGGTATCTGTTTGTGGTAGTCTTGCACCTTCTTTTGCCAGTCTATCTGCCTCCTCGTTGCCTTGGATGTTGCAGTGTGACGGGACCCACTGTACCACTACCCTTTTTGGTGCGGACTGCTGGCACAGTTTGCAGAGTGCTGCTCTTAAGTCATTAAGCTCAGTGTTTTTCTGGCTTTTTAGCGCTGTGACTACGGCGAGAGCATCTGTCAGCAGGACTATATGGCTCTCATTTTCACTGTGTGTCACCATTTCTTCCACTGCCGCCCTCAGTGCCTCTGCCTCCGCTCTGAAATTGCTTGTGTACTTACCAGTAGTAAATGGATTCAAATGTCCTTAAAGGTTGGATAGGGCAAATCTAAATGTAATGTTAGATCTATGCGCCGTCAATTGAAGAGACGTGTTAAATTAAATTACATAATTTCCTAGGTTTGTCTTGAACAGAAAATCGCATAGTTCTTTGGTGACGGACAAGCGTCAAATATGTTATAATAAGGGAAATAATATAAGCAAATTCAGCAAAGATAAATATTTAATTGTTAACTCCCATTTGTAGAACGTATTATAATTGTCCACATTGCGTAAAA
Organism: Ariolimax columbianus; assembly: GCA_036924085.1. Lineage (NCBI taxonomy): Eukaryota > Metazoa > Mollusca > Gastropoda > Stylommatophora > Arionidae > Ariolimax > Ariolimax columbianus. Next base: position 60,030,503 of record JAVGWX010000016.1, on the reverse strand, counting down.
CTGACGTCCCTTAGAAACGAGTAACACAAAAATAATATAAACAAGCTACGCGAAGATAATTATTTCATTATTAACTCCCATTGTAAAACGTATTATTTATTATTGTCGATTGTGTAGGATTAAAACTGGCCTGATACTCTCTAAACTAACTTTCATGAATTGTTAACTTTGTTCAGTACTAACATCACTTAGTAGCGCAATGTTTAGATGGGACATTTGACATTTCACTTTTGGTGAGTTCAGCTACTTTAATTGGAATTTACAAATTTGCGAGCCCGCATTCTTGCAACATCGAATTGTAATCGGAGCTTCTTCCTTTTGGACTGTTATCTGCGAAACTTAAAATGGAAACTAAGTCTTTGGTTTTTCTCTTGAAGACAAAATTAAGTTAATTAAAATATTATGAAGGATCGAAACTATAAGATTTATGTTAAAAGAAGAAATACAGATGTCATACGTAAGAGACAATTGCCTCAATCACAACAAGCAAATTAGAATTAAGAGGAAGCAGAAAACGGCCTTTACATTTGTTTTAATTTTAAAAGAATTGATGGGTTATTGCTAAAAACGATAACGATTTAAAATGAACAACGACCATGCAGATCGAAAGCGAAATAGAATTTCACTTCGCCTAACGACGTAATTTGGAATTATTGTCGATGCAACCATGTTAATGCCCTTGAAGATTTAATTTGCCTGGACAGTAAACAAAACTCTAATACATGAAACCACTCAGACTGTATTCGACGAGTCGGCCTGGCTGTGGTCTTAATGAATGCCATGCATCGAGTCTGAAACACAACAAAGCTACGAATTAACATGGCCTATGACGTTTTCATCCGGATGTACGATTCCGAATTTGTACTATTCTGAAAGCGACAAGAAGCACATTGAAGACTTCCATATTCACAGCAAGAAGTACATTTTTACGTTTCATTAGTAATACCGGGTCTTAATGGGCCCACTTACCACGCTAAACCGTCGCCGTTTGGTCCTATTTGCCCATGTGACTCGCCTTGCCAAAGATGTTCCCGCCCATCAAATCTTAAAGCTGCTATTAACATCAAGGATGAGAAACGACCTACTTCATCAGGATTTAGCCTCCGCCGTTGTCAACTCACCACTTAGGTCCAATTCGAGATACATAATCCTCACTTCATGCTGTCTGAAACCCACCCAGTCATTGGGGCTATGATCAGTTGACATATATGGGAGTCACTCTAAAGAAGTATGGGAAATAGCTAGATGGTAAGAATGACACACACATCAAACAAAATCAGTGACTGAATTTCACTTTTATGTTTTTGGTATAGGCATTTGTTAATAACGACCATCACATTAGCATTATCAGTGTGGCTGTTCAAAAGTTCAAGTTCAGGTATTTACTTGTCAGTTCACGTTTTTAAGCTCGAGGTAAGGTGTTCGCCTCGGGTGCTGGATGTCACGGATTCGAATCACGGTGGAGACCGAGATTTTTTGCACGTGGATCTTCTGTTAAAAATGTCCCTGATCTCTCGTTTTGAGATCGGACTCCCGTGTTCATTGTCGAGCACTTTAAAAACTCCTTGGCAGTAGGAAATCGAAAAGATTATTCGTAACGGCCGCTGCCCGGACAAAATTAAAGTTAAAAATCTACCCAAGCTATTTGTACCTTTCCCCATGTGGTTTGTTCATAAACCAGCTAAAGATGGTACCTGACTGCGGGTCTACTTAACTCTTCTTATTGCGTCTTTTAAGATGGACTCGCAAATCGGATAAACCACCATTCAAGAAACTGGTTGTACACAGACTGTACAGTCTTGTAATCCAGTATAAAGATGTTAAGTTATGATATGCCTTTTGCACTCTTCAACCTACAAGATTATGACATGGTTTTGGACATGCTGTAATATTTTACTGCAATCCCAAGTTTTGTGTGATTACTAATGTCAGTAGATTCGCCTAAACGGCAGGTAACCCATCCAGTTCTAACATTGTGTATCGTCGCCCACAAAATCAACACTCAAAACAGGGTATCATATGGCTTTGTTCTGTACATTATTTATCTGATGTCATTTTAATGTCAATTTGTGTACACACATCCATTGTTTGTACACATATCCACTAAATGATCAGCGTTCATTATCTAAGGTTGGCATACTACCTACAAAGCATTTCTTTCCTTCAACTTAGCCGTAATGCTACACATTGGTCTACATAAATTTGTCAAAAGCAGTACTTTTAATAGAATCAAATTATACGTATTATAATGCTTCCCGTAATCAGTTTAATCCGTGTAGTTTGCAAGAATTTTACATTTAAAAAGGTTTAATTGCTCTTCAAGGATTTGCATCAACTTCCGATAGCCAGTTGTTTAAATAAATAATTTGTGGTCCAAGCTTTCCTAAATTTGTTTTATCTTAGGCTTTGTGATGTAATTAAAAATAATATGTAAATAAATTTGCTATTTAGATCATCACACGTCAACACAGGATCACTGAAAACTAAGTTGCATAAGAAAATTTAAAAACCGAACAGGAAAAGCATTCCTAGTAGCAGCTTACGAGTCAATGTGCAATATATATCAATCTATCTATCTTCAATCCATTTGTGCTGTTAGACATCGTGGGCGTGTGACACCACCTTTGTTGCATATTTTGGCAATCGAAAGTCCGCTAGTGACTTGCCAGGTCAATCCCAGTATCTGCTACCAAACGTTTGGCTGGTAGCCCCTGGATTACGATCGCCTATTTTTGGGACTGGTGGAACGTAAATTAGGGCAAAGCAGACCCGCAACATGTCAGGCACCATGTATGCGGCTCCGCCAACCACATAACCAAGACCTGATGTTATAGCCACGCAGTTCAGTTTTTACAACATGTTCTCTGTGGGGCGCGAATCCTTAGAGTTATTTTAGTAAATTAGTTTAACTTGAATTTTGTTCGAGCAGCGGCCGTTAGCGTACTCTTTCAGATTTCCAACTGCCAAGCGATTTTTAAAGTGCGCACCACTGCACACGGGTGTCTGATCTCACTACTCAGAAATCAGGGGAAATTTTTACCGGATGATTCACGTGAATAAATTTTGGTCTTTTCACCATGATTTGAACCCGCGACCTCCAGCAACAAAGGCGAACACCTTACCTCAAGACCACTGGTTCCCCAATATGTAATAAAAGTCTGTATTTCGAAAATTAGTTATACAATTTCATCAAATCAGCAGAAGTGTTTTACAAAGTAAAAATAGATTATTGGCTATCATCCATAGCAGATTTTTATTTTTCTTATCGACTGCAGGTCGTAAATGTCAGCCCGATCTGATTTGAAGTTGGCAGCACTGAAGTTAACTTAGACTTGATAGAAAATACAATACTTTGATGTGGCCACAAAGCGACTAGGAACGCTTTGACATAGTCTAGATTTTTAATGGCTGTTGCATCCTGACAGAATCCTTCAACGTCTTGATCCTGAAGAAGGAGGTGGCTGAGTGGTTATGATACTAGTCCCTTAGCTTAGATTCGCCAGACTCGAACCCCGAGATGGTCTGGCTTTTTTCCTTCAATTGGAATTAAATAAAAACCTTGCGCGAACATCTTCTTACGGCGACTGCACTACTCAGCGTAATTTAATCCTCAGTATTATAATTTCATATATTGTCTTGTTAGCCCAGAAGGAAACCGACTTGCAGAAAATGGTAGAGATGGTAGTTCAGCAAAGTGAAAACAAAGACCTCAGCTTAAATAAAAAGAAATCGCAAGTGATGATAGTGACGAAGAAAGAGGACTCTCCAAGATGCTACGACAAAGCCAAGGGGCCCGAATTGAGACAAGTTAACATACTCACCATTAGCTGGAAGATGCAATTATGAACTAGAATGCATAATAGCGAGAAAAAAAATCGGTCTTCCAGACCATGAAAGATGTATTGTGCAACAAAACCGTGTCGCTAAAACTGAGAAATTGAGTCTTTGGATGCTTCATGGAACCAGTACTGACATATGACAGTGAATCATGGACAATTAGCAAGCAAGCGCTTTGATCTTTGGAAATTGGAACTGCGTGGGCTAGTGGTTAAGTGGCACGGCTCACAACCCGAAAGTGCTGGGTTCGATCCTCATCACAGCACCGGCTGTTACCACGGGGAAGCAAACCATTAGAAAATGCAGGAGGAAGCAGACCCTTACATAAAATGCATGCTGAAGTCGGATGCACTGGACCGATAGGCACAAAATAAAAACCACAGTGCAACGCACACCGCCTTGGAGATTAGAGAAATAAGGAGAACGAAAAAAAAAAAGATCTATGGAAGCAACGGAGATGGAGTTTTACATCAGAATATTGAGGATCCCACGGATTGAAAATAAGACGAACGACTCGGAGAGGCACAAACGCCAGGACAACCTATTGCAAGAATCAGAACATTTTTTTTGTCGGTCACGTTATGGGAAGAGCCAACTTGGAGCACGTCGTGACAACGGGAAAGATAGCAGGAAAGAGAGACAAATGAAGGCCAAGAGATAAGATGCTGGACAGCTTGCGAGAATGGCATGGGCGGCAATCAACAACAGAGTTGGTAAACGCCACACGTGATAGAAATGGATGGAGGTCCATGATCGCCAACGCCAACCACCCGGCCGGGCACTTGATGATGATAATTATAATTACCCCCATCCCTTTCCCCCAAAGCCCCCGTCCCCCACCCCCATTCCCCTGCTCCCGAAATAGGTGCGCAGTAATCATACCGTTCTTTAATTAATCATCTTCATACATCCTACACGTCCCCTGTGAAAAACATGGCTACAACTTCCGCTTGTCGTACATCCCTATTTTTGACTACATTGTTTAATTCATTTTACTGATTCGATTCAGCTGCAGTTGGGCTTTTTTTTTTTCCTTCTTAAATACCTTATTTTCTGTTTCAGTTTGTTTAAATGTCTGCTTTATTTCTGCATTATCCTTCTTTCGCTTCTACTTAAAACAGAAGGAGGTGTCCCAGCTATGACGTTGAAACGCCAGCCAGATTTCGAATCTTCAACGGTTAATGTCTCTATGAACTGCCTTGGTCATGGTCGTGTTCACGACAATGAAAGATCTAGAATACTTAGTTCGACGGTATTCCTTAAAATGGATACCTGAACAGTTTATTTTATGGCACTTTATATGTAACTAAACAACTGACTAACACGTGCCTATATCATTGATTACATTGCATTTGGACGGAGGGAGAGAGCCCGGATGCTGCTGGGTCCGTAATAACAACAAACAACAACAACAATAGTTTTGTCTTAATGTCCCATCTTTTTCCTTTTCTTTTTGTTTTTTTTGTTTTTGATTTTTTTTTAATTTTCCTCTCAATAATTTACTTTTTCGGTGTCTTCTTCTTCTGCGTCCGTTCTCAATCTCCCGCTACAAAGTCTTGAACAGGGCTTTGCAAGTAGCAGAATGTAGTCCGGAGAACGGAATGGGTTGTGTCGCTAGTTTACAATTTGACTGCGATATTTGCACCTTTCGGTCCGACACATACGTCTTCAGCAGCATTCTGTGTCTCTATTTTCATCTACGACATCGTATTCTTGTTTCCTTTCTTTCTTTCAATTTTTTTTATTTTATTTTTCTCTCTTGTTTTTCAATCTTCCTGTTATTATTCATTTATGTTTCTTTTTCTGTTTTCTAATCTGGTTTATTGAATAATCGTGCTTTTCTCTCATAACCTTTACACAGTTATTCTTCACTTGTTCTTCTTATTCTACTTCTTATTTGTCTACTTCTTTCTTCACTTCTTCCTTCTCTTCTTCCTCATCCACATCACTCCTTCCCTACTCGTGGTTTGCAAAACCACTTCCACACAAACCATCTTTTTTCCCCGCATCAATATCTTCCCAAGACCGAGAGAACTAACACCAAAATTCAGAGATTACACGAAAAGAACGCACAGAGACATACAAAAAATAGACATTCTGATAAACATGCCTACTCTTTACATACCTATACGTGCAATGATAACTCTGCTACCCCAATTATCCCACTGGCAATTTCCTACAGTAAACGTAAACTTTCTACACACGTTTATCGCTATCCTTTGAAGTTTACAGTCGCTACCTGGCTTCCAGTCTCAGTAGGGAATAAGCATTAGAGGAAGTCTATATTAAGAGGCACTTCAGTATAAGCAGGTGCCATTGCTTTGGACGTTTCTATAAAGATCGTTAAGATGTAAGATTAAGGAGTTTTTCTGCGTAGCTGATATGTAATGGAATGTAACCAAACTGAGTTATCAGTAGTGACTAAAATATGAGTTGTTAAAATGCAGTGTATTGTTTATTTTTAAGTTGTTTTTGTTGTTGTTGTTGTAGTTGTTGCTGTTGTTCAAAGTTGTTGTACTGAATTCTTTAGGTATTTGGGAACTGTTTTTACTGAGGATGGCAGACTCGACTGAGAGATAGAGACGAGAGTGCAGACGGTAAACGCTGTCACATACTAGCTGTCTCCGATACTAAGATACCACACGATTTCCGTGAAAGCAAAATAAGCAGATGATAAATAGTATCTTCATCCCAACCCTGTGCTACCAGTGCCAGACATGGACATTGAATAAGGTTCAGGAGCGTAGGTTGGTCACCTGCGAAATGCGGTGGCTACGAAAAGTCACTAACAAAACCTGAATAGACAGAATCAGAAATATGAGTATTCGGGAGAAGGTTGGAACAATTCCCTGGCTACAGTACATCGAGCAACAGAGAATGAATTGGCTTAACCACATTGTGAGAATGCAACCAGGCCACATTGTTCATGCAACCTTCTACATGAGAACATCAGGAAGAGGATCAAGAGGAAGACCGAGGAAAAGGTGGATAGATAGTGCAAACAAGACCTGCCGTAAAATGGGGGAAAATGTGACTCGGTCCACGAGAAAGGGAAAAGACAAATACATACCACAATACTGAGCTACAACCCGGTAGAGAGTGAGATGACACTGGACTAAAACCCGATAGAGAGTGAGATGACACTGGACTAAAACCCGATAGAGAGTGAGATGACACTGGACTACAACCCGGTAGAGAATGAGACGACACTGGACTACAACCCGGTAGAGAGTGAGATGACACTGGACTACAACCCGGTAGAGAGTGAGATGACACTGGACTACAACCCGGTAGAGAGTGAGATGACACTGGACTACAACACGGTAGAGAGTGAGATGACACTGGACTACAACCCGGTAGAAAGTGAGACGACACTAGACTACAACCCGGAAGAAAGTGAGATGACACTGGAATACAACCAGGCAGAAAGTGAGATGACACTGGGCTACAACCCGGTAGAAAGTGAGATGACACTGGACTACAACCCGGTAGAAAGTGAGATGACACTGGGCTACAACCCGGAAGAAAGTGAGATGACATTGGGCTACAACCCGGAAGAAAGTGAGATGACACTGGGCTACAACCCGGCAGAAAGTGAGATGACACTGGGCTACAACCCGGAAGAAAGTGAGATGACACTGGGCTACAACCCGGCAGAAAGTGAGATGACACTGGGCTACAACCCAGAAGAAAGTGAGATGACACTGGGCTACAACCCAGCAGAAAGTGAGATGACACTGGGCTACAACCCGGCAGAAAGTGAGACGGCACTGGACTACAACCTGGCAGAAAGTGAGACGACACTGGGCTACAACCCGGCAGAAAGTGAGACGACACTGGGCTACAACCCGGCAGAAAGTGAGACGACACTGGACTACAACCTGGCAGAAAGTGAGACGACACTGGGCTACAACCTGGCAGAAAGTGAGACGACACTGGGCTACAACCTGGCAGAAAGTGAGACGGCACTGGGCTACAACCCGGCAGAAAGTGAGACGACACTGGGCTACAACCTGGCAGAAAGTGAGACGACACTGGGCTACAACCTGGCAGAAAGTGAGACGACACTGGGCTACAACCTGGCAGAAAGTGAGACGGCACTGGTCTACAACCCGGCAGAAAGTGAGACGACACTGGGCTACAACCTGGCAGAAAGTGAGACGACACTGGGCTACAACCTGGCAGAAAGTGAGACGACACTGGGCTACAACCTGGCAGAAAGTGAGACGACACTGGGCTACAACCTGGCAGAAAGTGAGACGGCAACAGAGAAAGAAGTCCTGGCTAAGTTTCTCTTGCAGTGCCTTACAATGGCTGTTTCTTATTTCCTCGATATGTACTGAAGAATGTGTTATTGTTCCCTAATGCCATATATAAATGAGCAAGTAACACCTTTCAGATTTAGAAGGAGTTAAACCCCGTACCTTGTGCCACGAAAAGCTAGCGCTTTAACAATGTGATATTTAAGTAATATGCTGAACCATTTCTATGGAAACGAGATATCAAATGAACACATAACAGTCAAGTTACAGAACTCGTGAAATACTGGCACAGGATAAAGACATGGAGTAACTAATGGATTATAACCTGGTGATAAGTGCAATAACAAACGGGATGTAGTCATTTCACTCTCTGTTCTGTTGGTGTTAGGGTTGCAAGGCTGTTAACGGGATCGTCAATCGGAGATTTGATTCCCAATATTAAAACTTTCCAGTTCACGCAGTTGTAAATGGGGACGTGGCTTACACTTATGTTAGGTGAGGCGACGAGGAAGTGAACTTTGCTACCCTACAACAGAAAAAAAGTTGAGATACAGTATAAAGAAATCTGCAGAATTTCATCTCTGACGGCAGTGTTTGCTATGTGGTTACCATTACCTTACTCAGAAAGACCTGAAATGAACCGATGATACTGCAATACTTTTATGATACAGGAAGACTTGGAATAGGCAGATGATACTTAGCACTCGCGTCATACAGGAAAACCTGGTATAAACAGATGATACTTAACACTCGCATGTTACAGAAAGACCTGGTATAAACAGATGATACTTAACACTCGTGTCATACAAGAAGACCTGGTATAAACAGATGATACTTAACACTCGCGTCATACAGCAAGACCTGGTATAAACAGATATATCAATAAACGAGGCAGGCAGGATATTGTCAAGATGCCTAAAACCCACCCTCCCTGCTAAAATATACTCTATAATTGGCATAGATCGACTTGCCACCAGAAGAAGCGTGGCTGCTGAAAAGGAACGAAAGAAGTAGGCAAACGATCCTAGACAGGCAATGTTTGGACATCAGGACCAGATCAAAAGACTCAAATCCAGGCAGTATCCTCAAATCAACAAAGCCCATTTAGTCAAGCCATGAAAATCGTCTCACTGAATTATGGCACGTAATGATGCAGGGCCCATGATTCGAACTTCAGGTGAAACCTGCCCCTGGGCAACAGTTACCCAACTCACTTTGGAAGATAAGAAATAGACTTCGATCTGGCGTATCACGATGTATGAGGAACATGAAGAAATAGGGTCTCTTAGACGACGATACATGTGACAGCGATGCGGTGCAAGATCCAGGTCATCTAAAGATTCATTCTGGAAACGTGGCAAGAGCGACATGCTGAAAGCGAATAACAGGGTAATTAAACTTTCTGAACACTGGATGAACGCTATATGACGTGGTGCCTGGACAAGGGAAGTAAGAAAGTAAGTAAGCAGATGATACAACGTTCGCATGATACAGGAAGACCTGAAATAAGCAAATGATACAACACTGGTGCCCTACAGGAAGACCTGAAATAAGCAAATGATACAACACTGGCGCCATACAGGAAGACCTGAAATAAGCAAATGATACAACACTGGCGCCACACAGGAAGACCTGAAATAAGCAAATGATACAACACTGGCGCCATACAGGAAGACCTGAAATAAGCAAATGATACAACACTGGCGCCATACAGGAAGACCTGAAATAAGCAAATGATTCAACACTGGCGCCATACAGGAAGACTTGAAATAAGCAAATGATACTGCAACAATTCAAATGGAAACTTAACATAGACAACAAATGAAACCGAAAATTAATCTAAAGAAGTCAGAAGTTAAGGCAATAAACGCAAAATAAAATATCTTGCCAATGAAAACAAGGAAGCGAGTACTAGCAAAAACAAATGTGTTTACTTACCTGGAAAACAAGCTATTCCAGACAATCAAAAATATCAGCATCGGAACAAATAACCAAGAACAGATTTTGCCAGTATACATAACATTTGGAAGTCTTAGCGGGATACAGCATATAAATCAAACCAAGAATATGCAAAAGTGGCGTATTTTATATACATCTGTATGTTGCAACGTGTGGGGAAACAAACAAGAAAACAAATGTCCAAACTGGCATCTTCCGACACAGCATGTCTATTGTTAATCTGATATTTCAAGTTTCCATAGAAATGGTCTAGCGTATTACAAATGTTTCTAACCGCAGTTTAAATATGATCCTTCAGTTTGTTACATCTACAGTACGGGCATGCGGTAACCGCTGCAATTAGCGTCTATTCGTGAATCATTTGCCTGTTTGTTTACAGCCTGGTTTCTGTGGCAATTTGCTTTACGTGTGACCTTAGACGATTGTCTTTGCCTTCGTTCGTTCTCAGTCCCTGGTTACCAAGTCATAAAAAGGGCTTTGCAAGTAGCAGGATGTTGTCCGGAGAACGGATTGCGTTGTGTCGTAGTTTACAGCTTGACTGATATATTTGCACCTTGTGGTCCAACACATTCGACTTCAGCCAAGCGTTTTTGGGTACCGGGCATGCCTTCCCTCTTCGAAAGAAAGTACAGAAACGGTCAACTGCGGCTTAATACATGTCTTAAAATGAGATTAAGTAGAATTGTGTAAGGGGTTAGCAACCTCATCATGTATAAAAGATTTCCATATGAACCACCACTGCAAAAGCATGAAAAGTGGTTTGACGCAGGCTTCCTAGTGGAGGCAGACTGTAGAGGTAGTATTATACTCGACTGCAGTGAAAAAGAGACAACACAGGCATAAGCAAACATTGTCATCTGGGATAGAGTATTTATACTGGTTCAGAAAACTCTGCAGAGTCTGTATGCAACCAGTTTGTTCTACTCCACTTGATCTAAAAATAACTATGCGTGTCCAATCTATTCTTAAATGCATTAACTGTCCATACCCCCACTATTTCACGTGGCAATGCATTCCAAGCATTCACCACTCTCTGATTAACAAAATATTTCCTAATATTTAATCTGAACCTTTCTTCAATTAATGTGTGGCTATGCTGTGTTGTTCTTGTAGGGGACTGTACTTTGAAAATACTTGTTACTGTCTAATTTATCCTTTCCCTTGGTTATCTTATCTGTATGAAATCCCATCGACTTCTTATCTTTTCTAGACACTGTGGGCCCGTTTTAATGTATTCATTTTTGTAAGAGTTGATGTCCAACTCCCTTTATGGTTGTATTTCCTTCTAAAACAATTAAGTAAAGTGAACCATGAGATCATATCCAATTAAAAACTGATCTATCATATAAGTAAACTCTTAGTCGACCTGTGCTTCTACAGCGACAGATGCCCCTATGCAGGTCCCAGCTCTGGTATGAGCTGGATGTAGCCGGGAGAAGGGTTCCCTGCTCAGCGGGCTAGGCTCAAGTAGCTTAATACTTCGCTGAATTGGGACAAGCGCTTACAGAGGGTGGTTAACCGATGTGGAAGTCCATCTTAAAAGACTCAAAACACTAGAGGAAAGTAAACCCGCAGCCTGTTAGGCGCCGTCTATGCTGCTCTAAACAAACCACCTAGCCATGGCTGGTGTTTGCCGTGTCACACAGTCACCTCTTACCACGTGCTCTCTTGTGCCATCCACAAAGAACCCTGCAGACCACATTATGATCTAATGGCAGAATGAGACGTGAGAACAAATCACATATAAAAAATGAACACAAAAGCAATGAATAAGTTGGGAAAACATGGCGTACATAAATAAGATCAACAGAGTTTTTATAATGACGGTTGACAAATATGAAATGTCTATGGGCAAAATAAATATTTGATGGATAAAAAACAACATTGAAGATTAAGAAATAAAGTGGATACAAATATATAATAGATAAAACAATGAAGATGAAGAAAATTGAAAGAAGATAAAACAAATATATAATGAAAATGGACAACAATATATGGATAAAACAAATACATAATGAAAATGGACAAATAAAACTATAAAAAAGACAAAACAAATATATTATGAAAATGGACACAAGTAATAGCTGTCCATCGTTGTCGATGAGGACCGCCGACATCATATTTGTCACAGATTTCCCTGTTGGGTGTGGGTGCGCATGTGGCTGAACAGGCCAATGCGAGTACGAAAACATCTGCTACATATCGGGCACACGAGATTTGTAGAAGGGGATGGTGTTCCCGCTGCTCGGGATTTCCGCGTCTCGCGTCTATTCTGTGCTTTCACAACACGGTCATCTTCACCAGCAGCTACACCCGATTTGACTGCGCTTCTCCAGTCAGATCTATTTTTCGCAAGACATTCCCAGGTGTCGATGTCTATCTGGCAACTTTTTAGTGAGTCCTTCAGACCGTCTTTAAAACGTTTCTTTGGGCGCCCCCTCTCGCGCCATCCCTCTCTCAGCTCGCCGTAGAGAAGCATCTTTGGGAGCCGCTCGGCCGACATACGGACGAGGTGTCCGGCCCATCCTAGTCCTGCTATTTCTAGCAGTGCATGGATGCTGGGCATGTTAGCCCTCGAGAGAACCTCGATGTCAGTGACACGATCTTGCCATCGGATGTGGAATATTCGCCTCAGGCAACCTGTGTGGAAGTGGTTTAACCTCCTTGCATGTCCAGAGTATACAGTCCAGCTTTCGCTAGCGTATAGTAGGGTTGGAATGATGGTTGCATGGTAGACTTTGAGTTTGGTCTTGACGCTGATGCCACGACGTGCCCAGACCATCGAGCGCATTCTACCAAAGGATGTGCTGGCCTTTGCTATTCTGCTTGCCACCTCATCGTCTAGGCTGACAGATCTCGACAGCGTGCTGCCCAGATATGTGAATTTGTCTACGGCATTCAACGTCTGCCCGCTGACTGTAGTCTCTGGTTTTGTGTACGGCATGCCTGGTGCTGGTTGGTACATGACCTCTGTTTTTTTGGCATTTATGGTCAGACCCAAATTTTCGCATGCGGCAGAGAACTGGTCCATTCCAACCTGCATGTTCAGTTCTGAGTTGCTCATTAGAGCGCAGTCGTCAGCAAATACAAGTTCCCTGATTATGTCGCCAGCCACTTTGGTTTTGGCCTTCATTCTTCTGGAATTGAGTAACTTGCCATCTGTGCGGTACTTTATGGGTATTCCAAGCTCCAATGATCTGAAGGCGTCTGTCATCGTGGCCGCGAACATCATGCTGAACAAAGTCGAGGCGAGTACACATCCTTGTTTTACTCCGTTTGATACTAGAAACGTTTTAGAGATTGCGCCGCTGTCCAGTACACGAGCCTTCGTGTAGCTGTTTCACCATTGTTATGAACTTGTTGGGGCAGCCAAACTTAGACATTATCATCCACAGCCTTTCTCTGTTTACTGTATCAAATGCCTTTGTCAAATCAATAAATGTGGTGTACAAGGCCTGATTTTGCTCTCGACACTTCTCTTGTACTTGGCGAGCGGCAAAAATAATGTCCACTGTTCCTCTTCCGGCTCTGAATCCACATTGGCTTTCTGGGAGGTGGTGGCTTTGTTCAAGGTGTTTGTTGAGCCTGTTTAGCAGTAAGCGCGCTAGGATTTTGCCTGCTACGGAGAGTAGCGATATTCCACGATGATTGTCGCATTCCTGACGATTGCCTTTTCTTTTGTATAGGTGAACGATTGAGGCGTCCTTTAGCTCCTGCGGAATTTTACCTTTAGCCCACATGTGACAGAAGAGTTCAGTGATCCTTCTGGTGAGGGATGGGCCAGCTGTCTTATATACCTCTGCTGGTATTGCATCAGCTCCTGGAGCTTTTCCTATAGATAGTGAACTGATTGCCCTGTCGACTTCCTCCTCAGTAATTACTTCATCCAACGCCAGGTTCAGTTCCACCTGCGGCATTCGCCGGATGGCCTCTTCATTTATGGACGATGGGTGGTTTAGTATTTTGCAGAAGTGGTCTGCCCATCTGTCTAGAATCTGAACCTTATCTGTTAGCAGTACCCCATCCGCACTGCGAACTGGAGTATTACTAGAGGGCTGCGGGCCGTAGAGAGCTTTCAGTGCCTCGTAAAACCGTTTGGTGTCATGACGCTCGGCGAACATCTCAATTTCGTCAGCTCTTTTGCTGAGCCAGGAGTCTTGCATCTCTCTAAGCCTGGTCTGGACAGCTTTGCGAGCAGTATTGAAGGCAGCTTTTGCTGCCGGAGATGGTGTGTCCCTCTGGTATTCCCTGTGCGCTTCATGTTTTGCATCGAGAAGGCCCTGTATTTCTAGATCGTTCTCATCAAACCAGTCCTTATGCTTGCGCCTGAGTGGGCCAATGTGTTTAAGAGCTGTATCGTAGAGTGTGTTTCTCAATGATGCCCAGTTCTTTTCGATGTCGTTCTTTTCAAAACGAAGCTCAGACAGTCTACCCTCAAGCTCTTCCTGGAAGTCTCCTCTCGTGGGTTCGTATTTCAGCTGAGAGACATTTAGCCTCCTCAGTGGTTTCTTTCCCTGGGGGCGCATTTTGGGCTGGATCTTGAAGTTTAGCTTGGCAATGACAAGTCGATGGTCGGTCCAACATTCTGCACCACACATGCTCTTCGTTACCATAGCATCCGCTCGATCCCTACGTCTGATGATAATATAGTCAATGAGGTGCCAGTGGCGGGACCTTGGGTGCATCCATGTGGTTCTATTTCGGACAGGTAGTCGGAAAGCTGTGTTTGTAATGAATAGTTCATTTGCGGCACATGTCCTCAGAAGGAGCAGTCCGTTACTATTGCATTTTCCGATACCATGTCTGCCAATGGCCCCCTCCCAGGCTGTATGGTCTGTGCCAACCCTAGCGTTAAAATCACCGAGGATGACCAGTTTGTCAGATTTGGGAACTGCAGCGATGAGCGCCTCAAGGTCCTCATAAAACTTATCTTTTGTTTCCTGAGGATTTGTCATATGATGAACAAAAATACATAAATGAAATTGGACAAAAATACATAATGGACAAAAATACATGATGAAAATGGACACAAATTTACAATGGACAAAATAAATATGTAATGCACAAAACAAATATCAGATGAAAATAAGTAAACTCTCAGACCGCAACAACATCACTCTCCAGTGGATCCTTGCCTCAAGACCACTGGGTCTTTTTAGGGTGCACAATAAACATACACATCGTGCGTATTAACCAACAACAACAACAACAATAACAACCTTAGCCTTACTGTAACCAAAAGGATTATGTAAAACGAACTGTTCGAGCACGAACAGGTAATAAACAAACATTTCAGTTTTAAAGTAAACATAAGCTAAGACACGTTGACACACGAGAATGCGAGAAATGAGGGAGTTTCATTTAGTTTAATCCTTTCCTATAGTTGGGCGTGCGTGTATGAGTGGCTTGGTCTGCTTAGTGTTTATAGTGTGTGTGTTTGTGAGTTGGTGGTTGTGTTTCTATGGCTACAGTGTTTGTGTGTGTGTGTGTGTGTGTGCGTGCGTGTGCGTGTGTGTGTGTGTGTGTGTGTGTAGAAAGGCTGTTGTGCTTTATTATGTATGTTGTATGTCTTGTGTTTCTGTTTGTATGTTGTGTGTTGTTTTTGTGTTTCATTATATATTTTATGTGAGTTCGTTTTTGCTTTTGAATGCATGTTGTGTGTCTTGTTGTGTTTCTGTATGTATGTTGTGTGTGTTGTTGTTGTGTTTCTGTATGTATGTTATGTGTCTTATTATGTTTCTGTATGTATGTTGTGTGTCTTGTTGTGTTTCTGTATGTATGTTGTGTGTGTTGTTGCTGTGTTTCTGTATGTATGTTGTGTGAGTTGTTTTTGTGTTTCTGTATGTATGTTGTGTGTGTGTATGTTGTCTTTCTGTGTGTATGTTGTGTGTCTTGTTGTGTTTCTGCATGTATGTTGTGTGAGTTTTTTGTGTGTTTCTGCATGTATGTTGTGTGAGTTGTTTTTGTGTTTCTGTATGTATGTTGTGTGTTGTGTTGTGTTTCTGTGTGTATGTGTAGTGTGTTGTTTTTGTGTTTCTGTATGTATGTTGTGTGTGTGTGTTGTGTTTCTGTATATATGTTGTGTGTGTTGTTACATTTCTGTGTGTATGTTGAGTGTTTTGTTTTTGTGTTTCTGTATGTATGTTGTGTGTGTTGTTGTATTTCTGGGTGTATGTTAAGTGTGGTGTTGTTGTGTTTCTGTATGTATGGTGTGTGTTGTGTGTGTTCTTTTGTTTATGTATGTATGGTGTGTGTGTGTTGTTGTTTTTCTATATGTATGGTGTGGGTGCTGTGTGTGTTGTTGTGTTTCTGTGGGTATGTTGTGTGTGTTGTTGTATTTATGTATGTATGGTGTGTATGGTGTTGTATTTATGTATGTATGGTGTGTGTGTTGCAGTGTTCAAACTTACTGAGGCGTATCAGTAAATGATAGTGCAGACTAGATGGACAAAGATTACAGACAAGGAGAACAATTTATCCACCCAATTTCAAAGCAAGAAGTTAGGGCATATACCCAAAACAAATATAGACAATTGTGGGAAAAGCAAACATCAAACACCCACAAGATCCCATCAACAGACTGAGCAGGAAACAGAATACCACCATTTTTCTTCACATTAGAACAGGTCATTGCATGCTAAATGTGAACATGCATAAAGTTAAAGCAGAATAGACTGCATAATGCATATATTTTTGTAGTCAGAGTGGCGAATGTTTGGAATGCATTGCCACATGAAATAGTGGAGGTAGAGTCATGTAATGCATTCAAGAATAAATTGAATGCGCATAGCTATTTTTAGAACAAGTGGAGTAAAAAAAACTGGTTGTATACAGACTCTGGGAAGTCTTCTAAACCAGTAAGTAGTTATAAGTTAAGTTAAGTTAAGTTAAATCAGAGGGGCATCAGACATCGCAATACATCGTTTAAAAACGGACTCTGCATGAAATCTCTAGTGAGAAGACCACATCCATAGAGAAAGAAGCATGCAAGACAAATGTTGGCTAACCATTAAGGACCTACGACTGGCGGGTCACCCCATAGTAGCGGCCCATCTGGTGACATACAAAGCTCTCTTATTAAAGCTGTATCTGACTATTTAAGTTAGGAAACCCATTGCAATGCCAATGAATCTGGTGCTCTCGTAGCTCTCTTCCTCATTGCCTTTCCTTTAATAACATTAAGCCAGGTGATTATTTACAGATGGGTCGACTGGAGCGTGCCAGTAACTGGGGTTTTGAACCCTGTAACTAAGACGGGAATAGCGACTGCTCTATTAATATGAGACATCCATTTACCCTTTCCTATAATCGAATGGGTTTTTTTTTCAGACCGCAACGGCTACAATGGGTACCGGTTCAGTTCGGGAAGTAAAAGCGGCGAGTGAGAGGAGATGGCTACCGCCCTCATATAACCGAGCCTTTGAAATGTGAGATCGCTAACAGCTCACACCTTTACGGCAGTAATGCTATGGGTTACTTTACTTTTTACATAGTGGTAGAGCTCTCACATCTCACTGCAACGGCACTTTTGTTACCGACACGCTCCAGTCAGCCTAAGAATAAAAGGGTGCATGGCTTGTTGCTAAAGAATACTGTAGCGATGAAGGGAATTGGCCACCTCACATCATAAAAGGCTTAGGTCAAGTGTTGTTGTAACAGATCTTAGCGGTGTCGATTTTATTAGATATAGTATTTTAGACATTATTTATTACAGTTAGAAAGGGTGGAAGCATTGATAGTCTGTAGCCATGCAGCTGTTTCTTGTAGAATTAAAACTAACAAAGCTAGCCAGGACATATATACTCCAATCTAGACATCGGAATGCTTGGAATGCTTAGCATTTATTTCCAAGAGACACAGATGTTAAATACTACGTAACTTTGCAAAACGCATAGACGCTCGTTACAGCATGATTGGTGGTGATGAATGCTATTAAACGGTTTTGATAAAATCTCGAGGAGAAAACCTAGGTACAATATCTGGAAAAAAGAGGCGGATATAACTGACTAGGGCAGCCTATATCATTTAGAGATTTGAGTGCGAAGAGCGGAGAAACAAGTCGTCAGTTTCCACAGCGAAGAGCTGAGAGAAGTCGAGATATTTTTGGGTGCGAGATAGCGAAGACACAAGAGGACAGATTTATTATAGAGCGAAGATCGGAGAAACAAGTCGACATCAGTCGGCAGCGAGCAACTCGAAGAACAGGACCGTCTTTATAACGGTGAAGAGAAAACAGATAGATTTTTAGAGCTCTGAGATAGAGAGAGGTTTAGACAGCGTCTAACTAGAGAGATATTTGACTAGCACGTCGATCCAGCGTCTAACTAGAGAGATATTTGACTACAACATCGGCCCAACGTCTAACTAGAGAGATATTTGACTAGCACATCGACCCAGCATCTAACTAGAGAGATATTTGACTAGCACATCGACCCAGCGTTTAACTAGAGACATATTTGACTAACACATCGATCCAGCGTCTAACTAGAGAGATATTTGACATATCGATCCAGCGTCTAACTAGAGAGATATTTTACTAACACATCGATCCAGCGTCTAACTAGAGAGATATTTGACTAACACATCGATCCAGCGTCTAACTAGAGAGATATTTGACTAATACATCGATCCAGCGTCTAACTAGAGAGATATTTGACTAACACATCGACCCAGCGTCTAACTAGAGAGATATTTGACTAACACATCGACCCATCGTCTAACTAGAGAGATATTTGACTAACACATCGATGCAGCGTCTAACTAGAGAGAAATTTGACTAACACATCGATCCAGCGTCTAACTAGAGAGATATTTGACTAACACATCGACCCAGCGTCTCACTAGAGAGATATTTGACTAGCACATCGACCCAGCGTCTAACTAGAGAGATATTTTGCTAGCAAATCGATCCAGCGTCTAACTAGAAAGATATTTTACTAACACATCGACCCAGCGTCTAACTAGAGAGATATTTTACTAGCACATCGACCCAGCGTCTAACTAGAGAGATATTTGACTAACACAGCGATCCATCGCTTCAACGATCACTACAAGCTACCGACGACGTGGAGAATAGGACCACAGACGAAATCACCTTGGTTGCACAACAGACACGAATCTTCCATCTTATGGCAATCCACATAACGGGTCGTCTATTAAATTACAGTTCGTTAATAATATTACAGTTCAGCTATCAAGTAACTGTTCGTTTATCAAGTTACAGTTCGGATATGCCGTTACAGTTCGTTTATCAAGTTACAGTTCGACTATCAAGTAGTCTAACTGTTCGTCTATCAAATTACATTTCGTAATCAAGTTTATTTTACTTTAGTTTAGATCATATTTCTTACAGCCAGACAGAGTGTACCAGAGCGCCCACTTACGAGTGCCTTGGTCTGTCTAGTGTTTGTAGTGTGTTTGTGATCTGCTAGTTGAGTTTATATGTCTACAGTGTGTGTGTATATCTGTAGAAAGGTTGCTGTGCTTCTGTGTGTGTGTTCTTGTTGTGTTTCTGTGTGTATGTTGTGTGTGTGCTTGTTGTATTTATGTGTGTATGTTGTGTGTGTGCTTGTTGTATTTATGTGTGTATGATGTGTGTTCTTGTTGTGTTCCTGTGTGTATGTTGTGTGTGTTCTTCTTGTGTTTCTTTATGTATGTTGTGTCTGTTCTTGTTTTGTTTCTATATGTATGTTGTATGTGTTCTTGTTGTGTTTATGTGTGTATGTTGTGTGTTCTTGTGTTTCTGTATGTATGCTGTGTGTGCTCTTGTTGTGCTGATGTATGTATGCTGTATGTGTTCTTGTTGTGTTTCTGTGTGTATGTTGTGTGTGTTCTGTATGTATGCTGTGTGTGTTCTTGTTGTGTTTCTGTGTATATGTTGTGTGTGTTTTGTGTATATGTTGTGTGTGTCCTTGTTGTGTTTCTGTATGTATGTTGTGTGTGTTCTTGTGTTTCTGTGTGTATGTTGTGTGTGGTCTGTGTGTATGGCGTATGTTCTTGTTGTGTTTATGTATGTATGTTGTGTGTGTTCTTGTGTTTATGTGTATATGTTGTGTGTGTTCTTGTTGTGTTTCTGTATGTATGTTGTGTATGGTTGTTTTGTTTCTGTATGTATTTTGTGTTGCAAGCTATGTGTCTCTATTGTGCATGCGTCTGTAATTATGCTGCGTTGTGTTTGCATGCATGACGTATATGTGTGTTTTCTTCATTTGCATCAGTCATCGTCTGATGTGTTGTAAAATGTATGTATGCGTTCTGTCTCTATCTCCCTCGCTCTGTCTCTCTCTCTCTCTCTCTCTCTCTCTCTCTCTCTTCTATTTAATTATGTATCTTCTTATGTATTGTGCATCTCTCTGTCTGTACTTCTCTCTTTATGTCTCTCTCTCTCTCTTTCGTCATCTCTCTCTCTCTCTCTCTCTCTCTCTCTCTCTCTATCTATCTATCTCTATCTCTTTCTGTTGTGTTTTGCCTCTTTCTCTTTCCTTATATCGTTCTCAATCCGTACCTATTTCTGTCGTTCTCTCTCTCTATTTTTTCTCCTCTCTTTCTTTCTCTCTCTCTCTCTCTCTCTCTCTTCTATTTTCTTCTATATGTCTCTCTTTCTCTCGCTTTGTATGCCAACCCCTCTCTTTTGTTCTTTTTCTCTGTATCCTTCTTAACGTCGATCCCTCTCTTTTTGTCACTCTCCCTCAATGTCTGTCACTGTTTCTCTTTCTTTCCTTCTCTTTCTGTTCATCTCTTTATATTTCCTTCTTTTTGTTTCTTTCCACCCCACCCCTCTCTTTTCATCTCTTTATAGCTCTCTCTCTCCAACTCTCTCTCTCTCTCCAACTCTCTCTCTCTCTCTCTCTCTATATATATATATATATATATATATATATATATATATATATATATATATATAAATATGTTTATATACATTCCTACCTTGCTCCATGTAATTACCAAACCCGTATCAGTAACCAGATGTGGCTTTCGCGTTTTGTGTAAACTTGACATGTTGTATTTATAAATATTTTTTTTTCTTCCATGTTGAACACCGGACCTCTAAAATGTGTAGTCAACTTCTTCATGGTGTGCCTCCTTCATTTTCATTCGGACTATTGGTTTCGAAACTGCTTGTCCTTTGTTTGCATCAAACATTAACATAAATGACATAAATGAAAGGAAGCAATCAGCTCAAGGTTCCTGACACTGTCATACAGCTTTCCATGCAGGGATACAGTATGCAGCCACGTGATCCTCCCTTGTCACTATCAAAGATTTGTCGTGCCAATAAAAAAACTATTTTGTTGCCTGAAAATGGTCTCTTGATCTCATCGATATAAAGCTGAGGATAGGCGCAGTGGCGTAGCTTGTGGGGGCGTGGGTTGGGGCAGTATGCCCTGTACCGCATGTTTTTGGGTGCGGCACTTTGATTTACTTCAAAGAAACGAAAAGTATGTAAAGCCTTCATTTGTGTTTTCATTAAATGCATGCTCACGTGATCACGCTTTGCGTAATTTTCCTTAGAAACCATTCTTAACACTTGGTTACCGTGTCGCGACAGAACACAACAATTAGATTATGACTAAAAGTGCGGAATAATTATAATCTCAAACTCTTAAAAAGTGTGAAGAGTTACACTAGGAAACTTATCCCTAATACGAGGGGGCTTCAAATGAAAACATTAAAAGTGGGATAAGAAATTAGATCAACCTGGCTCGAGGAAAGAAACATACAAGACAAACGGTGGGGAACCATTGAAGACCTGCGACTGACGTGTCACTTCATGGAGGCGGTCCATCTGGTGGCATAAAACCAGCATACGAAACCGAACGCAAAGAAGAAGAAGATAAACCATGTTGTATCGTAACTTGGTTGTTAAGGATTTCAAGAGTATTCTGCACGTGCTATCACGATGCAGCCTAAGAACATGACGTCATAATTGCCGTTAAAAGATTACCATCCCACTACTGACATGCACCAGAGAGGGACATCGTTTTGTTATCCGTTATTTTTATCAGCGAAGGGGTGAAA
The DNA here is from genome assembly GCA_036924085.1 of Ariolimax columbianus. Taxonomy (NCBI): domain Eukaryota; kingdom Metazoa; phylum Mollusca; class Gastropoda; order Stylommatophora; family Arionidae; genus Ariolimax; species Ariolimax columbianus. The sequence goes on along the minus strand of JAVGWX010000016.1, from coordinate 60,008,427 downwards.
CCTGTAGAAATTCATCGGTGAATGTAGGTCCAGTACGAGGAAGATTGCCGAACACAGACCTAAGGACAGCTTTTATAGTTCCTTGTGCTTTCTCATATGTATTCGTTAATCGATCAGACAAAACAAGTGTTTGATGTCAGGCATTCAAATAGTATTTAAACATTTCGGGTTTTTATCCTGGATTGCCATGTTTGGACCAATGACATTTACTAAGGCCATCTCTTCATCCCGCAACAATATTTACAACGCCACAGATGGACAACTCATTCTCCACTGGTCCAGCGTGGCCCAAGACAGAGACCGTTGGAAGAGAAGTCTGGTCCAGCAACGGTGTAACCGCCGCTGAAAAACGGGTAATTCAGTAATTCAGTAATCTTTTCATCTCTTTGGTAGACGTCCTAGTGGGCGACTACAGTTGTAGGACTCCTTCTATGTCACATTTCATGTCCATTTGTAGCCAGGCTCGCTCACCCCATGCCAAGCCAATCTCCATTTGTTGTCTAGCTCAATCACCCCATGCCAAGCCAATCTCCATTCTATTAGTATCTACGTGTATTAATTTAGTCATTGAATGTGGTGTCACGCCAAAATATGTGTTGTGCATTCAGGTTCATTGTGACTCTGTGTTTATTGCCCGATTTCCATTTGAGCAACTCAAGGCTTCTCTGCATCTGCTTTTCGTAGATTCCATACCTCGCCGTCATTTAACATGGCGGAAATAACCATGTTTTATCATCGTTTACGTCTTCTAAAACGAATTATTTGTGGAGAATGCAAGAATGTACATTAACTATATAGATGGAAGATTTTTGTTTTGAGTTTCTTCTTCTCTAGTCGAGATGGGACTCTTTTAAACACAAATATAATCTTGTTTATTATGGCATGTGCATGTTTTTCCATCGTTATTATGTGGCATCCCAATTATAATTAGATCATAAGTGTTAATTTTTAAAACATTATTTTAGCTTACCTGATAATAGAGTGCAAAAAATGTTTGCTTCTCACGGAAAATGAGGTACTATGAACACGGAAAACAAAGAGACAAGAAAAAAAGCTCAAGAAACGCACTCTAGTTCGATGAAAGGACAGTCGTTTGGAAATATCTAGAGCTGGACTTAAAGATCAAGGCAAAGATAAAGTCATCTGAGATTAAAGCGTGACGCTATAGCCTGCAAACCTTACCTTAACTTAACGTCTTTATACTGGTTTTGAAGACTGCAGATTCTGTATACACCCATTCATTTGATTTAAATGCACACATGCGCATCCAATCTATTCTCGAATTCATTAATTGACCCTGCCTCAACTATTTCCTGGGACAATGCATTCACCACTCTCTGACTAAAGAAATATTTGCTGTTATCTAATCTGGACCTGCCTTTAATTAATGTGTGGTTGTGTCATCTTGTTCTTGCAGGCGGCTGTGCTTTGAAAAACTTGTTAGAGTCTAATTTATCCTTTCCTTTGATTATCTTATACACCTGTATTAAGTCACCTCAAATTCTTCTCTTTCCTAGATACTGTAGGCTGGTTTTTCTGAATCTTTCCTCATAACTAAAATTCTGAAATCCCACTGTCAGCTTTGTTGCTCTTCTTTGTATCCTTTCCAGTATGTTTATATCTCCTCAACACCTGTACACAGAACTTCAATCTAGGTCTAACTATTGCTTTACAGAGTTTGAATATCACCTCCTTGCTCTTATGTTTGATATTTCTTTTATCATACCTAACATTGCTATGTGCCTATTTTACTGCCACCTGATCTTGCTCACTCATCTTACTTGTATAGTATAGTAGCCCATTTCAATCATGACTGACTATAGAATGATATGACTTGGAGTGATACACAAAAGAAGGTAAATGAGTTTGTGTTTTTGTCTTTCTCCTTGCGGTGTTGTCTTTTCACTTCTCTTCACCAAGTGTTAGGTGACCATTCATGGTACATCTCCACCTGGATAGGTCTGCGGCTTCGTCTTCCTAGGAAGTCAGACTCGTGTCCATTGCCATCATATCACGCTTACACGCGTCGCTGAATCTCAACTCTGGGCAGCCGACTGTTCATTTGCCATCCATCAACTGTCCATATAGGATATCTTTGGGAATGCGACCATCTTTCATGCGACGAACATGACCAAGCCATCGTAGTCTTCGCTACCTAAGGACAGTGCACATTCTTGGGAGACCGGTGCGAGCGTGCACCTCTGTATTCATCACTCTGCCCCTCCACGCAATTCCAAGAATGGTTCAACAGCTTGCCGTACCTGTATGATCTATTATTACCCCTAGGTTCTTTTCCTTTTCAATTTTTATAATAATCTTCTTTCCCATTCTGCAAATATGTTCCATATTGTATTTACCCATGTGGATGACTGTACACTTATCTGCATTAAACTTCATTTGACTGGCTAAGGAGAAGGGATCGAAGAGGGAATGCTAACCTGGTACTTGAAACATGTTTGCTGAAGTCGGATGTGTTGGACCGAAAGGGGCAAATATCGCAGTCAAGCTGTAAACTACGACACAACGCATTCCGTTTTGTGAACTACATTCTGCTACTTAACCCCTTTCAGTGTTTGGTAGTGGGAGATTGAGAACGAACGGAGCCAAGCCAAGCCATTTGCCAGCCCTCAGACCATTCCCAAATTCTACACAAGGTAACAGAGTACAACAGCAACGCCGAAAGACCAACTTACACAACCACATACTCGCCAGTTTTCTGTTAGACCAACTTACACAACCACATACTCGCCAGTTTTGTGTTAGACCAACTTACACAACTACATACTCGCCAGTTTTGTGTTAGACCAACTTACACAACCACATACTCGCCAGTTTTGTGTTAGACCAACTTACACAACCACATACTTGCCAGTTTTGTGTGAGACCAACTTACACAACCACATACTCGCCAGTTTTGTGTTAGACTAACTTACACAACCACATACTCGCCAGTTTTGTGTGCTTACACATTTAAAAAATGACAACGTACTTATTCCCCTACCACTTGTATACAAAATAACTCGTATCTCCCATACACACCACTTGTATACAAAATAACTCGTATCTCCCATACACAAATTCCCATAACTCCCTACTTCCTTCCTACATCCCATCACATGTTTTACTTCCTTCCGGTTATTTTCGTTTCTTTAGCTTGGCGATATTTTGTACAGATTTCCCTGTTAACGTATACTTGTTAGTGTAAGTTGTCTATGTGCTGCGATCTGTCCCTGGCGAATATATAGATTGTCCGCTTTTTATGTATTTATGTTAAATTGTACACGAACTGGTGGCAGGGTGGCTAACGTACCGGTCTCATGAACATGAAGGCATGCGTACTAAACCCCGAACAACATACGTAAAATAAAAGTCTGAACTGTACACTGTAATGTGACTGTAGGAACTATCGACCTTTATTCTTCATTCCTATAAATGGAATTTACACCGAAATGATAGAATTATCATTGAACTACAAGCATATTCACACAACGACCATGTGAAGAGAGAAATAACTATTGAATACAATGTCCATCGTCTCGAAGCTCAAATCCTCTCTCCTGACACTCCTTCATTCTTTTTCCCATCGCTCCTTACAAAGCATAAGGCTACCACTACACATAGCTCCTTACTGTAACCTTGCGCCAAAGCGCATTTTGTGCTGTCTAGTGATGGGTTATATTACATATATATGTATATATCATCATTATCAGGTGCCCTGCCGGTTGGCGTTGGTGATCATGGACCTCAATCTGATTCTATCACAACTTTTCTGTTGATTGTCGCAAGTGCCATTCTCTCAGATTCTCCAACATCTTCTCTCTCTCTCTGCCTTCCTCTGTCTGTCTTTCCTGCTATCCTTTCTGTTGCTACAATGTGCTGCAAGCCACCTTCTCTCATAACATACCCGGAAAAACATGACTATCTTGTTCTGTTTTTTGCAATGAGTTGTCTTTGTATTTGTGTATCTTCGATAGTTTATATAGCAATTTCTTATACGTGACGTTTCTAGCTGTTATCTCCATGCACAACCTTCAATGATTGCGTGATACGATACAGACAAAAAAGTGGGAAAGTCTATTCTTTCCTCCCCATTCAAATGCATGGGAATCCAAAAGATGCATCTCTCACAGAAAAGACACACTTGATCTTAATCTTGATGACCCGGTCCTCAACGGGTCCTGACTTCGTCTCCGGCGGGTCCTGTCTTGTGCCACGGAAGTTCAGTGCGTGGTAGGTGCTCCTCTAGAGGCATCTGAAATGCTGCAGCGTACAGCAAGAGAGTCTGACCAACGCATTGGAAGTCTTCCCCGCAGTCTCTTCTCGCCTCGGGGGTACCAGATTGCTGTCGCCGTGCTCCATAGATCATCGTTCCGTCGCAACATGTGACCTGCCATCTATGTTTTGCCTTGTCTGCATGGATTACCGCATCCTTCACCAGGGACAATCGTCTTATGTCAGAATTATGGAGACCTTGCATACGTTGGTTCCGAAGAGTGATTCCGACCAAGTTTCTCTCAAGGGAGGCCTGGGTCACTCTCACTTTGTCCTCTAGTGATTTTGTTAGTGTCCACGTCTCGGCACCATAGCACATCGCGGGGAGTATTGTGGAATTGAAGATGGAGATCCGCTACAAAAGTTAATTTTAAGTTGATGTAGGCGAACTAAAAGTGGTTAGTATAGCCAAATGCAGTTTTGGATCAATGCGTCAGAAAATTGCCTGGCGAGATATAGTTTTTTTGTCCTGAAAAGGAAGTAGTACACGTATCGTAGTTTACAGCGAAGCTGCGATATATGTGCCTTTTTGTCAGGAAACACTGGTGTTAGCTAGGATTGTTTGGGGTAGGTTTGCATTCCCACCGCCATCCCTAATCTCTTAGTCCGACTACACAAGTGAAGCCTATTTTCAGGGCCGCCGCTTGGAGGCTGATTTGGGTCAAGGTCAGCTCCGGTTCTGATGCAAGCAGCCAGCTACGAGCCGCTGGCAGCTGTCAGCTGCATCTTCGAAAGAAAGAATAGAAAGAAACGAAAGAATAGAAATATTACACTAAAAAGGTAAGAGGAAGGTAAAAAACGATAATGTTGTAGATGATGAAGTGTTAGTGTTTTGATTAGGCTATTGCCTCCGTATCCTAGAGGGTGAATTGTTCATTTCTTTGTTTTTTTTAAAGATTAAAAATAGAACATTACTGCTCGTATTGTCATTTTTTGTGTCAGATTAGGGGAAGAGAGTGGGTGGGGATGTAGGAGGGGGAGATGGGTGGGGGATGTTTTTGAGGGCTGAGGAATAAAGCAGTTTGCCCCTGCATTCATCTTGCAGTGTCCATGCTAGATTTAGTTTCATGGCTTCGATATTTTACCCTAAAAGAACATATTCCTAGCACCAGGTCGCAAACCTTTACACATATAGCCAGCATGCTGATTTACAAACCGCTCGAACACGAGAGAATTATATGAATCTCAGGTCCAGAGAGCCAAATGAAAGCCGTGTTAAAGAAATCCGATTGTAATGAAGGGTCGTGTGTGTGTGTGTGGGGTGGGGGGGGGGGGGGTAAAAAAAAGGAGAGTACATAATAGGTAACGTTGTAACATGTCTGATATGTTGCAAAATGTGATTATTGAGGGTTTGGGCTGGGATCCGAATTGCCATATTTAGTAGAATCTATAGTCGCAAGACAGTTAAAAAGAGACATCTACACTGTATTCTACAAGGAATAAGTCGAGCAACTATATCTAGCCATTTAGGACCACTCATCAAATGTTGCGGTGCATGCAAGACCGAATTACTTGCACCTGGTGCCTTAAACAAAGCCTAGAGCTGAATTACTTGCACCTGGTGCCTTAAACCCAGCCCAGATCTGAATTACTTCCACTTGGTTCCCTAAGACCAGCCCAGCACTGAATTACTTGCATCTGGTGCTTTAAACCCAACCCGAAGCTGAATTACTTGCACCTGGTGCCTTAAACCCAGCCCAGAGCTGAATTACTTGCACCTGGTGCCTTAAACAAAGCCTAGAGCTGAATTACTTGCACCTGGTGCCTTAAATCCAGCCCAGAGCTGAATTACTTCCACTTGGTTCCTTAAGACCAGCCCAGAGCTGAATTACTTGCAGCTGGTTCCTTAAGACCAGCCAAGAGCTGAATTACTTGCAGCTGGTTCCTTAAGACCAGTCCAGAGCTGAATTACTTGCAGCTGGTTCCTTAAGACCAGCCCAGAGCTGAATTACTTGCATCTGGTCCCTTAAACCCAGCTCAGAGCTGGATTACTTGCACTTGGTTCCTTAAGACCAGCCCAGAGCTGAATTACTTGCAGCTGGTCCCTTAAACCCAGCTCAGAGCTGAATTACTTGCACTTGGTTCCTTAAGACCAGCCCAGAGCTGAATTACTTGCACTTGGTTCCTTAAGACCAGCCAAGAGCTGAATTACTTGCACTTGGTTCCTTAAGACCAGCCCAGAGCTGAATTACTTGCACTTGGTTCCTTAAACCCAGCTCAGAGCTGAATTACTTGCACTTGGTTCCTTAAGACCAGCCCAGAGCTGAATTACTTGCACTTGGTTCCTTAAGACCAGCCAAGAGCTGAATTACTTGCACTTGGTTCCTTAAGACCAGCCCAGAGCTGAATTACTTGCACTTGGTTCCTTAAGACCAGCCCAGAGCTGAATTACTTGCAGCTGGTTCCTTAAGACCAGCCCAGAGCTGACTTACTTGCAGCTGGTTCCTTAAGACCAGTCCAGAGCTGAATTACTTGCAGCTGGTTCCTTAAGACCAGCGTAGAGCTGAATTACTTGCACTTGGTTCCTTAAGACCAGCCCAGAGCTGAATTACTTGCACTTGGTTCCTTAAGACCAGCCCAGAGCTGAATTACTTGCACTTGGTTCCTTAAGACCAGCCCAGAGCTGAATTACTTGCACTTGGTTCCTTAAACCCAGCCCAGAGCTGAATTACTTGCACTTGGTTCCTTAAACCCAGCCCAGAGCTGAATTACTTGCACTTGGTTCCTTAAGACCAGCCCAGAGCTGAATTACTTGCACTTGGTTCCTTAAGATCAGCCCAGAGCTGAATTACTTGCACTTGGTTCCTTAAGACCAGCCCAGAGCTGAATTACTTGCACTTGGTTCCTTAAGACCAGCCCAGAGCTGAATTACTTGCACTTGGTTCCTTAAACCCAGCCCAGAGCTGAATTACTTGCACTTGGTTCCTTAAGACCAGCCCAGAGCTAAATTACTTGCACTTGGTTCCTTAAGACCAGCCCAGAGCTGAATTACTTGCACTTGGTTCCTTAAACCCAGCCCAGAGCTGAATTACTTGCACCTGGTTCCTTAAGACTAGCCCAGAGATGAATTACTTGCACCTGGTTCATTAAGTCAAGCCCAGAGATAGTGCCATTCACAACCCAGGTTTTACCAGCAAAGTGGAATTCTTCTTCCAAACACAGTACAGCTAACAGGGACAAACAGCTACCAAAAGACATTACAGTTGGCAGGGACAAACAGCTACCAAAACACATTACAGTTGGCAGGGACAAACAGCTACCAAAACACATTACAGTTAACAGAGACAAACAGCTACCAAAACACATTACAGTTCGCAGGGACAAACAGCTACCAAAACACATTACAGTTGGCAGGGACAAACAGCTACCAAAACACATTACAGTTAACAGAGACAAACAGCTACCAAAACACATTACAGTTCGCAGGGACAAACAGCTACCAAAAGACATTACAGTTGGCAGGGACAAACAGCTACCAAAACACATTACAGTTGGCAGGGACAAACAGCTACCAAAACACATTACAGTTAACAGAGACAAACAGCTACCAAAACACATTACAGTTCGCAGGGACAAACAGCTACCAAAATGCATTATAGTTGGCAGGGACAAACAGCTACCAAAATGCATTATAGTTGGCAGGGACAAACAGCTACCAAAATGCATTATAGTTGGCAGGGACAAACAGCTACCAAAACACATTACAGTTAACAGAGACAAACAGCTACCAAAACACATTACAGTTGGCAGAGACAAACAGCTATCAAAATACATTACAGTTGGAAGGGACAAACAGTTACCAAAACACATTACAGTTAACAGAGACAAACAGCTACCAAAACACATTACAGTGGACTATGTACTAGTTTGTACTATCCCGGAAGAGAGGCAGTCCAGTGTGACTGTGTCTCAGGATCGTCACGTCCTCCCAGAAACGTAGCATATGCATGTGAGTGAGATATCTCTTTGCTTAATACGCTTATAATTCTGCAAATCTTATACTTGTGTCTCTATTAGTACATATATATTTACTTTGATTATGTGTTGTGTTTTACCAATTTAATAGCAATATAAAATGTTTATGGATCTCCCTGAGTGGTCTGTCGGGGTTTTTGTGTATGAAAAAGACAAGAATAGCATGACTGCCTCACAGGAAGTGTGTTGTAAGAGGCGACTAACTGTGTATCATGGCATAACACCGGCCATGTTTGGTGGTTTGTTTAGAGCAGCATAGATGGCGCCTAGCAGGCTGCGGGTCTACTTTGCTCTAGTGTTTGAGTCTATTAGGATGGACTCGTACATCAGTTAACCACCCTCTGTAAGCGCTTATACCAACGCATCGGAATATTAAGCTGCTCGAGCCTAGCCAGTTAAGCAGGAAACCTTTCCCCCGGCTACATCCAGCCTATACTAGAGCTGGGACCTGTACAGGTATCTGTCCCTGTTAGAAGTACAGATCGACTAAGAACTAAAAACTAAAAAGTCTAATGCAAGGAGTTTCCCCCCAAAATTAATTAAACTAGAAGCGAATTTGTTGTTTTACCTTACCGCAATACAGCAGTCGTCTGTAAATGCTTTGTGGTTTTATTTCTAATAATTTGAATAATAGTTTGATAGGGAAATGTTGCGGTTTTGATATATTTACATATGTTTTTAATTTTAATAGCAAAAAACTAGATGAAAATAATACAATTGTGTCTCATGGCATGTACGTTCCTGGCAGAAAAATAATTTTCTTGTCATTCCAGTTTACTAAAAGTACCGCCCAAAACAAGAGTCTCCCAGGGCCGACCGGCCCCTCCACGCCCTCTCCTCTCTTTATCTACGTTGCTGTCTATATGTCCTGTTAACATTTGATCTTCTCTTCTAACTTTTTCCAGAATTCTTCTTGCCTTCACATGTGTCCAGATATATCAACAAAAGCCATAATTTTTACAATTCAGCTGCCATGTTTAAAAACTGTAAGCATTCTGCACTGAGTTTGTGTAATTGTTACATTTAACAGTTCCGCTTTTTGTAGGGCTCAATGAAAAGCATGTATCTGTTTTAAAGGCGTGTAAAATGTTTCTATAAACAGAGATGAAGATAAACAGCGAAGAAGACAAATAGCGAGGGCTGATTCTTAAGCCTGACGGTGTTGAATAAACAGGACACCCTCGCTATCAATTACCGAATGAAAATGAGTCTGTCGGGGAGAGCAGATGAGAAGGACTCTATGTTCTTGTTCGTGAATGTCTCGTGGTTTCTACTGGTGGAGCTTTGATGCCTGTGATATTATGCTTTCTCTTTTAGTTCCAGGATTGTATGTGGTTTTCGTAGTAATCCCGGTTACTGCTGCGCGTGTGAATGCCGGGATTGCTAAATAATCTGACGAAAAAACGTAACTGCCGCAAAACTATATAACCAGTATGCATAAGAATTTATCTGGCGTCTACACTGATGGCAGGCCTGATATAAATGTTAAACTCTGGTACGAAACAAGAGCCATAAGATTTAATGTATAAATAATCTGATTTTATAAAGCACGTCTAAGTTAAAATCGTATAAACGATTGTACAAGAATGCTGTTTAACTTCCACAATAAGTAAGTTTATACCCTTTGGCGCGCCTTGAAGATGGCGTTAAGTGGCAGATGGTAGTCACTTGCCTCACATCCCGAGCGTGCTGATTAAGGTGGACATTAGTCCTCCAGGCGGTTGTTCACTGGCTTTATCTGCGTGAAGTTCGCTACTACGGGGATCACGTCGATCCACTTCTCGTCAGTCAGACTGCCTTGAAAACAGCATGTTTCCAGGGAACGCTACATGGAAGAGAGATAGTATTGGTTAGTATATTGTGCCTGACCCTGACAAGACGTTCTGGTCAGTATGTTGTGCATAACCCTGACGCGGCGTCTTGGTCAGTATATTTTATATTACCCTGATTCGACGTCCTGGTCAGTATATTGTGCCTGACCCTGACGTGGGGTCGTGGTTAGTATATTGTGTCTGACCCTGACGCGGCGTTCTGGTCAGTATATTGTTCCTAACCCTGACGCGGCGTCCTGGTCAGTATATTATGCCTGACCCTGATGCGACGTCCTGGTCAGTATGTTGTGTCTGACCCTGACTTGACTTCCTGGTCAGTATATTGTGCCTAACCCTGACGCGGCGTCCTGGTCAGTATGTTGTGCCTGACCATGACTTGACGTCCTGGTAAGTATGTTGTGTCTGACCCTGACGCGACGTCCCGGTCAGTATGTTGTCGCTGACCCTGACGTGACGTCCTGGTCAGTATATTGTGCCTGACCCCGACGCTACGTCCTGGTCAGTATATTGGGCCTAACTCTGACGTGGGGTCGTGGTTAGTATATTGTGTCTGACCCTGACTTGACGTCCTGGTAAGTATGTTGTGTCTGACCCTGACGCGACGTCCTGGTCAGTATATTGTGCCTGACCCTTACGCGACGTCCTGGTCAGTATATTGTGCCTGACCCTGACGCGACGTCCTGGTCAGTATATTGTGCCTGACCCTAACACGACGTCCTGGTCAGTATTTTGTGCCTGACCCTGACACGACGACCTGGTCAGTATATTGTGCCTGACCCTGACGCGTCGTCCTGGTCAGTATGCAGTGCCTGACCCTGACGTGACGTCCTGGTTAAGTATATTGTGTCTTATCCTGAGACAACTAAGCGAAACAAACATTGAATACGATCGGAAACTTAACATAGATAAAGAAAAGGCTTTCGATAGAGTAGACATAAATAAACTATGGAACTTCCTAGACGATTACGGAGTACAGGGGAAGCTATTAGAGAATATTAGAGCTCTGTACCAAAGGTGTCAAAGTATAGTAAGAATAACAGATGGTATGACCGAAACAAGGGAGGAACAACCGGGGTGAGACAATGGGGTGTGTTGTCGCCCCTTCTCTCTCTCTTCAACACATATGTGGACAGAATAACGCTGGAGGCCAACTTGGAGCATCTGCAAAGAAATAGAGAGGAAGAAAGGACAGAGGCTGATCAGTTAAACTAACTGCTTTTTGCAGATGATCAATGTCTACTTTACGAGACTGAAGATGATCTGCAGCAACATCTGACTGCGCTCAACTCTGTATGTGAAGGATACAGAATGAGAATTAACACTTCCAAAACAAAAACTATGCAGATAAGCAGATCGCCTTAAAACATGAACATTTTGGTAAACAGGATCAAAATCAAACAAGTGCAGGAGTTCAAGTACTTGGGCAGTGTTTTCACACAGGATGGGAGTTTAGATAAATAGATTGAGATCAGCTGCCAAACAGTAAATGCCATTGCATACCAGCTGTCACCATTATTGAAACACCCTAGGATAAACATGTCCACAAAAGAACATCGTGTCATGACATAAGTTTTTCATGTAGCATCTTAGTTATCTGTAGCTTTTCCGAGTTATCCTACCTTTCTTGTTTCATAATTCCTTACCTAGCACTTTAAATTCGCTTATTATGGGATAGAAGAGTATTTCATGGTCAGGAAAAACAAACTGGTTAATTTTCCCGATCCTGTTTCTGTAAACAGACTGTGCCACAATAGTCTGGCTATTGAGGTGGGGATCGCACTGTGATCCTCGACGTGATGAACTTAATGAAGAGCCCGACATTGCAATATTTCCAAGGAGACCGATGTCCACCTTCTCAAGCGTGGGGAGAGGGATTAACGTCGTGTCAGACAATATATTATGATCAGGTTATGGTAGCCAGGGACAAGGGAAAGACGCTGATCAAGACAACACCTCATAGACAAGCAGTTCTCCCTTTGAACAGGCTGTTACATTGCAGCATGGCTAACAAGGTATGGATCTGTTCTGGGATCCCTAAAGTGGTGAGCTTGCTGACTGAGATGTCCCGAACTGCATTTTAACGAGGCGAACCCGGGTCCCCTTTCTCAAGTACGCCTAAGGATGTGTACGACTTGGCGTGCGATTGCTAAGAACTTCGAGTGCTTTTGTTGGGAAGTTGACGTGCAATTTTTGAGGACTTGTAGTGCGTTTGTTGAGAACTTGACGAGCAGTTGTTGAGGACTTGGCCTGCGTTTGTTGCGGACTTGGCGTGCAGTAGTAGTTGAGGACTTGTCCTGCAATTGCTGAGCACTTGGCGTGCAATTTTTTAGCACTTTACATGCATTTGTTGAGGACTTGACGTGCAGTTATTTAGGACTTTGGAGTGCATTTGTTTAGGACTTTGCGTGCACTTGTTGAGGACTTGACGTGCATTTCTTGAGGACTAGACGTACATCTGTTGGTCACGCATGCTCCACAATGAACTGCCTCAATGACTGATTTACAGTCAACAATGTCATTACATCTTCTTCTTCTTCTTCGTCCGCTGTCAGACGTCAACTTGAATTTGTTCGAAGAAAGCAGCTGTCATCCTGAGGCTGTCGACACTGCCATAGAGCTTGTCTAGTGTTGGCACTGGTGATGGCCACATCTGCTTTCTCTGGTCCTCGTATGTTGGACAATTTTGCAGCAGATGTTCAGCGGTCATTTTCCCTGTGCCACATGTGCATTCGTCAGTACCACCTATCTTCAGTTTATTGAATAGATAGTACCTCAGTCTGTTGCGGCCTGTGCGGAGTCTGAAGACCACGACCTGCTCTCTTCTGTTCAGCTGGTAATAGGCATCATTTTTTGTGTAGCCAGTATGCTCTGTTTCCCATTTGGCCATGTATCTGGCCCTAATATACCTTTTGGACTCCTCGTAGGTCACACTAGAATCTGGTTGTGTCATTATGAAGAAGAAATAGATCCGGATTCCTATCATACATAATTAACTCACCCTGATGTTCTACAACAGATCTGGACAATAATGGTAGTACAGCAACATATTTACTTCTTCCTTTCCCATGTGGTTTATGTGACCATTTGTCGAGGACTAAAGAATAGGATCATTTGACCCAACAATATATGTTGAGAAAGGTGGCTAAAGATGGTTGTGCGTGGGGCTGACAACTTCGTTATGTAAATGGTGTGTTTTTGTTTTGTTTTTTTATTCTGAAGGTCTTTTCAAGGTCACGCAGAGATGGCAGAAATGTATAAATTCAGGTGGTGGCTACACTGAGAAGGAATACGCACTGTGCCAAATTTTAACTTTTTCCTCCTACTCCTTCATGGTCAGAGTAAAGTCTTATGACAAGAGGTTTGTATGTAGAAGGGGTTTCCGTGCCAGAATTGGACTATACAGCCACCTCTGGACTCCCCAGTGAGGTGCAACACAACATGTCTGACTACTGTTGTCATAATCGCTGGTGAGGTGCAACACAACATGTCTGACTCACTGGTGACGTACAACACAACATGTCTGACTCACTGGTGACGTACAACACAACATGTCTGACTCACTGGTGACGTACAACACAACATGTCTGACTCACTGGTGACGTACAACACAACATGTCTGACTCACTGGTGACGTACAACACAACATGTCTGACTCACTGGTGACGTATAACACAATATGTCTGACTCACTGGTGACATACAACACAACATGTCTGACTCACTTGTGACGTACAACACAACATGTCTGACTCACTGGTGACGTACAACACAACATGTCTGACTCACTGGTGACATACAACACAACATGTTTGACTCACTGGTGACGTACAACACAACATGTCTGACTGCTGTTGTCATAATCGCTTGCGATGTACAGCTGTTATTATAAATGACAACAAAATAGGAAGCTGAAAACAACTTATTATCAACCTGGTAGTGTTCTATAGGTCAGGTCATATCGTAACCGGTGAGGTCGTTGGGGCACACATGAAGACATTCTCACAACACCACGCCACCCTTCTCTATCAGCGGCCGCTGCCTGTGCCTTTTCTTGTCGGAGATTGGTCCATTCTTTTATGTTGTCCTCCCACCTCTTTTTGTGACGGCCTCTTCATCGTCTGCCTTGCAATTTTCCGTGAAGGATCGTATTTGCAAGACGATTTGATCTCGATATGCGACCGTAACAAGCAAGTTTCCTTCTTTTGACAGTTGCCAAGAGGTCTTCAAAAGGCCTGTTGTAATTCTATCTCGTATTTCCTCATTTGTAACTCGATCTTTGTACGTGACGTTTAAAAGTCTTCGAAAACAGGCCCAGGTATCCTTCGCTGAAGATCAACTGTAACTGTCCATGTCTCACAAGCATAGAGGAATGTTGACAGGAACAGTGTACGCATTAATCTTATTTTCGTGCATAGTGCTAACCGTTTATCTTGCCAGATGTTGTTAAGCCGTGCAAGCGCCACTATTGTCTGTGCTATTCTGGCCAACACCTCACATTTTGATCCTTCATCACCGACAACCGATCCTAGATATTTAAAACGGTATACTACTTCGAGTTCCTGACCATTAGCTTTTATCTAGCTGTTGAAGCCCTCGGCGTTGTTGGTCATTAATTTTGTCTTTCCAGCGTTTATCTCGATATCATAGTCAAGAGATGTTTCATGGGAGCCTTTTGACCCATTCCTGGAGTTCTGCTTCTTAACCCACCAACCTGTCGATTTCATCTGCAAAATGAAGGTTGGTAATCGCTCGGCCCCGAATCTTGACAGTACCAAGGTGACCTCCAAGTTCCTAACTCGTAATTCCCTCAAGGAATATTTTGAAAAGTGTTGGAGAGAGTGTTATACCCCGAGTTAAAATTATGCTTTCGGTGAATAACGAGTTAAGTGCACCAATAATTAAATACATGACATCCCTACAGAAACGCCTGTTGAAATCGGATGCACTGGGCCACAGGCTTAACGAAACAGTGCAACGTATTTCGCTGTAATGATGACGGTACAATCTATCAGAAAAAAGTGTGGCGATCATCCTGTGGAGTCTCGCCAGGCAGCGAGAGTGCCGGGCCTCACGCCTCGAAGGGGCCCACCCTATGCTACTGGTGGTCACCCACCCATGGGCTGTGAAGTCAAGGCACAAGGTGATGGGGCAAAAACTATTGACCAAAAACACAAGACCCTCAAAATACTACAGTGGAATGCGGAGGGAGTCATTAAAAAAAAGCTTTCTCTAACACATCACTTGCATGAAGGTAAGGTTGACGTGGCATGTATCCAAGAAACGCACCTCAACAACAACCACAAATTCTCAATCAGAGGATGCCAGACCTTCCGTCTTGATAGAGAAGGTCACAAAGGAGGGGTTCTGATACTGACTCGTAACTGCATACCGAGTAGCGTGGTAGCGGTCAATCACACCGGACAATCAGAAATTGTAGGAGTCGACATGATGACACAAGAAACGAAGATCCGCATCTTCAACCTGTATGGCCCACCAAACAAAGACCTGTCGCTCTCGAGTATGGAAGTCAAGGACTCCAGCTGCCTAGTAGTTGGAGACTTCAACAGCCACTCTGAGAGATGGGGATACTCGGACACAGACAACAGAGGTGATGAAGTGGAAGACTGGGAGATAGACACAAATCTCTATCTTATCAATAGGCCGGAGGATAGCCCTAGCTTCTATTCTAGAACATGGCATACCACCTCTACTCCAGATTTGGCCTTTTCCACGGTGGATATTCACCACAAAATAGACCGCCAGGTGCTAAACCAATTGGCAGGTAGCGACCACAGGCCAATTAGGCTAGAAGTTGATATGGAAGTAGGCCCACAGGAAACAAAACCGCTCCCACGTTAGAACTATAAACGAGCCGACTGGGACATATTTGCAATCCTGACAGATGGGCTGTGCGAAACCATCAACACACGGAATAACAACATGAAACCCATGTTGGAAAGCCCAAGCAAAGCAATAATGCAGGCAGCCACCGAAACCATCCCAAGAGGGGCAAGGAAAAACTACAAGCCTTATTGGAATGACGAATTGCAGAAAGCTGAAGACGAAATCTCAAATGCTAGGAACATAGCAGAAAGACAGAACAATCTATGGAGGCAAAATATCGCTCTCAAAACCACCACGGCGAAATACAAATACACTCTAAACCAAATAACAAGAGACAGCTGGAAAAACAAAACAGAAAGCCTCAATTTAGACAAAGACGGGAACAAACTATGGAGTTTAGTCAGAGCCATGAACGACGAAACTCCATCAAACAAACAAATTATCATCAAGCAGGGCGACAACATGCTCACTGGAAAAAAAGCTGCAAACGCCTTTATAGAACATTATGCCAGAGCAAACCACATTGATATTCCTACAAATAGGCATACAGACATTAATGAAGAACAAGAGATGCACAACAACATCAATATGACACTATAGGAGCACATGATGGCAAATCTAACAATGAATGAAATGGAAGAGGCCATGAGAACTCTAAAGAAAAAGAAATCGCCCGGAAAAGATGGCGTAACAAACGAAATGCTGATAGGGTTGGGCCAAACAGCAAAGATAAAGTTACTATCAGTCCTGAACTAAAGCTGGAAAAGGGGTATTGTACCACAGGCATGGAAAGATGCTGTAATTATACCAGTACCAAAGAACGAAAAAGATAGAACTGATCCAAATGGATACAGGCCTATCAGCCTACTGAGCTGTATAGAAAAACTGATGGAGCGTATGATAAACACCAGACTGATGTGGCATCTGGAAGAAAAACACATACTAATTCCACAGCAAGCAGGCTTTAGACAGCACAGATCCACTGAGGATCAGATCACCCTCATAGCCCAAGAAATAGAGGATGCTTACCAGGAGCAAAAACACACAGTAGCGGTTTCGGTGATCTAGAAAAGGCATTTGACAAGGTCTGGAAAGAGGGACTTAAAGTCAATCTACGAAGAAGTGAAGTTTGTGAGAAAATGTACAGATGGATCAGCCACTACCTCAAAAACAGAACAGCCAGAGTTCAAGTACAAGGGCATATGAGCAAAAAGGTGACACTTGAGCAGGGAATACCCCAAGGAGGAGTACTGTCACCCCCACTCTTCCTGGTGTATATAAATAACATCACTGAGAATGTACCAAGAAGAGTCCACAGCTCCATGTTTGCAGACGATCAGGCTATGTGGACCTCTGAAAAGAATCTCACCATAGCAAGTAATCGGATGCAGCAGGTCCTAACATCGCTGGAAGAGTGGGCGAACTCATGGCTGGTCAAAATAAATGAGGAAAAAACAACATGTACGATATTCTCGCTCTCAAACAAACCCCAAAACACCAAAATAAGTCTTAACGGCAAATATACGCGGCCAAACGACAACCCAAACTACCTGGGAGTCACATTTGATCGGCACATGACATGGAAAAATCAGATCGAGAGAAACCGAATGAGTGCCAGAGAAAGAATGGCAATCATGAGGAAACTTGCTGGCACAAGCTGGGGAGCAGACGAAAGCATACTAAAGAAACTGTACACTGGAAGAGTGAGACCAGTTCTCGAGTATGGGATTGCGGCATGGACAACAGCAGCAAAGGCGAACTTTGATAAAATTGGCAAACTCCAAATCCAAGCCATGAGAGTTATAACAGGAGGCATGAAGTCAACGCCAATTGTAGAACTTGAAAAGATTACAAAACTGCAATCCATGACCGACAGAAGAGACTGCAGAGCCCAGCGGAGAAACTTTGCAGAAATAGTCAAAGCAAAGATGAACGAAGACCCTATGAACGCACTAACAACACAAAGCCCATCCCTACTGTACGCAAACCTACCTATATATTTCCAGAGGTGGTAGAAAATATACCAGGTATTGGAAAAATGAACAGCCAGACTGAAAAAGAAAGAAGAGACATAACCCTGAGGTACATAACGAAAAACTACCCAAGAATGGACTGGACCCATGCATATACCGACGGCTCTGTAACAAACACAACACAGAACGGAGGGACAGGGGGTATTCCGGAGCCCACCAAATGGTAGAAAAATAACACTGGTAGTGGCAACTGGAAAATTCACGAGCAATTTCAGAGCGGAGGCAGAGGCACTGAGGGCTGCAGTAGAAGAAATGGTGACATTCAAAAGAAATGAAAGCCATATAGTCCTGCTTACAGATACCCTGGCCGTAGTCACAGCACTAAAAAGCCAGAGAAATACTGAACTTAATGATTTAAGAGCAGTACTCTGTCAACTATGCCAGCAGTCCGCACCAAAAAGAGTAGTGGTACAGTGGGTTCCATCCCACCGTAACATCCACGGCAACGAGGAGGCAGACAGACTGGCAAAAGAAGGTGCAAGACTACCACAACCAGATAATAGTATGACGTACGAAGAGTCAAAAAGGCTTATTAAAGCTAGATACATGACCAAATGGGAAACCGAACATACTGGCTACACAAAAAACGATGCCTATTACCAGTTGAACAGAAGATATCAGGTCGTGGTCTTCAGACTTCGCACTGGCCACAATAGACTGAGGTACCACCTATTCAATAAATTGAAGATAGGTGGCACCGACGAATGCTCGTGCGGTACTGGGAAAATGACCGCTGAACATTTGCTGCAAAACTGCCCGACATACAAGGACCAGAGAAAGCACATGTGGCCATCGTCAGTGGCAACACTAGACAAGCTCTATGGCATTGTCGAGAGCCTCAGGATGGCCGCTGCTTTTTTCGAAAAAATAAAGTTTGACGTCTGACAGCGAACGAAGAAGAAGAAGAAGAAGAAGAAGAAGAAGAAGAAGAAGAAGAAGAAGAAGAAGAAATACATGATCTTACAGGAATTGACTGCCGTTATAGCATGTACTACACCTATTGCTCATTATCCATCGTTTCGTTGTTAAATAGATTTGTAAGAAACTAGGTAGAGATGGAGTCTGTATTAACAATTTATTACATTTATCATCATTTTCTATGCATTTGTTTCGCTGGACGTCGTGGGAAGGTGTAGTTTTCTGTCATATGCCAGCTTTGTCGACGTTGTTGTTGTTAACTGTTAATTATTGTTAATTGCCTTCAAAACACCTCGACTACCCCAGCAATGGGGAAAAATGTCGTAGAACAGTACAGTTTACAGTCAGTTGTTATTCAGTGCCATTTCACGATAATAGAGAACAAAAGTTCTATAACTTAAACTGTCGCCATGGATGAAGTGTTAGAGACTTCTTTGTATTTAACCACAGCTTGTGTGAGGTGGGATGATCAGTTCCCTTCCTCGCTGCCTTTCTTTCCCTAACCGTAAGTCAGGTATCCATTAACAAATGAACATGTTATATAACGCCTGGTCGAATGGTTTCAATGACTTCCTCCACACCAAAAGGCCAGCGGATCGAATCCCGGTAAGGCTTATGTTGTTTATTTGCTGAGGGTGAAAAACAAAACATAGCCGCCTGCACGTGACATGGGGACAGCAGGGAAGAAGCGGCCCGCAATGCTCTGCCTAAAAACAAAGATAATACAGTGAGTAATAAAGCATTTATTTTGTTTACATAGCTGAAACGTGACGGAAGCGGCATTTGAACTTCATACCTTTACCTAGAAAAGCGAGTGCTTTGCCATTAAGCTTCAGAATGGTGATGTTCCCTCTCGCTGACTTCTCGCACAGAGCCCGGGGGCGGTATTTCTGTTGCTCGGGCCTTGATAATTGAGGCGACGCCCGAGCTCGTTTGAATAATGTTCATGGTTTTCTGGCATTGGAATGTTGGGTTATCTTGCTGCTGACTTCTTCCCCCCAAAGAGCAGGTTGGATGAGTGTTTATCCGTGAGGCGTAGATGTATTTCGCTTAGCCACTTCCGCCCTTGGTCATCGAGAGATTCGCTGCGCCGATGGGGTTGAAGTGGGATGGCAGGTGTGTTCACAGAGTACATTCCCCGCTGGCTACAGTTGCTCTAGTTACAGATCACATTTCTTTATTCTGTGTTCAGCCATTTCCCCGTGACTGTGTCACGTCCTGCCCCCTATCCGTTCACGACTGCCCACCCACCCCTCCACATCACAACGGTTCTTCTCTTATAATGAGATCGATTATATTTGCCTCCCCTCCCCATTCCTAGAGTCAGAGCGCAGTGCGTTACATGAGCAATGTCAGATCAACCGGTGCTCTCTGGGTCCTCTCTGGGTACCTCTAGCATTATGGGACATAGGACTTGACCCCGATCTTCTCTGGGTACCTCTAGCATTGTGGGACAAAGGACTTGGCCCTTATCTTCTCTGGGTACCTCTACCATTATGGGACGTAGGACTTGACCCCTTTCCTCTCTGGGTACCTCTAGCATTATGGGACATAGGACTTAGCCCCTATCCTCTCTGGGTACCTCTAGCATTATAGGACATAGGACTTAGCCCCGATCCTCTCTGGGTATCTCTACCCTAATGGGATCCTTGGTAGGGTTCTCGTAGGTTAGATAAATAAAAGTTGTGTAGCTCAGCAGACGACAGATGAGATGAACATGTAACCCATGGGTGGGGTTTGGGTTTGTAACAGTCAGTGCACATTCCACTCGCCGCTGGGTACTGCGTTGTACTTTTAATGGGCTCCAAACTGCTCCTCGCCTTAAGGGACCCCAAACTGCTCCTCGCCTAAAGGGCCCAAATTGCTACTCGTCTGGCTGAACCGTCAGTTACTCAGTGGTCACCAAAGCAAACTCAGTAAACCACAGTTCCACCCATGAGAAGGTGTTGCAATGGACACGCTTGTGCAGGAGAGGCCCTGAGCTAGAGGTCAGTAGCTTCCCCGGGCGATTAATGCACCCTGGATGTGAGAGACTGCAGATTCGCATCAACATCCATTTGATGTAGGCGAGACCTTGAGCCCAGACCCTACATTGACCACACTAACAGAGTATAATGACCGTTGCTCTAACGATACAATGGATGGTTAGAGAATAAGATGTCGTTGGAAAAATGATAGAGACAAATTGTGAAAAGATGGAAATAACTGCAGAAAAAAGCACGGGACAGATTTTCTTGGAGACGACCAGTCCACCACTGCACGATAATGGCGAAGAAGAATTGGGAACCATGCATGGAGTATTTTTGGCAGAAATGTTCATTAAACCAACATCACTGCACCAAACTGAGCGGGATTCTGGCTGATGTGAATAACGGGGTGTGCAACGATACACTTGTTGAAGTCTTGTACTATAGAAGGGCTAGACTATGGCCATCTGTAATCTACAGTAGGTCATGGCTAGACTGTACTATTGTCGCTTCTTGTGGCATGCTGTCTGCGCCATTTATTGATTCCCTGTTCTGCTCCAAATGAAAGCTTCAGGACATCGATAGAATCGGTCTCTTTACAAGAAACCTTTAATGAAAGCTCCAGGACATCGCTAGAGTCGGTCTCTTTACAAGCACCAGGACATCGCTAGAGTCGGTCTCTTTACAAGCACCAGGACATCGCTAGAGTCGGTCTCTTTACAAGCACCAGGACATCGCTAGAGTCGGTCTCTTTACAAGAAACCTTTAATGAAAGCTCCAGGACATCGCTAGAGTCGGTCTCTTTACAAGAAACCTTTAATGAAAACTCCAGGACATCGCTAGAGTCGGTCTCTTTACAAGAAACCTGTATCTAAACACTGGCAGTGACGCATTCAACAGTAGTGACTTTACCTGATGATGTTGCTAGCCCATTCACGACCTTTTTTAGTGACTTTAACGACATGATTGAAAGGACTCAGTGGTATCAATAAGGGTACCACTCCATCTTAAATATCTTCTTACCTCACACTTTCAGTGTGTCAGTAGTACTATTCTATTCTCTAATGTGCACATGGGCTTTCGATAATCTTCCGCCATTGATAGACAAAATGATTAAACCAAATCGATTCAGTTCAAGTGCAATCTCCGCATCAAAGGTCGGCTGCAATCGATCTTCAGCTTACTTGATGTCCTGTCGTAAAGGTGCAATCTGAGAGACTTTTTCCAGTCCATCTTCGGATCTTATCCCCTCACTTAAAACTGCCTCTTCAAATTGTCTTTCACCCTCCCCTCTAGTATGGTCTTCAATATATGACTAAAGTAACGTAACTGTCTAACCCTGATTTCGGTCATTAATTCCATTTTCACCCCCAACTTTTCCAATACCTCCAAATTGTTTTCTTCTTTTTCCGAGAAATGCGAACCAATCGTCTATATACCCACATTTCGAAGGCTTCAAAACTATTTTCTAACATGTTATTCATTGTTCATGTTTGTAGGCCATAAAGTAGTGATGAGTATACATAACACCTGACAATTCTCATTTTCATTTTATGATTTATCTGTTTGGATGTCAGTATGTGTCGCATGCTGCTCAATACCATCTTGGCCATAATTATTCTCTTTCTGATTGCTTTTTCTCAGCTGCCTTCTTCCGTTATTAAATGACCTAGATAGGAGAAACTATGTACATGTTTAAGTAGCCGATCTTTTATTTGTATCTGCATACATGGTTTCTTGTCACTTTCCCCAAGTATCATAATCTTTGTTTTCTTTATGTTTGTGTCTAATCCAAACTCTTGACTTTTTGTGTATATTGTTGTCACAAGCTCCTGTAATTCTATCTCACTTTTAGCCATGAAAACTGTATCATTCGCATATCGTAGGTTATTCATTATCACTACTCCGATGACAACTCCTCTATATCTTTTAATATTTGTTCTGTGTATATAATAAAAAGACATTATCTCACACCCCAGACAGAAATAATAAACACACACACGATAATGGCCATACATACCTGCCCCAGACAAATCCCAAGGTCCGTGTTCAGGTCATATAGGTTCCACTTGACTGCCCCGCTTTGTGGTTCATACTTGAGCCTTCTGTGTTTGACAACAAGGATTAACGTGCATTGTTGTGACCGTAGCTTGGTTTAGGGCCACTGTAGTCTTGTGTGATAGTGGTTAACCACTGGGTGTCCATGATCAGAATGGGGGTCTGTGAAGTGTCAAATGGGGGTTCACGAATATCTAGGGGTCTCTAAAGAGTCAAGTAGGGCCCATAACGTATGGGGATTTGTGAAGAGTTCGTGGGGAATACTATTCTGTGGAATCATCGCTGTCGAACCGACTTAGGATTGCATTTATGACTTGGAAGACTTTAGAATAACTTGACTTGAGACTTGACTTGATAACCGACGACTTCACTTAAGAGAATAGGGATCGCAGTGGGAAGACAAACCCGGGCCCCAAAAAAGTCAGCTAAAACCGGATATGTTGGACCGAAAGGTGCAGATATTGTAGCATCAATGTCAATTACGACACAGCGTCACAACGTCCTATTTAAAACGAACGCTGCAGTAGAAGAAGTTGTATAAGTGGTCTCTCAAACGGCGTTCTGAGAGTCCGTTCATGAATCGATCAGACGGGAATCAATTCACTTAACCTAAATATGTATATGGGTCAAAGGGCAGGAGCCCGTATGCCACTGGATCAATAACCAACCACATATGTATATGGGGCAAAGGGCAGGAGCCCGTAGACCACTGGATCACTAACCAAACTACCAACCAAATGTGTATATGGGCCAAAGAGCAGGAGCCCATAGGCCGCTGAATCAATAACCAAACAACCAACCAAATCTTGTATATAGAATGTCAACACATGCAATCTGGAGACCCACTGTGGAATAGCCGGTGTATACGTTCGTGCTGAGGAAGCTATAAACACGACAGAGCATTCATGTTTTCTTCAAATCATTTGAAATCAAATTCCCAACAAGATTACAAACAAAAACAAATAAACAAAACAAAACAACATAAAAGAAGCAGTTGCCTTAGCGTGAAGATACTCGTGCTTAGCGTTTCACTCTTGACGATGTTTTATTGGTAGCAGGTTACAGTGTGTGTGTCACCTGATCCTTGTGTGAGGTGAAGTTTTGTTTAGCATTTTGTTTCCTCTTTTGTGCCCCCTGAAAAACACGCTACGTGGCGAGTTGCAGTAGCTTTTCTTACATTCCGAGCGTGCTGATGAAGGTGGACCTAGGTCCTCCACGCGGCGGTGCTATTCTGGACTTCATCTGCGTGTCGCTCACTACTACAGGATCACGTCGATCCCTCACCTTGTTAGTAGGCTGCCATGAAAACAGCCCGTTTCCAGGGAGGGCTATTAGGAAGCCGAGGTGAAGGTCTTGACCAGTATGTTGTGCCTGCCCCGGACTAACATGTCTGACCAGTATGTTGTGCCTGCCCCGGACTAACATGTCTGACCAGTATGTTGTGCCTGCCCCGGACTAACATGTCTGATCAGTATGTTGTGCCTGACCCTGACTAACATGTGTGATCAGTATGTTGTGCCTGACTAGACGTTAGTCCTCCTCCCATAAGGCTAAGGAGAAGGAGAAGATGATGTAGAAAGAGAAGAAAAAAATGGAGACGAAAAAGAAGAAACAAAAGAAGAGGAGAAAGAAGAAGACGAGGAAGAAGAATAGGAGGAAGAGTCTGATGAGGAGTTTGAGGTGGTGTGGGGAAAAAAAGAAAAAGAATAAGAAAATGAGACTGAGGAGGATGTGGGGGAGACAGAAGAAAAATATGATAAGGTGTCTGAGGAGGCTCAGGGAGAGAAGGAGAAGATGTAGCAAGAGAAGGAGGAGATGTAGGAGGAGGTAGAGGAGAATAAGAAAAAGAATAAGTAGAAGAAGATGAAAAAGTAACACACATACAAGGTGTCCTGAACAAACCATCCCAAACGTAACAAAGAAATAATTTGATTAGCTTTAATCAGAAGACATCGAACTTCCAAATAATGATGATCAAATATAGACAATCGAACATGGAAATGGGATCAAGATGCTGAGCAGCGCATGAGCTGCAATGATCAGCGACTCATAGCTGACTGCTAGCGTCAGGGCCAGCGAACCATAGCTGCCAAGACCCTTCTACACCTCCACGCGGTGATCCTGGATAACAGGCTGCAGCAGGGCAGACTGGCTAAGGAGAAGGGATCGAAGAGGGAATGCTAACCCGGTACTCAAAAAATGCTTGCTGAAGTCGGATGTGTTAGACCGAAAGGTGCAAATATCGCAGCCAAGCTGTAAACTACGACACAACGCATTCCGTTCTCTGGACTACATTCCGCTACTGAAGCCTTTTCAGGGTTTGGTAGTGGGAGATTGAGAATGAACGAAGAAGAAGAAGAAGAAGAACATGGAAATAAATATGAACCAATCATTTGCTGAGTCAAAGCTGAAGGACATGTTCCAAATTACCACCTTCCACTAGTGTTTGTCTCGGATCTATTGTACATCTCTCTCTCCAAACTTGCTGGTCTGTCTCAAACCATTTATTGATACAATTACATTGTCCCTTATTTATCAACATAATTTGAGCAAACATGGAAACATTTATTCTATCTCTTTATCAGCGCAAGGAAAAGATCCCGTTCGGTTGGTTTTGTGTTTGTCAGTCAGTGATCTATATACGCACAGTGAGCACACTTTCCGGAAATCAAATCGATCAAGATGCTGAGCTGCCAAGACCCTTCTACACCTCCACGCGGTGATCCTGGATAACAGGCTGCAGCAGGGCAGACTGGCTAAGGAGAAGGGATCGAAAAGAGAAAGCTAACCCGGTACTAAAACAATGCTTGCTGAAGTCGGATGTGTTGGATCGAAAGGTGCAAATATCGCAGTCAAGCTGTAAACTACGACACAGCGCATTCTGTTCTCTGGACTACATTCTGCTACTTAAGCCCTTTCAGTGTTTGGTAGTGGGAGATTGAGAATGAACGAAGCAAAGCCAAGCCAAATCGATTATGCATTATACTGTAGACTAAACTATGCGAACCCACGACTGCATATTCTGAGATGATGATGGACAAGGTTAGGTTTGGTGACGACTGAGTAACTGACGGTTCAACCAGACAAGTAACAGTTTGTGTTGAGAATTGCTCCAGGTGTAAGAGATTTTGTTTTACTTCTGAGGTGAAGCTTGAAGATACTGCACTGCAAATTGGGTCCTCGGAGATTAATTATGGGGTCTTGATATTTTACAGCTGAGAGCAATATTCCGTCCATCTCTATGATCCCAAGGGGGCTTCAAATTGGGTCCTTGGGGACATCAATTATGGTTGGGAAGGATCGTGGATAGTCATCATTTGTATTTTTAGGAGGGTGTGGCTGGATTTAGTGGAAATCGGAGGAGGGTGGAATTATTACTTTAATAGGTTTGGACAGAGATTGCTGCCGGACTACGATGCACTGCACAGGACAAAAGAAACGAGGAGGTCCAAGAAAACAATGGGAAGACAACATCCATGAATGGACTAACCTACGACCCAATGAGGCACAAAAAGCAACCGCAGACAGAGAAAGATGGAGCAGGGTTGTTAAGGTGTCAACAGGGGTGCCCCAATCATCTCAGGAGGTCACGGAATGCACTGAACTGAACTGAATAACGTACGATAGGCCGACTTCAGACATTTCAGCTAAAACAAAAATGAAAGACTATTCACGTCACTTCAAAAAAGAGTGTTCTACTTCTTCTAAATGATTAAATTTATGCAAATCCAGAAACAGACTGAATTGTTTGCCTTATTCGAAACAGATCTTGGTGTACGGAATAATAATGGCTACTGTGAAACCAGTAATTTTTATAAAGCCTAAGCAGGACGAGGCACATAAAACAACCGCAGACAGAGAAAGATAGAGCAGGATTGTGGAGGTGTCAGCAGGGATGCCCCAACGATTTCAGGAGGTAACGGGATGAATTGAACTGTGTGCCTAGAACACTCGCAGATTTAGAAGCACTGTGGAAAATGTTAGTCCAGGGTCCAGATGCATGTAACGCACTCGACGTTCAATCACCAACATCCTGGCGAGACTGACTGTAATAATTGAGTAAGGACATCACACGAAGGTACGCCATGACTCCGGAAGTTTTACTCAAGTGGTCGAGATTGCGGGACACTACACAATTTGTTTTATTTTCTGTTTGATGGAAAATGGGCCGAAGTAGGCAAAAAACTGAGTATTTAGAAATTATTCAGGAGAATGAAGATTACCAGTTAGAACGTTGGACGTTTATATCTTCTTGTCTCCCTCTTGGCCTTGTTACAGTTTAGTTCGGAATCTCTTATTAATAATAATAATAATGTTCTCGTATGCATCTAAGGTTTGTTGCATCGATCAACCACTACCAAGTCCAACTACCGAGGCTTGTTCATGCGTAGTGTGTCGACCGAAATCTCTATAGACTCTCCAAGTGGAGCTGAGTGCTCCACTGCCGTAAGAAGAGGGCAGCGAGGAGTGTGTGTTGAATTAATGTTTGTATCTGGCTTTCTCTGTCCGTGTTTGATTCCCAGTTTTTACGCGTTCTGCCCCTGAGGTATCTGAATTGTATCCACATTCGGGTCAGCGTAACTCTTGCTGTGCTGAGAATACTGGTTAGGGAGAGGTATCGTGTAACCTCCAGTGGAGGGAGGGGGGGGGGCAGGAGGAAGGCGGCCTCAGTCTAAGCAGGAAGGCCCTTGAGTATTGATAACCGGGACTGAATTCTTGTGTGCAGTGAAGTGGAACGTTGAACGACTTATTGGACCGGTTTCCAGCAGCTTAAGCAAGGCACAGCCTCAGCAAGATGCAGCACAACAAGCAGGATAACCGATCGAAAGCAAATCAATTCCACAGAATAGAGTCCTTGATACCACCTGATGAAGGAGTTGTCAATTATTATCCAAACAGGAACTAGCAAACAGCAGAAAACGATACAAACACTGGAGCGAGTCGAGAGCACAGCTATCAGGCGCGGCCACATTACTTTTGTTTTCTCTAATTTGATCTCTGATTACTGCAATGCAATTCTGGTATTCCACCGAGCACAGCTAGTTTAGGCGACACGACTGACGCACCAGCGCGTACAAATTCAGGTGTAAAGATCATAATTAAAAAGACAAGAATGACTTCACTGACAATGAACAACTTTTGAAGATCCAAATAAATCACGATTCACACGAAAGCTAAAATATTCAACGCATTGTCTCGTCTGTGCTGTTGTTGTTAAGAGGGAACGTGGAGAACAGCCAAGGCAACACAACAAAGACTCCAGTCCTTCGTTAACAGATACCCAGGATTGATAATGGGCATTAAGTGACAGGACATGGTGAAGAATGAAGACTTATGGGTTAAGGAGCTAACTTCAGACACTAGGACAACAAATTAAGAGAAGAAAATGGGGCTGGATAGGACATACGCTGAAGAAGGCTCCATTTAACATAGCCAGACAGGCTGTCACGTGGTATTCCCAAGGAAAACGAAAGAGAGATAGACATAAATTACATATAGAAGATAATGTGAGAAGGAACTACGATTTAATGACTACACTTGGGGAAAACTGAAAAAGTAAGTCAGGAACTTGTTACTTTGGCGGTATCTAGTCAATGGCCTACACCGAGAGCAGTGAAAGCCTTTGATTGGTTGATACGCCCTATGACAGGTAGCAAAATGTAGTCTAAACTCATCTAGAGTTTAGCAAGAAGAAGGAGGAGAAGAAGAAGAAGAAGAAGAAGAAGAAGAAGAAGAAGAAGAAGAAGAAGAAGAAGAAGAAGAAGAAGAAACACTAAATTGAGCACAACAAGGTAGTGAGAAGGTTGAGACGAGAGATTTTTCTTCTTCTTCTTCTTCTTCTTCTTCTTCTCCTTTTACTCCTTCTCATTTTTCTTCTTCTTCTTCTTCTTTTACTCCTTCTTCTCCTTTTTCTTCTTCTTCTTCTTCTTTTCTTCCTCTCCTTCTTCTTACTCTTCTCCTCTTTCCTCTTCTTTTTCTTCCTTCGAAGTTTGTCGTGAATAGCACGTTGTAGCGTCGAGTCCTAGTTTGTATCGAGGCTTCGATATCTTCGTTTATGGGCCCGACATATTGGATTTCAGTTGGCTTTTGGGGATCCCAGCTTTGCCTTCCTACTGCGATCCATATACCAGCTTTGCCTTCCCACTGCGATCCATATACCAGCTTTGTCTTCCCACTGCGATCCATATACCATCTTTGCCTTCCCACTGCGATCCATATACCAGCTTTGCCTTCCCACTGCAATCCATATACCAGTTTGCCTTCCTACTTACTTACTTACTTAGTCGCTCCTCTTCTACCGTGAGGTGTAGAGGTTTGCCAAAGAGAACGCCACTCTGCTCTATTTGCCGTCTTTTTCCTGGCCTCTTTCCAATCCAGCCCTCAATCACTTAGGGACTGTCGTATGTTGTCTACCCAACGTACTTTAGGACGTCCTCGGGGTCTGCGTCCTTGACTTTTGATCTCCCATGACCGCTTTGGTATCCGATCTTTTTCCATTCTACAGACATGGCCAAACCACTGTAGTTGGGACTGCTCCACTCGTGTCTGCAGGGGTTGAACTTCAAGATTGCTACGTCTTGTCTGTTACGGATCTTGTCCCTTTTCGTCACCTGAACCGCCTTTCTTATGTACCTCATTTCTGAAGTTTGTAATTGCCTTTCTTTGGCTGTAGTCATTGCATATGACTCACATCCATATGCCAGGACAGGCACATAGGTAGGGCGGTATACATCCATCTTTGTTTTCCTGCTTATTTCTCTTCTACTGAGGAAACCTCTGTTTATTGCATGGAACAGTCTACCTGTTGCTGCCCTTCGTGCAGTTAACTCCTCTTTGATTCCTCCCCTGCTGTCTATTACCACTCCTAGATATTTAAAGTTGCTTGCCTTCCTACTGCGATCCATATACCAGCTTTCCCTTCCTACTGCGATCCATATACCAGCTTTGCCTTGCTACTGCGATCACTATACCAGCTTTGCCTTCCTACTGCGATTCGTATGCTCTTATTCAGGATACAGCAATGCAGTCTGTTTCCAGGACCGTCACTTGGAGACGGAAAAGGATCTTTGTCAGCTCTGGTTCGCTGTCCCTGATTAAAGAAGTCAGCTATGGTTCGCTGTCCCTGATACAAGAAGTCAGCTATGGTTCGCTGACGCTGATACAAGAAGCCAGCTATGGTTCCCTGTCCCTGATACAAGACGTCAGCTATGAGACGATGGCTCCTGACAACTGATTCACTTAAGATCAGAGATGAAAATAAAGTGACCTGGACATCGATGACCCATTTATCAATACAACACTTGACAATCAGAACATAGGCTAGTCAATTAAAACATTAATGTTCCACAATAAAACACGCTTTGGTGAACTCTTAAATGAACTTCCTTTTGTTGACGATCAAGCAATCATAACAACTTCAGAACTACAATTGCGGCAAAATATTGATAAATAAAATACAACTTGTAAAAGAATGCAGTATGAAAATCAATGTACAAAAAACTGAGGTCATGAAAATATCTAGAATAGTCAAAGACATTAAAAAACAGCAAATCAAACAGGTGAAAGATTTCACATACTTATGGAGCCCGTTACCAGCAGACAGAAGAATTACCCAACAAAGATGCAATAAGGCAGATCAGATCATTGGACAATTAACTCCAATACTTAATTGCAAGCACGTGACAATAACTACCAAAAGAGCTTTAAACAACACGATTATCGTCCCGACACTATGGCTGTCAATGTCAAAACTAGACACTAACATCAAATGAAAAACGCAACATCCTAACAACAGTGGTGTGAAGTGAAAAGTGGTGTGCCACAGGGCTCGGTTTTGGGACCAATTTTGTTCTTGATATATATAAATGATTTGGACATTGATATGGGATCCATGATTGCAAAATTTGCTGATGACACAAAACAATGCAGCAGTGTCTCATCTAAAGCGGAAGTGGATATAGTGATGTCGGATTTAGATAAAATTCGAGAATGGTCTGTAAGCTGGCAAATGGAGTTTAATGTAGATAAATGTACAGTCATTCACATGGGTAGATCCAATATGGAACATCATTACAGAATGGGAGAAAACAATATTAGAAAGATAGATAAGGAAAGGGACCTAAGGGTTAAAATAGATCATACAGGAAAGGTGAGTGAGCAAGTTAAGGTAGCAGTGAAAAAGGCAAATTCAATGTTAGGTATGATAAAAAGAAATATTAAACATAGGAGCAAGGAAGTGATCGTCAAACTGTATAAAGCTTTAGTTAGACCTAGATTGGAGTACTGTGTACAGGTGTGGAGTCCTTATCATAAAGGGGATATAACATGCTGGAAAGAATACAAAAAAGAGCGACAAAGATGATAGAGGGATTCCAGAATTACAGTTATGAGGAACTACTCAGAAAAACCGGCCTACAGTGTCTCGAAGAGAGAAGAATTCGTGGTGACTTAATACATGTTTATAAGATGATCAGAGGAATGGATAAATTAGACTATAACAAGTTTGTTTTTTTAATACAGCCACCCACAATAACAAGAGGGCATAGCTACAAGCTGACTAAAGAGAGGTCCAGATTAGATATTAGGAAATATTTTTTTAGTCAGAGAGTGGTGTCTGCTTGGAATGCATTGCCAGGAGAGGTAGTGGAGGCAGGGACAGTTAATGCATTTAAGAATAAACTGGATGCACATAGCTTTTGGAGCAAGGTGATGTAAATGTGACTGGTTGTATACAGACTCTGCAGGGTCTTCTAAACCAGTATAAAGACGTTAAGTTACAAGGAGAAACATGATCAGAAATTATGACATCAGGAAACTAGTGGAAACAACACCAGTTTCAGACTACATTAAAAGACAGCACCTAAAATGGTTTGGCCACGTAACAAGATTACCACCACACAGCACACCCCCCACACCCCCTCCCTCCCCCTTCCAAACAAGCAATGCTATTTAGATACAACGGATTCAAAGCCAAAGGCAGACCACGAAAAAGGTGGCTTACAGAAATATCTGAAGCAGTAAATTCTAGAGATCTCATCAAAACCTGACGCTGGAAGGCACACAGACGAATCGTTCTAGAGATCTCATCATAACCTGACGCTGCAAGGCACACAGACGGATCGTTCTAGAGATCTCAGCATAGCCAAACGCTGAAAGGAATAACAGGATAAGCGAAAAGAAGAAGAAACACGTGTACACATTTAATCTTCTAAGCGTACATCAAAGATTAGTTTCAAAATACCCATTTGGGATTCCCTTACCTTTCTGATCCCCCAACAGAAGCGTGTCAACAAGTGTGCACACGACGCTTTACTTATATTTGAAGAACAAATTATAAATCTACATACTTGCTGTGACAGTGGTTCTCAAATTGAGCTGCCTGGACCCCAACGTGTACGAAGATTTAGACTTGGGCTTCACTTCTCATTTGTTCGTTTTTCTATTCAATTTTCATTCTTTATATTTTTTTTTCACCAGCGACAATCGTCTTTCTTATTTCAGAAGGATGCGTTAATCCATGAAAACAAGACAAAACATAGATGGGCAGGTCACATGTTGCGACGAAACGATGGTCGATGGAGCACGGCGACAGCAGCCTGGTACCCACGAGGTAAGAAGAGACCGTGGGGAAGACCTCCAATGCGTTGGTCAGACTCCCTTGCTGTACGCTGCAACATCCGAGATGCCTCTAGAGGACCACTTACCACGCACTAGACATCCATGGTCTAAGGCAGGGTCCGCTGAAGACGAAGTTGGGTTCCGCAGCTACGCTGAGGAATGGGTCATCAAGATCAAGATCACGATTCTAGATTAATTGATTTTTAATTCCATTTGTAATCATTTATGTCGTCGCCATCCTTATCGTTAGAGAGAGAGAGAGAGAGAGAGAGAGAGAGAGAGGGAGAGAGATAGAGGGACAGAGAGAGAGAGAGAGAGAGAGAGACAGAGCGAGAGAGAGACAGAGAGAGAGAGAGCGAGAGAAAGAGAGACAGAGAGAGAGAGAGAGAGAGAGAGAGAATGTAATTGTTTTGTGGAGGATTCGTTAAATCTTTAGGTGCCAGGGATTTCACAGAACAATTGAATAATATTTGGAATGGGCTAACCTAAACCGTTGCTTTCCGAGTTAAAGACGATTACAAAAATGTATACTCGATATTTGATGAAAGGAAAAGGACGATGCAATCAGCTAGATGCGTGAATGCACAAAATTATCGAAATTGTATTGTTGACCATGCCTTCTGTTTTCTAGCGAGATCAATATTTGGACCAAATCTGGAGTTTCGGATTTCAATAATCTATACAACTTACAGAAACGGCACTCAGAGTCGCATTGTTTCTCTAAAACAATTTGGGAAAACTAGAATAGGAACTTCACTAAGTCAGCAATTCAGAATCAACAAAGAAAATTAGAATATGAACTTCACTAAGTCAGCAATTCAGAATCAACAAAGAAAACTAGAATATGAACTTCACTAAGTCAGAAATTCAGAATCTTACATGAGACATCAATGAGACGTCTTGCAACGTGCTTATTATTTCTATCGAATCCATCGTGTTTTTCTTTGTCGATTCTAAATTGCTGACTTAGTCTCATTGATGTCTCATGTAAGACGTTTCATCGATGTCTCCTGTAAGACGTCTCATTGATGTTCCCTGTAAGACGTCTTATTGATGTCCCCTATAAGACGCCTCATTGATGTCTTATGTAAGGCGTCTCATTGATGTCTCATGTAAGACGTTTCATTGCTGTCTCCTGTAAGACGTCTCATTGATGTCTCCCGTAATACGTTTCATCAATGTCTCTTGTAAGACGTCTCATTGATGTCTCATGTAAGACGTATCATTGATGTCCCCCTGTAAAACGTCTCATTGATGTCCCCTATAAGACGCCTCATTGATGTCTCATGTAAGACGTCTCACTGATGTCTCTTGTAAGACGTTTCATTGATGTCTCCTGTAAGCCATCTTATTGATGTCCCATGTAAGACGTCTCATTGATGTCCCCTATACGACGTCTCATTGATGTCTTCTGTAAGACGTCACATTGATGTATCATGTAAGAGATATCAACGATGTCTCCTGTAAGATTTCTCATTGATGCCTCATGTAAGACGTCTCATTTATGTCTCATATAAGACGTTTTGATTGATGCCCCCTGTATGACGTCTCATTGATGCCTCATTTAAGACGTCTCATTGATGTCTCCTGTATGTTTAGCAGAAAATAAGTTTTCTTTCCGTGGACATGATGAATCTAGGGCGTCTTCTGATAAAGGAAACTAGGGCGTCTTCTGATAAAGGAAACTAGGTTGAGTTAGTCAAACTTTGCCAAGGATGTCGATGCACATCTTTAAAGTGGTGACCATCCCAGCTACAAGTGGTGACCATCCCAACTACAAGTGGTGACCATCCCGGCTACAAGTGATGACCATCCCAGTTACAAGTGCCCTCAGTGAACGGTCATTTTAGACTTTAAAAAGAATCAAGACCTACTTTCACAATTCTCAGAGTGAAAATTTACTTTCTGCCCTATAACTGATATCTATTGAAAAGAAACTGATTTCAAAATTGAAAACAAAACATCCGTTCCATATATATATATATACACACATATATACATATACTTTAATTATCTCGTTTCTCTGAGCTCTCAACATTCAGTACCGAACACAAAATAAACGAGTTACAACAGGAACTATTGAGGCGATCAAGGACATCCCAATGTTCGCAACTCACTACTAGCTAAGGGATAATAAAATAATACAGACAAGTAAAGCTCACGAACGTCAACATGGCCTGTCAAACCACCAACTATAAGTACTATCCATCCAACAAAAAAACTACTGATTTTATCAGACATGATGTCAAGGAAAGTGTTGTAAAGATATCAACTTTGTTAACTCGCTAATAATGTATTTATGGATTTATAAAATTAAACAAAGGCAGTTGCATAACAAACACTGAGGCATGTGATGCAGTGGTAGAGTTCACTGTAAGGTGTCTCAGCTGGTGTGAGGTGAAGGTGACCGGTCCACTATCTCGCTTGTTTGTCTTACAAATCCCAAGGAGATACATTTAGTCAATGATATTAGTAATGAAATACTAGAGGCTTCATTGTTCCGAGACAGCAGATTTTATGAGACCCAGTTCGTTTACTCTATGTCATATCTTGTCTAAAAACCAATAATGTATCCATCTACACAACGAAACCATGAAACGAACCCTGTACCTTCCCATTAGAAGATTCTGCACTAACCTTGCCATATAGGCTCTACATACATGTTCTGGAGTCTTATAATGTTGTAATTGTGTGTG
The DNA here is from genome assembly GCA_036924085.1 of Ariolimax columbianus. NCBI lineage: Eukaryota > Metazoa > Mollusca > Gastropoda > Stylommatophora > Arionidae > Ariolimax > Ariolimax columbianus. The sequence goes on along the minus strand of JAVGWX010000016.1, from coordinate 59,973,215 downwards.
CTAGTACCTTGTTATGCCTCTATGGGAACTAACCAAATTTGTATCTACTATTTATATTTTTAACAATTATTCCATTCTTGCTCAAAGATCTTATTAATTATTTTCTAGTAAGTTCTTGACGCTAGTTGTAGATAAAAGAAGTTCAAAGCGAGGTCTGCAGTAAATATGGTGTGTTTGACATATCTTTACATAATCGATTTAAATTGTGTAAAAGTTGGAAGAAGAAATATCGTTTTGGATATTCCAATTCGAACTATTATTTACGTTGAAAGATTTCAAAACAGTCTGCTAAGATTTCTATATTTAGAATTTTAAAGGGTTGCAATCACATAAATTTAAAAAAACTTAAAGGAACCAAGAGTTATCTTCTCCTGAATGTTGTAAAAAAGTCGCAAGAGAGAACCTGCCTTGGGCGTCTCCCCTCAGTCTAGGGGTAATTTAATAGCGCCTAGAAAGAGTGATCTATGGCCCTACAGCAGATTCACATGGCTGTGCATGTTGCGAGTATGCACGTAGGATGTAAGGTTTTAATTTTCCACCCGACCAAATTTCTCTTGCTTGCTTTCGTCCTATTTACTTGACATATGGGGAGGAAGCAGCTCTGATCCCAATCTACCTGTGAAAGATCGCATCTTACACTGAGCTGAACCTTGAACCTACACGGAGGCGTCTAAGTCGCGGAACGGACTAGGCAAGTGGCTGCCGAACACAAACACTAGCTGGTCCCAACAGTTGCAAATAGTACATTTAGAGTTAACTTATATACCGCAAACTGTGAAAGACGGGTCTCTTTTGGTTTCCCTTATTTGTATATCGTTTTGAAAAAGAATTTAATCATATACGTTAAATACAATTAACTGTTATAGCTTGCCTCAAAGTAATTTGTATCATAAATTGAATTGTATCACTACATAAAATTATAGATACAAATTTGCGTTGATGAAATATTAAACAATTTAGTAAATTGAGTATTGATTTATTACCATCCTTTGATGTATAAAGGGAACCAAACGATGGTAGCAGTCTTTGGCTTTCTTTGTTGTAAAGGATACATTGCCCTTGTGATAAGGTAAACATTCATCCTATGAATATTGTTCACGACTAGGTCGTGTAACTGTTATCTGTGTTGTCTGAATTTCTTTAATGGATGATGTGTAGGGTTTAAATATAAGGTGCTAATACTAAAGACGTGTATTGCTTTATGTGTTGTTCGAGTATTGGATAATAACAAGACGTAAGCAAAGGTATGTGTCATTTTTTAAATACATTTTCTCTAACAAATCATCTATAAACTGTTCAATCTCACTGCGAATCTCTAAACGCTACACTGACCTTTTTCAAGCAGAAATCGTCAACTACTATCATTATAATAACATCAATCATATGAAGTCTTGCAGGTTTGCTGTTGGCTAGATAATTGTGGACGTAGTAGTCATAGTGGGACATTTGAAACACGTAAACATGAAACTATAGGTTACCTTAGTATGTATTTGTTTGTAGTTTATACAAACATGTTTTATTACCTCAAGTTGCTACATTCATGAATGTAAACAAACAGTTGAGACACATTCTTACAGTCCTGGTACTGTCACAAACACACATTACCTTTCGAGAGAGTAAATTGTCCTTACCGCCCACTTTTATACCATTTGTGAGGGTAAATTTTCCTTACCGCCCACTTGCATACCTTTTGAGAGAGTAAATGGTCCTTACCGCCAACTTTTATAGCTTTTGAGAGGGTAAATTTTCTTTACCGCCCACTTTCATACCTTTCATGAGGGTAAATTTTCCTTATCGCCCACTTTTATATCTTTTGAGAGGGTAAATTGTTCTGTTATACCTTTCGTGATGGTAAATTTTCCTTACTGCCCACATTTATAACATTCGTGATAATAAATTGTCTTTACAGCTCCCACTTTTATACCTATCATGATAAATTATATTTACCGCTCTATTTTATAATTTTCATGGGGGTAAATTATCCTTACCACTAACATTTACATCTTTCGTGAGGGTAAATTGTCCTTATTAACCCCTTTTATACCTTTTAGTGAGGGTAAATTGTCCTTATCGCCCACTTTTATACCTTTCATGGGAGTAAATTATCCTTACCACTCACATTTATATCTTTTGTGAAGGTAAATTGTTCTTACTTCCCCCTTTTATACCTTTTGTGAGGGTAAATTTTCCTTACCGCCCACTTTTATAAATTTCACAAAAATAGATTGTCCTTACCGCCCACTTCTATAAATTCCTCTAGGGTAAATTGTCCTAATGGCCCACTGTTATAACTTTCGTGAGGGTACATTGTCCTTACCGCCGACTTTTAAACCTTTTGCGAGGGTAAATTTTCTTACCGCACCCCTTTTACACCTTCCGCGAGAGTAAATTGTCCTTACCGCCCACTTTTAAAACTTTTGTGAGGGTAAATTGTCCTTACTGCGCACTTTTATTACTTTCTTTTCGGTAAATTGTACTTACCACCCACTTTTATAACTTTCATTTGGGTAAATTATACTTACCACCCACTTTTATAACCTTTCATTTGGGTAAATTGTCCTTACCACCCACTTTTAAAACTTTTGTGAAGGTAAATTGTCCTTACTGTGCACTTTTATTACTTTCATTTCGGTAAATTGTACTTACCACCCACTTTTATAACTTTCATTTGGGTAAATTGTACTTACCATCCACTTTTATAACCTTTCATTTGGGTAAATTGTCTTCACTGCATACTTTTATAACTTTTGTGTAGGTAAATTGTCCTTACAACCCCCACTTTTATAACTTTTGTGAAAATGAATTGTTTTTAACGCCTACTTCTATAACTTTCGCTAAAGTAAATTGTCCTAAAAAACACTTCTATAATTGTCTTGAAAATAAATTGTTCTCACCGCCTACTTCTATAACTTTCGCTAGGGTAAAATGTCCTAACCGCCCACTTTTACAACTTTCGTGAGCGCAAATTGCCTTTACCGCCCACTTTAAAAACTTTTGTTAGGATAAATTGTCTTTACTGCCCACTTCTATAACTTTCATATAAGCAAATTGTCCTCACCGCTCACTTTTAGAACTTTCATTAAAGTAAATTGTCCTCACCCCCCACTATAATAACTTTCATTTAGGTAAATTGTCCTTGCCGCCCACTTTTATAAATTTCATTTAGGTACATTGTTCTTACCGCCCACTTTAATAACTTTAGTGAAAGTAAATTGGTCTAACCACCCACTTTTAAAACTTTTGTGAGGGGAAATTGTCCTTACAGCCCACTTTTATTAATTTCAATAGGGTAAATTGTCCTAACCACATATTTTTATAACTTTCATTTGGATAAATTGTTTTTACCGCTCACTTTTATGACTTTCATTTGGGTAAATTGTTCTTACCGTCTACTTTTATGACTATAATTTGGGTAAATTGTCCTTACAGTCCCCATTTACAACCTTTCATTTCGCTAAATGGTCCTTACCGCTGACTTTTATAAATTCATGAGTGTAAATTGTCCTTACCGCCCACTTGTATAACTTTCATTTCGGTAAATTGTCTTTTCCACCCATTTTTATTACTTTCATTTGGGTAAATTGTACTTACCGCTCACATTTAGAACCATTCAATTGGGTAAATTGTCCTTACCGCCCACATTTATAATCTTTCAATTGGATAAATTGTCCTTTCCGCCGACATTTATAATTTCATTTTGCTAAATTGACCTTACCGCCCACTTTTATAATTACTAGAGGGTAAATTGTCCTTCCCGCTGGCTTTTATAATTTCATAAGGGTATATTGTCCTTTCCGCCCACTTGTATAACTTTCAATTGGGTAAATTGTCTTTTCCACCCACTTTTATGACTTTCAGTTGGGTCAATTGTCCTTACCCGCAACATTTATAATCTTTCAATTGGGTAAATTGTCCTTACCGCCCACATTTATAATCTTTCAATTGGGTAAATTGTCCTTTCCGCCGACATTTATAATTTCATTTCGCTAAATTGACCTTACCGCCCACTTTTATAATTACTAGAGGGTAAATTGTCATTCCCGCTGACTTTTATAATTTCAAAAGGGTATATTGTCCTTTCCGCCCACTTGTGTAACTTTCAATTGGGTAAATTGTTTTTTCCACCCACTTTTATGACTTTCAATTGGGTAAATTGTCCTTACCTCCCACATTTATAATCTTTAATTTGGGTAAATTGTCCTTACCGCATACTTTTAGAACCTTTAATTTGGGTAAATTGTCCTTACCGCCCACTTGTATAACTTTCAATTTGGTAAATTGTCTTTTCAACCCATTTTTATGACTTTCAATTTGGTAAATTGTCTTTTCCACCAAATTTATTACTTTTAATTGGGTAAATTGTCCTTACCGCCCACATTTATAATCTTTCATTTTGGTAAATTGTCCTTACCCCCCACTTGTATAACTTTAAATTGGGTAAATTGTCTTTTCAACCCACTTTTATGACTTTCAATTGGGTAAATTGTCTTTACCGCCTACATTTATAATCTTTAATTTGGGTAAATTTTCCTTACCGCATACTTTAAGAACCTTTAATTTGGGTAAATTGTCCTTACCGCCCACTTGTATAACTTTCAATTGGGTAAATTGTCTTTTCAACCCATTTTTATGACTTTCAATTGGGTAAATTGTCTTTACCGCCCACATTTATAATCTTTCATTTTGGTAAATTGTCCTTACCGCATACTTTTATAACCTTTAATTTGGGTAAATTGTCCTTACCGCCCACATTTATTTCTTTCATTTCACTAAATTGTCCTATCCGCCCACGTTTATAATTTTGTGAGGGTAAATTTTCCCTACCGCTGACTTTTATAATTTCGTGAGGGTAAATTGTCTTTACTGCCCACTTGTATAACTTTCACTTTGATAAATTGTCCTGACTGCCTAGATTTATAACCTTTCATTTTGGTAAATTGTCCTTACCGCCCACTTTAAAACTTTCATTTCACTAAATTGTCCTTACCGCCCACTTTTATAACTTTCATTTCACTAAATTGTCCTTACCGCCCACTTTTATAACTTTCATTTCACTAAATTGTCCTTTCCAACCACGTTTATAATTTATTGTGGGTAAGTTGTCCTTACCGCTGACTTTTATAATTTTGTGAGAGTAAATTGTCCTTACTGTCCACTTGTATAACTTTCATTTGGCTACATTGTCCTTACTACCCACTTCTTTAACTTTCGCTATGACAATTTTTCTTAACAACCCACTTTTAGAACTTTTGTTAAAATAAATTGTCCTCACCGCTCACATTTAGAACTTTTGTTCTGGTAAATTGTCCTCACCGCTCACTTTTCGATCTTTTTCGAGTGCTCGGCGTTCAACGGTGTTAGTAAAATGTTTCTTCCTCCGACGTCAGATCAATGGAACACATTGTATGGCACTAAACAACTAACATTCATGTGCAGATGCCATTACATGGCATTTGGTAGAAGACCCAGAGCCCCGATGCTTCTGGATCGGTAACAATGTATGGTCAAGCAAAACATACTGATCGGACATGTTAGTCAAGGTCAGGTAAAAAACAGTAAAATGTTAATAAAGGGTTAGAAACAGGCTTACTTTCAAATGAGCCAGTCGATACTTCAATTTGGATCCACTACTAGGGGATTACATGTATACATGTTGATTCGCCTTATTATTTTATAGGTCTAGCGATATTGTGAGCTTAATGTCTGAGTAGCAACATGTCACTTTGTCGCTTTGTGCAATCACAATAAAAACACCTATGATTCTCTGTACAAGCAACATCTTACCTCTAACCCACTGTATGACCGGGGTACTACAGTAAACATCCCGAGTGGCCAGCATGGGTCTGTGAATTACAAGGACAAGAATAACCCCACTGGCCCCAGAGGGTATGTCGGAAGAGGAGAGTACCTGTATGACATGGCATAACACAGGTCATGGTTAGGTGGTTTGTTAAGAGCAGCATAGATGGCGCCTAACAGGCTTAGGGTTAACTTTGCTCTAGTGTTTAGAGTCTATTAAGATGGACCTGCACATTCTGTTAACCACACTCCGCGGCACTTGTCCCAATGTAGTGGAGCAATACGCTGCTCGAGCCTAGCCCACTAAGCAGGAAATCCTCACCCCGGCTACATCCAGCTCAATCCAGAGCTAGGACCTACACCTGGACATCTGCCTCTGGAGAAGTACAGGTCAACTAAGTGGGACCTACATCTGAACATCTGCCCATGTAGAAGCACAGGTCAACTAAGGGGACCCACACAGGGACATCTGCCCCTGTAGAAGTACAGGTCAACTAATTGGGACCTACACCTGGACATCTGCCCCTGTAGAAGTACAGGTCAACTAAGTGGGACCTATACCTGGACATCTGCCCCTGTAGAAGTACAGATCCACTAAGGGGACCCACACAGGAACATATGCCCCTGTAGAAGCACAGGTCGACTAAGACTAAGACTACAGTAAACATAACCATCTTATTCAAATATTTCTTTTATTTGCAGGTTATCTACTTTTGACACCACACGAAACACAAGACCTCACCACTAATGGAGTCGTCCGTGAGGTCACCCGTGGAAAACTGGTTGAAACATTTCGCCTCTGCTCCATCTGTCCTCCACGCTAGCTGGTCATCTTTCTTCTCGACACAGTCCCCATGGCAGCAGTACACATTTTCCAGTCCTGCCCATTATATATCGACAACAGAAGTAGCATTTGGCAACAGCCAGTGTCCTTCCACGAGAAGCTGTACGGAAGTGCACGGACCCTCAAGTCGACTGCTGCCTTTGTTAGAGTCATTGAAGTCGAGGTCTGAAGACGAACGTGAACGATCTATCTTCTTGTCTTTTTCGCCCCAGCCGGAGCACAACAGTACCAGCACAGTCGACCTTCATCAAGAAGCCTGCGGCAAAGAACTTTGCCTCCTCTTGCAGTAAGAGTTTCTGTAACAATTCGCTTGCATGATGAGGTTGCTAGTCTCAAGCACAACTCTCTTCAATCACGCCTTTCAATGCATGCATGGAGTTCAATCAACCAAATCAAGATCCCGCCTCTCCATTTGTTGAAGCACAGGTCCAGCACTGTATTTGGGTTACCATTTCGAGCTATTAGGAAATACTTGTTCTAGTAATTTGCAGTACTGTAGCAATAATTGCCACATCAATGCACAACCTTTAGTGGCATCTTACAACATGTCGTCATCATGTAACATAACCTTTAAAGAACGTCGCTCCCATAACAGCCTGTCTGAAAGCAACTCATTCCCTTGCTAGAACTCCAGCCTCCGCCACAGTCATACCAAGGCATTTCTGAATATCTTGGTGCCATCGTCTTCTTGGTCTACCTCTTCCTCTTTTACCTGGTACCATAACTTCCAACACTGTTCTCTTGAGACTTTTGTGTCTTGATCTTCTTCATCTTTTTCTTCTTCGTGCGCTGTCAGACGTCAACTTGAATTTGTTCGAAGAAAGCAGCAGTCATCCTAAGGTTGTCGACACTGCCATACAGCTTGTCTAGTGTTGGCACTGGTGATGGTCACGTGTGCTTTCTCTGGTCTTCGTATGTCGGACAATTTTGCAGCAGATGTTCAGAGATCATTTTCTCTGTACCACAGGGTCAGTAGCACCTATCTTCAGTTTATTGAATAGATTGTACCTCAGTCTATTGTGGCCTGTACAGAGTCTGAAGACTGCCACCTGCTCTCTTCTGTTCAACTGGTAATAAGCATCATTAGGTGTGTAGCCAGTATGCTCTGTTTCCCATTTGTACCTGGCCGTAATAAACCTTTTTGACGACTCTTCGTAGATCACACTAGAAACTGGTTGTGGTAACCTTGCACCTTCTTTTGCCAGTCTGTCTGCCTCCTCGTTGCCTTGAATGTTACAGTGCAATGGAACCCACTGTACCACTACTCTTTTTGGTGTGGACTGCTAGCATAGTTGACAGAGTACTGCTCTTAAGTCATTAAGTTCTGTATTGTTCTGGCTTTTTAGTGCTGTAACCACGGACAGGGCATCTGTAAACAGGACTATCTGACTTTCGTGTGTCTTCATCTGACCAAAGTATTTGCATTTTCTAACAAAAACAACATGTAATGAATGAAATAATTTGTCCTATTGTCTTCATCACCCAGGATAAATAAATACATCGGCTGCCAAGACATTTGTTGTCCTTGACTTATTGTGGCAGTATTCATCAACGGTTACATTCTGTCATTCCCAGCAAGGGGCCCCGGGGTCCACTGGGGGATGCTATCTTATTGATAGATGTGAAACAAGCAACGACAACGATGGTAATGATGTCAATTTGAATTGTATGTCATCATCATCTGGTTGATCTCTTCCAAGACTGGTTGTAAGGTTGTCTGAGTATGTCTCTCCATTTGACCCTATCCTCTGGTTGATCTGTCCTAAGACTGGTTGTAAGGTTTTCTGAGTACTCCTCTTCATTTGACCATATCCTCGGTAGTTCTCATCATTCCAGCAAAAGTTGGTACTTTAATGTCCCTGCATGCCTGAGAAGTAAAGATGAGTCTTGGACGCCCCGGTCCTCTCTTCCCTTGAATCTTGCCCTCTAGTATCTTCTCTGGAAGACTTTCGTGTCTCATATTGTAACCCAGCCAAATCAACCAACGGTTTTGTACAATATCCGATATTTGTCTTTGTGCGCCCACTTCATTGAGTACATTTTCATTAGATTTTCTTTCTGTCCAACTAGCTCTTTCCATTAACTTTGACATTTCTATTACAACTCCACATAACCTTGTCCATCATCATCTTAGAATTTCTCCGTAGAGACCCGGTGCAAGAGAGCAACCCTGCCGTACCTCCTGTGTTATGAAAACTGGACCATTGAGACCTTCTAATATTTAAATAATCTGCTCTTAATTTTCATCCATGTTCTGGATTAACTTAATGAGTGTTCTTTCTGTGTATGAAGGTCATTTCAAAGTGCTCATAAGTGGCGGAGGAGCTACCATGGCTTGCTAACAAAACATGTCTGTGTTCAGATCCCTGGGGTCGTAAACCTATGGGATGCGAGCCCATTAAAAATACATGCTGAATATGGATTCACCAGGCTGTAAGATGCAAAACACAGAACAAAGTACTCCGTCTTATGAGACACGGTGAAGGGGTAAATAAATATGCGATCTTGCAGTGTTTTCTCTAGTATTTCATTCTGGTTTTTTTAATATTTGATTTAAACGAGGTAAGTCAGTAAGTAGGGCACACACTAAATTGGGATAGCTGACAAATATAGTTGGTGGTTTCTAAATGTGTCAATGGAGACTAGGGGGCCGCAACATCTAGTTTTGTGACTACTTGGGTAACAGACGCTAGGTGGCAGCAATATCTAGTTTTGTGATTACTTGGGTAACAGACGCTAGGTGGCAGCAATATCTAGTTTTGTGATTACTTGGGTAACAGACGCTAGGGGGCAGCAACATCCAGTTTTGTGATTGCTTAGGTAACAGACGCTAGGTGTCGCATGTACGTGCGCACCACAGAAACACAATGGCATCCATACTCACAGAGTTAAAATCAAAAATAGCATCCTGTAGTGTAGTTGGTTTTATTTGGAATTTGGTGGGTAGGGGGGTAGAGAGGACTTCTAAAGACATTGAAAAGGAAATGCTTTCTGACTGTCGATAAATTCCCAAAATGGCGCTACATCATTGCTGATTAAGCTTGACTTGGTCGTCCCTTTCAGATTGCAATAGAGGGATCTGTGCGGCGGGTGTAGGGGAACTAACAGGCCAGTAATGATAGACAGTGTAGCAAATGTAATAGTGTTCGCATAGTTTAGTTTACATTATAATGCATGATCGATTGAATTTCCTGAAAGTGTGCTCACTGTGTGTACGCAGATTAGTGACTGTAAATACATAATGAACCGAACGGGATCTTTTCTTTGCGATGATAAAGAGATGGAAAAAGCGTATCAATGTTTGCGCAAATTATGTGGAGAAATAAGGTACAATATAATTGCATCAATATTATGGTTTTCAAATTCGTATATCATTTTTTTTAATGTATCCAGTTGTGATATATTTACTGACGTGCTCTCATAGAACGGAGAACATGTTCTCTAACACTGTCGACTCGTTAAGAGGAGCAGAATTATAGCATGGTCCTTCTGATTCCATCTGAGGAACAAACTGCATGGGGATCACTGACGCCTGAGACAGACCAGCAAGTTTGGAGAGAGATGTACAGTAGACCTGAGACAGACCAGCAAGTTTGGAGGTAGATGCACATTAGACCTGAGACAGACCAGCAAGTTTGGAGAGAGATGTACAGTAGACCTGAGACAGACCAGCAAGTTTGGAGAGAGATGCACATTAGACCTGAGACAGACCAGCAAGTTTGGAGGTAGATGTACAGTAGACCTGAGACAGACCAGCAAGTTTGGAGGTAGATGTACAGTAGACCTGAGACAGACCAGCAAGTTTGGAGAGAGATGCACATTAGACCTGAGACAGACCAGCAAGTTTGGAGGTAGATGTACAGTAGACCTGAGACAGACCAGCAAGTTTGGAGAGAGATGCACATTAGACCTGAGACAGACCAGCAAGTTTGGAGGTAGATGTACAGTAGACCTGAGACAGACCAGCAAGTTTGGAGAGAGATGCACATTAGACCTGAGACAGACCAGCAAGTTTGGAGGTAGATGTACAGTAGACCTGAGACAGACCAGCAAGTTTGGAGGTAGATGTACAGTAGGCCTGAGACAGACCAGCAAGTTTGGAGATAGATGTACAGTAGACCTGAGACAGACCAGCACGTTTGGAGAGAGATGTACAGTAGGCCTGAGACAGACCAGCAAGTTTGGAGATAGATGTACAGTAGACCTGAGACAGACCAGCACGTTTGGAGAGAGATGTACAGTAGACATGAGACAGACCACCAAGTTTGGAGAGAGATCTACACTAGACCTGAGACAAATTAATTAAAAGGTGATCATTTGGAACATGTTCTTCACCTTAGACTCAGCAAATGATTTGTTCATATTTATTTCCATGTTCGATTTTCAATATTTGATCATCTTTATTTGGAAGTTACTGATGTGTTCTGATAAAAGCAAATAAAATTATTTCTTTGTTACGTTTGGGATAGTTTGTTCTGGTCATCTTGTATGTGTGCGACCGACTTTTTCTTCTTCTTCTTCTTCTTCTCGTCCACTTCTTCCTTACTCATCGAAAACACCATTGAAGTAGGAAACACATTCCAAATATTGATGCCGGCACACGAGCATATGTCATTCAATGAACTGGCAATACAGACGAGAGGTGTCTTACTCGATGCAGCACGGGATCTGATCCCTAGGAAAATGTATCATAAGCAGAACTAGATCACAGAAGGTGTGCTACAACATAGAAGGAAGAAGAAACCGAAGACAAACATGTGTTTACCGCAATAGCGATGAATGCAGAGATTGCACTACAGAAATCAGATGAAAGATCAGGAAAGACAAGAAACAATTCAAAACAAACACTTGTAACAAAATCGAAGAACTTCAACAACATGGGAAAGAAAAAGAAACCTTCTTCTTCTTCTTCTTCTTCTTCATCGTACGCAGTCAGACAGTAACCATTATTTTTTCGAAAAAAGCGGCGGTCATCCTGAGGCTGTCGACACTGCCATAGAGCTTGTCTTGTGGTTCCACTAGTGATGGCCACATCTGCTCTCTCTGATCCTCGTATGTCGGGCAGTTCTGCAGCAGATGCTCAGCGGTCATTTTCCCGGTACCACACGGGCATTCGTCGGTACCACCTATCTTCAATTTGTTGAATAGGTGGTACCTCAGTCTATTGTGGCCAGTGCGAAGTCTGAAGACAACGACCTGCTCTCTTCTGTTCAACTGGTAATAGGCATCGTTTTTGGTGTAGCCGGTATGTTCAGTTTCCCATTTGGTCATGTATCTGGCTTTAATAAGCCGTTTTGACTCTTCGTACGTCATACTAGTATCTGTTTGTGGTAGTCTTGCATCTTCTTTTGCCAGTCTGTCTGCCTCCTCGTTGCCTTGGATGTTGCAGTGTGATGGGACCCACTGTACCACTACCCTTTTTGGTGCGGACTGCTGGCATAGTTGACAGAGTACTGCTCTTAAGTCATTAAGCTCAGTGTTTTTCTGGCTTTTTAGCGCAGTGACTACGGCCAGATCATCTGTAAGCAGGAATGTATGGCTTTCATTTTCTTTATGTGTCACCATTTCTTCCACTGCCGCCCTCAGTGCCTCTGCCTCCGCTCTGAAATTGCTTGTGTACTTACCAGTAGCGAATGACAGTGTTATTTTTCTGCCATTTGGTAGGTTCAGGAATGCTCCTGCCCCTCCGTTCTGTGTAGTGTTTGTTACAGAACCGTCGGTGTATGCATAGGTCCAGTCCATGCTTGGGTAGTTTTTCGATATAAAGCTTAGGGTAGTATCTCTCCTTTCTTTTTCAGTCTGGCAGTTTTTGTTTCCAATACCTGGTATATTTTCTACCACCTCTGGAAATATATCCTGCCTCCAGGTAGGTTTTCGTACAGTAGTGATTGGCTTTGGTGTTGTTAGTGCGTTTATGGGATCTTCGTGCATCTTTGCTTTGACTATTTCTGCAAAGTTTCTCCGCTTTAGTTTCCCATTTCCCAAATTGTTTAGTCTCTGGTGCATTGGATGGTCAGCCAGTCTTCGGAGTTTCTCTGACTGCAGCTGGGCTCTGCAGTCTCTTCTATCGGTCATGGATTGCAGTTTTGTAATCTTTTCAAGTTCTACAATTTGCGTTGACTTTATGCCTCCTGTTATAACTCTCATGGCTTGGTTTTGAAGTTTGCTAACTTTATCGAAGTTTGCCTTTGCTGCTGTTGTCCATGCCGCAATGCCATACTCGAGGACTGGTCTCACTCTTCAAGTGTACAGTTTCTTTAGTATACTTTCGTCTGCTCCCCAGCTTGTGCCAGCAAGTTTCCTCATGATTGCCATTCTTTCTCTGGCTCTCATTCGGTTTCTCTCGATCTGACTTTTCCGTGTCATGCGCCGATCAAATGTGACTCCCAGATAGTTTGGGTTGTCGTTTGGCTGCAGGAATTTGCCATTTAGACTTAATTTGGTGTTTTGGGGTTTGATTGAAAGCGAGAATATTGTACATGTGGTTTTCTCCTCGTTTATTTTGACCAGCCATGAGTTCGCCCACTCTTCCAGCGATGTTAGGACCTGCTGCATCCGATTTCTTACTATGGTGAGATTCTTTTCAGAGGTCCACATAGCCAGATCGTCTGCAAACATTAAGCTATGGACTCTTCTTGGTATATTCTCTGTAATGTCGTTTATATACACCAGGAAGAGTGTGGGTGACAGTACTCCCCCTTGGGGTACTCCCTGCTCGAGTGTCACCTTTTTGCTCATCTGCCCTTGTACTTGGACTCTGGCCGTTCTTTTTTTGAGGTAGTGGTTGATCCACTTGTACATTCTCCCACAAACTTCACTTCTCCTTGACTCTAAGTCCGTCTTTGCAGACTTTGTCAAATGCCTTTTCCAGGTCCACCCAAACCGCTACTGTGTGTTTCTGTGCCTGGTAGGCATCTTCTATTTCCTGGGCTATGAAGATGACCTGGTCCTCAGTGGATCTGTGCTGTCTAAAGCCTGCTTGCTGTGGAATTAGTATTCGTTTTTCTTCCAGATGCCACATCAGTCTGGTGTTTATCATACGTTCCATCAGTTTGCCGACACAGCTTAGTAGGCTGATAGGCCAGTATCCATTTGGATCTGTTTTGTCTTTTCCTTTCTTTGGTACTAGTACAAGTACTGCGTCTTTCCATGCCTGGGGTACAATACCCCTTTTCCAGCTTTGGTTCAGGACTGATAGCAGTTTTCTCTTCGCTGTTTGGCCCAGCCCCATCAGCATTTCGTTTGTTATCCCGTCTTTTCCGGGAGATTTCCTTTTCTTTAATGTTCTCATGGCCTCTTCCATTTCACTCATTGTTAATTTGGCCATCATATGCTCTTCTGGTGCCGTATTGATGTTGTCGTGCCCCTTTTGCTCTTCACTAATGTCTGTATGCCTATCTGCAGGGACCTCAATGTGGTTTGCTCTGGCATAGTGTTTGACAAAAGCGTTTGCGGCTTTTTTTCCAGTGAGCAAGTTTTCGCCCTGCTTGATGGTAATTTGTTTGTTTGAAGGGGTTTCGTCATTCATGGCTCTGACTAGCTTCCAAAGTTTGTTCCCTTCTTTGTCTAGGTTGAGGCTTTCAGTTTTGTTTTTCCAGCTTTCTCTTGCTGTTTGGTTTAGAGTGTATTTGTATTTCGCCGTGGCGGCTTTGTGGTCGCTACCTGCCAATTGGTTTAGCACCTGGCGGTCTATTTTATGGTGTATGTCCTGTGTGGAGAAGGCCAAATCTGGATTCGAGGTGGTATGCCATGTTCTAGAATAGAAACTAGGGCTATCCTCCGGCCTATTGATTATGGAGAGATTTGTGTCTATCTCCCAATCTTCCACTTCGTCACCTCTGCTGTCTGTGTCCGAGTATCCCCATCTCTCCGAGTGGCTGTTGAAGTCTCCAACTACTATGCAGTTGGAGTCTTTGACTTCCATACTCGAGAGCGATAGGTCTTTATTTGGTGGTCCGTACAGATTGAAAATGCGGAGCTTCGTCTCTTGAGCCATTATGTCAACTCCTACAATTTCTGCTTGTCCGGTGTGATTGACAGATACCGTGCTACTCGGTATGCAGTTTCGGGTCAGTATCAGGACCCCTCCTTTGTGACCTTCTCTATCGAGACGGAAGGTCTGGTATCCTCTGATTGAGAATTTATGGTTTTTGTTGAGGTGCGTTTCCTGGATACATGCCACGTCAATCTTACCTTCATGCAGGTGATGTGTTAGGGAAAGCTTTTTATTAACGACACCCTCCGCATTCCACTGTAGTATTTTGAGGGTCTTGAGTTTTTGGTCAATAAAAGTTGCCCCATAGCCATGTGCCTTGACTCCACGACACATGGGTGGGTGACCACCAGTAGTCAAAGGTGGGCCCCTTCGAGGCGTGAGGCCCGGCACTATCGCTGCCTGGCGGGACTCCGCAGGATGAGCGCCATACGTTTTTCTGAATGGTTGTACTGTCATCATTCTGCGATTTACGTTGCACTGTTTTGTTAGGCTTGCGGCCCCGTGCATCCGATTTCAACAGGCGTTTCTGTAGGGATGCCCTCCTTAGCCTTTGGCTGTCCCAAGCCTATATGCAAGGCAGCAGTTGTTTATGATCAGAGTTGTCTCTCTTATGGAAGTTGTCTTACCAGACTAACGAGGCTTCACTACTCGTGTCTATAGGGTGCGGTGATGATATATGAGATGATATATGAGATGATATATGATATGGACTGGTTTACCCGGAAGAGAGGCAGTCCAGTGTGTCTGTATCCCAGGATCGTCACGTCCTGCCAGAAACGTAGCATTTGCATGTGAGTGGGGTATCTCTTTGCTCCCTTTATTTTCTTGGCTTCTATGCAGGGATGGTACGCCTAGCATTCCCCGCCACCTGGGATGTTGACACAGTGGGGCAGGTGTGCAATGTCCGCTAGTCTGCATCTCTTCTGCGTCTATTGGTATGGCTGATAGCGTACAGAGGTAGAGATCGAAGCAGAAGTGCATTTAACCAGGGGACAAGCCTGGTAATGTCACGGAGATGTTGTTCGCCTGGTTTGCGGACATATCTCGTGGTCAAGGAATGAGTCTCGACAGTTCACAGTGAGGTGGCTGCTCTACTGTTTTCGACACCCCGACCAAGAACTAAGTCTTATGTTGGTGGTTTCGCAGACAAGAAACAATTCATAACAAACACTTGCAACAAAATCGAAGAACTCCAACAACATGGGAAAGAAAAAGAAACCTTCAAAGAAATCAAAAAACTGAGGAAAGAATCCCAACCATCACTACAGGCAATCAATGACAAGAATAGTGATGTGAGGACTGAGAACAAAGAAATTCTAGAAAGATGGAAGGAATACTGAATAGAGGGCCAGAACCCACATTGGACGAGGTACGTGCAGCAATCAAAGAGATGAATAAAGGAAAGACTCCAGGATGTGACGACATAACAGCAGATCTAATACAGACAGAATGAGACGCATGCATACACATAAACCAAGCATTGTGCAAAAAAAAAATTGGTACAGTTCAGAATGACCCGAAGAATGGAGAAGATCAGTGTATATTCCGGTACCAAAGAAAGGGAACCTAAAATGATGCACTAACTATCGAACTATTGCCCTAATAAGCCACGTCATGAAGATATTATTATGTATTATCATGAAGGGACTAGAAAAGAAAGTGGAAATTGAAATACATGAAACACAGACAGGATTCAAACAAAAAGGAGGCACAAGAGATCACATCTTCAATTTTGAGAAACTGCTTTGAAAAATGCAGAGAACACATTGCTGACCTAAATACACGCTTCATAGATTACACCAAAGCGTTTGACTGTGTACAACATCAGCAACTGTGGCAAATAAATGAAATACGTAGGTTTCGTTACACATGGAAAACATCTAATAGAAACACTTGGCAGTGCCTAACAAGCCCCTGAGAGAATTAACGAACGCACCTCAAATTGGTTTGAGACCCTAAAGGGTGATAGGCAGGGCTGCATCCTTTTCCAATATTTATTCAACATGTACGCGGAGAATATCAAGCGAAAGGTAAAAATAGATGAAAGTTATATCTTCTCCTTCTTTGTTCATCCTCAGATCAAGGTCCCGATGTCTCTTACAAAGGACACCGTTGTCTCTAAGGCTGTTTTATCTCCATACAGCTTTTATCTCATTTCTGCCTCACGAGGCCAGTATTGTTCTCTCTTTTCCTGAGTGAGCATGCAGCTTTGCAGGATGTGTTCCACGGTCATGATATGCTCCACATATGGACACTTGTCATCTGTCCAAATCCTCATTTTGTTGTAAAGATGACCGTTGAGTCTGTTATGCCCAGTTCTCAGTCTGAAGATAATGAGCTGCTCTTCTCTAGTTAAGTTAAAGTAGCTGTCCTCTTTTTGGAAGTCGAGGTATTGATCAGCCCATTTTACCCTGAAGTTGGCTTTAATTATGGTCTTGGCCTCATTATATGTGATACTCAGGTCTGTTTGTAGGGATGCTCCTCCACACTTTGCTAGTTTGTCTGCAGCTTCATTGCCTTGAATATTGCAGTGGGATGGGATCAACTGTATGACCAACCTAGGGTGATCTGCGGAGAGCTGTGTCAGGGAGAACATACATAGCTCGAGATCTTCATCTTTGTGTTGTTTTAGCGCTGCTAATACTGGCGCGGCATCAGTCACGAATTCTATGTTTTCTTGGTGGATATCTTTATCTTGGATTACAAGCTCAGCTGCGGCGCTGCGTTCAGTGCCTCTGCTTCTGCACGGAAATTGTTGGAATATGTTCCCGCTGTTAATACTCGAGTTTTTTCTTCTCCATTTCTTAGACTGTAATAGACCTCTCCACCTCCATTGGATGTGGCTTTGTTAGATGAGCCATCTGTAAATACGTGTGTCCATGTTTCTGGTGGGTATACTCTCCTAAGATATTTTTCTGTAATAAATTTCTTTTTTCCTATACCCTCTATGGTTTCTACCATCTCAGAGGACTTGTTTTTTTTCAATGGTTGGATTTGAATGTTTGTTTCAGATCTCTAAACACTGCCTGGCTTATGATTTGGTCTGCTCTTGTAAGTTCTTTAGTTTTTGATATGAAGTGGTTTCTCTTTAATCTCCCTCTTCCCATGCGATTTATTCTGTCATATATTGGGTGATCAGGCATTCGTTTGAACTTATCCCCCTGCTGGTTCGTTTTGTTTTAATCTCTGCGCGTCTCAATACTTTCGATTCATTTGATGTTCTCCATTGCATTTATTGGTGTTGTTCTCATAGCTGAAGTGATGATACGTATACCTTGATTTTGAGTAGTTCTTTTTTGTTGAAAGTTATTCTTTGTTGCTGTAGACCATGCTGCTATTGCGTATTCTAGCACTGGTCTCACATAACCTGTGTACAGTTTCTTTAGGGTGCCCGTGTCCGCTCCCCATGTTGAGCCTGATATCTTTCTCATTATGGCCAATTTGTTCTAAGCTTTGTTGGTGGCTTTCTTTATTTGGGTTTTAAATGTCAATCTTGGGTCCATTGTTATTTCCAGATATGTAGGACTTATGTCAAGGGGGAGAGTCTGGCCATTTACATTTAAGATCATTTTTTGATGCTTGGGAGATAGAGTGAAGATTGTGTACGTGATTTTGGATTCGTTATAGCGATTTGCCAGTTTTTTGTTCCGCCTCTATTGTATTTAGGGCCTCTTGCATTTGGTTTCTAGCTACAGGTGTAGACTCTTCGGATGTCCATAGTGCCAGGTCATCTGCATGTAGTGCACTGTGTACTCTTTTAGGGATTTTTGGGACTATATCATTGAGGAACAGCATGGGTGAGAGTATTCCACTTTGCGGGAATCCTTGTTCCATTTTCATCTTTTTGCTGTGGTGTCATTGTAGTTGCACCCTTGCTGTCCTGTTATCTAGGTAATCACTGATCCACTTGTACATGTTGTTGGTTACCCCCTTGCTGTCCTGTTATCTAGGTAATCACTGATCCACTTGTACATGTTGTTGGTTACACCCATTTGCAGTAGTTTGAGTTTTAACCTGCTTTTCCATATTTTATCAAATGCTTTTTCTAGGTCTATTTATACTGCCAGTGTTTTTTTTTTTTCTTGAAATGCATCTACCATCTCCAACGAGATATATGTCACCTGATATGTCACCTGATCTTCGGTTGATCTGTTTCTACGAAAACCTGCTTGTTGGGGGATAAGTAAATTCTTTGATTCCATATGCCAGGTTATTCTAGTGTTAACTATTCGTTCCATTAGTTTCCCCACACAGCTGAGTAGACTAATAAGTCTGTAACTGCCTGGCTTCATGTTGTCTTTCCCATGTTTAAGGATGGGGATAGTCCTTGCCTCCTTCCACACTGTGGGGACAGTTCCTTGTTTCCAGCTTGTGTGAAAGATGTGTAGCAGTTTGTTCTTTGCTATTTCTCTCGTGCTAGAGAGCATTTCATTACTTATGGCATCCTTTCCTGTGGCTTTTCTTTTCTTGAGTTTAGTAATGGGTGACTACAGTTCTGTCTTGGTGATTTTTACCATCAGATGTTCCTCAGGTACTCGCATTGAGTGCTCCATGTTGTTTATTTCTTTCTTAACATACTTTTTCATGTCTGTTGGTATTTTATTTCTACTCTTTTCTGCATAATTTTGGATTAGAACATCCGCAGCTTTTGTCCCAGTTAGTACTTTCCTTTATTTTCAATTGCAATTGTTGGCTTGTAGCTGTTTTCATCACTCAAGGCCTTTGCTAGCTTTCAGAGCTTCTTGCTCTCTCTATCAAAGTTTGGGGTTTCTGTATGTCCATGCGAAGCTGTTCCTGCATTAGTTGACTGTTTTTCTATATCTTGCAGCAGCTGCCTTGAGTGCGATGCTGTTTTCTTGATTCGGTCAATTTCCACTTAGTCTCTTGCCTCTTTTAGTTGAAATCCCATATGTTGGACTTCAGATGACCAATACGGTTTGTTTTTCTTGGACTTTGTAACTGAAGAACTCACAAAGTTTATTTTCTCATACTTCTTTTAATCGTATTCTCTGAGTTGGTCATTGTTGCGACGGGAACTTAGATCAGCTAAACGTTCCTCTTGTTTCCCAGTGAAAGCTGTCAGGTCAGAATTCAACCACTGACGCCTTTTGGGCTTTGACGACCTGAAATCTGATGGCGAATTCGACACCAGCCTCGCGCCTTTCTAAGCTGACACGTTCACTCCAAAAGACTGTGTAGCTACATACAGCTTCTGTGATCGGCACCGTATCGGGAAGATGTGTCCTATTTATCGCTTCTATATCCCTGTTGTACGATCCAGTTCACTGGCCACCAGAGCCAACTTTTTCCTGGTCTTCCGGCATTCGTGCTGTTTTATAGCGTTCGCAGGCTCCGCGTCTTGAAGACAAGGACCTTCTGTTTTTCTTTTGCTCTTGTTCGAACGTATTGGCTGGATTCCCTCCAGCCGGTCAGGGCAGGTCAAAGCAGGCTATATATTAAGACACCTTTTCTAGCCCCTTTCTATGTCTGTGAAGGTGAGCAGATCATGTTTACATAGGCCTGCTCAGGATCTGAAGGGACTGTATAATTTCTCGCTGGCTTCTAGGATCAGCGAAGAGTGGCGATTTGCTTGATCCGTCTGTGTCCAAGTGTGTGGCTGCAGCTTCAGGGCTACACGGTTAAGGCGTGACTAAAAACTGATGCTGATGTGCAAGACCGAATATCATGGCGCACATCTCTTCGTGACTGTGGAGCGCCATGCGAGACAACCATAACAATAGCAGCTGAACAACGGAGACAGGCTAGAAAAGCCCGTCAAATGAAGACTTCACATCAGGCCTACATTCCCTGCCCACAATGACTGAGGCATTTAGTGGACCGGAGTCCTCCATATGATATGCTCTTGCTGCAGGCTGGTCAAAATGCGTTCTAACTAAAAGACCAAACTACTGTCTGCCTCAGCGTGGTGTTGTGGGTTCGATCACGGATTGACTTTCCGGCTGCACCTCTCACACGGCGCACAGCCCTGGATCTTTCTCTTATGTGTTTCTAGTAAGGACCAAGGCTGACATTGGTTACACAATGTAGAAATAAACAGTGAATTGATGAACCTTTACTTAGTTGAAAGAATCCCACTACAGTGTTTTCATATAGGTGCACACAGTAGATCTGTTCTTCTTCTGAATTCTCTGTACAATCCCTCTGTCGTCATCAGTGAACATGCTAACTCCCGTACTTGCTTGAGGCCTGACAATTGTGCGACTGATGTGGA
This sequence comes from Ariolimax columbianus, assembly GCA_036924085.1. Taxonomy (NCBI): domain Eukaryota; kingdom Metazoa; phylum Mollusca; class Gastropoda; order Stylommatophora; family Arionidae; genus Ariolimax; species Ariolimax columbianus. The sequence continues at coordinate 59,952,344 of JAVGWX010000016.1, read as the reverse complement.
AACTTCCCTGCTCGTGTTCACGCGGTATCAACATAGTCTCGGTCTTGCTTATCTTATGTTCATGTCTTGTCATATTCGTTACAAGCGGAATTGAGACAGGTCAGGCGGTGTTGTAGGTCTTCTCTATTTTAGTAGATGACCTGATCATCAACAAACAACAGTTTATTTACAGACTTCTAATGAGGGTTAGCTAACTGTATGATTTTATCCATATAAATTGTGAACAGAAGTGGAGAAAGAACACATTCCTGCCGTACAGAACTGATCACTGGAAACCAATCCGTCATACCGGCATTTGTTCGTACTGAACCTTCACTGTTTACGTATAAACGCGAATGCTATCCAGTAGTTGACCCTCTACACCATATTTCTCCATTACCTCCCCTGGCCTACATAAGTTTACCCTGTCAAACACCTCTTCCTGATAAATGAAGGCCACGAGAAGATTTTTTGGGCTAAGCAGCCCCCAGTCCGAGGGAAACCCTCCACAACCCATATATACACACAGACCAGAATATTTCCCAGCTCCACCTTCACAACAACACCAAGGAAAGGATCGTCGCCACAGCTCTAGGGACACTTGTAAGAGCAAGCGGCCAGCCCATTTTAGGACAGACGAAGAAGCAACCACGACCATTTGGGGGACCCCTCTAGAACAAACGGTCCCCCTCCTAGACACACCACCAAAATCGGTGATTGCACTGGGCAGCGCCGGTGAGATTTAATCTCAACACTTCACATCAAAACAAAACACATCAAACACGCACACGCGCGCGATCATTCACACACATTCAAAATAAAAACATAACAAAAAAATAAATAAATAAACAAATAAATAATTTGTAAATGGCAGAAATTAAAATACTCAGCATCAACATCCGCGGTATGCGCGAGAAGTTGAATAAGCTCATATGCCTCACCAAAAAATACAAACCAGACTTTTTAATGGTCCAGGAAACTAACAAACATACAGATCAACATGCAGCACACATTACAACACAACTAGGGATGCAACATTCATGCTTCAGCCTCAGTACACAGCGACTAGGCTCAGGAGAAGCCATTATACAAACATCGGACAGGTGGGAAATAACAAATACAAGCAGGGACAGCAATGGGGACATGGCGATAGTCCAGGTCAGCAACAACACACACACGCATAAAATAGTAAATATCCATGCACCAAGCACTTACAGAGACCAATCACTTTTCTACGAAACCTTAGACGACCTACTGACACGTTCCTACCAGGGAAATAGGATCATCCTGGGTGGAGACTTCAATTGTGTTGTGTCAGACAGAGACGTTTTTGGCAACAACGTCGGAGCGCAGTTACGGAAACTCAGAGGAACGGATACAAACCAATTGGAAATATTACAAGACATAATTAGCACGCACAGTTTAGTTGACACATACAGACACAAATACCCACATGAGACAGAAACCACACACAAAAATAGTGGACACCCTAGGGCCGCACGTCTAGACAGAATATACGTGCACTCAGATCTATACACCACACAAGCCAAACATCTGCCAGAAACACTAAACTTTACAGACCACAAGGCAGTCATGGCTACCATCAATACAGCAGAAACAAACACACTACTTAGACGCTCCACGCATTGGAAGTTCAACAACACACTGCTACAAAATAAAGGCTACGTTAACCACATTACACACCTCATCCTAACATACGTTGATGACACACAAACAGAAAACATACAACGTTGGGAAATACTTAAAAACACAATTCAAGAGAGAACAAGGATTCTTGCAACCAAAATACATAGAGATAAGATGAGACAGGAAAAAAATAATAGAAGAAGCCATCCATCTAACGAAACAAATAGACAAATACTCACCACGTATATACACATTACAAGACGAACTAGAAGAATGTCAACACTACAGGTTTCAAGGAGCTTTCATGAGAACAAAACTAAATACGATAACACAGGAAATACCAAGTAAACAATACCTAACAATAGAACAGAATGTACAGAGGAGCAGACATATAGGAGTAATAGTGGACCTAGAGGGTAACACGCACACAGACACACCAGATATAGCGCGAGCTTTCGAGACATACTACAAAGAACTTTACACAAGCGAAAACACAGGAAAACAGATCCAAGACGTTTTCACAAAATATGCAAGAAAACTCAACAGCGAGGAGAAACTGGGCCTTGACGCTGACATTACACTCACAGACATAACAAATGCAGACATTACACTCACAGACATAACAAATGCAGTAAACAACATGCAAAAAGGCAAGTCACCAGGACCCGATGGGCTCACATCAGAATTCTACCAACACTTCTTCCCCATTTTAGGACCACTCCTACTCAAAGTATATCAAGAAACTTTTAAAAAGAACGAGCTTCCTCCCAGCCAAAATCTGCCCTACATTACACTAATACCAAAGGATAACGCAGACAAAACACAACTTAAAAATCACAGACCCATATCACTTCTAAACGTAGACTACAAAATCTTAACTAAAACTCTAACAAATAAACACAAACCATTTATGCCATCACTCATACACGAGGACCAACAGTGCAGTGTACAAGGCAGAAATATACACCAGCATACACATTTTATCAGAGACATTATCAACCTCACACACACGAGGGCCAACAGTGCAGTGTACAAGGCAGAAATATACACCAGCATACACATTTTATCAGAGACATTATCAACCTCACACACACGAGGGCCAACAGTGCAGTGTACAAGGCAGAAATATACACCAGCATACACATTTTATCAGAGACATTATCAACCTCACACACACGAGGGCCAACAGTGCAGTGTACAAGGCAGAAATATACACCAGCATACACATTTTATCAGAGACATTATCAACCTCACACACACGAGGGCCAACAGTGCAGTGTACAAGGCAGAAATATACACCATCATACACATTTTATCAGAGACATTATCAACCTCACACACACGAGGGCCAACAGTGCAGTGTACAAGGCAGAAATATACACCAGCATACACATTTTATCAGAGACATTATCAACCTCACACACACGAGGGCCAACAGTGCAGTGTACAAGGCAGAAATATACACCAGCATACACATTTTATCAGAGACATTATCAACCTCACACACACGAGGGCCAACAGTGCAGTGTACAAGGCAGAAATATACACCAGCATACACATTTTATCAGAGACATTATCAACCTCACACACACGAGGGCCAACAGTGCAGTGTACAAGGCAGAAATATACACCAGCATACACATTTTATCAGAGACATTATCAACCTCACACACACGAGGGCCAACAGTGCAGTGCACAAGGCAGAAATATACACCAGCATACACATTTTATCAGAGACATTATCAACCTCACACACACGAGGGCCAACAGTGCAGTGTACAAGGCAGAAATATACACCAGCATACACATTTTATCAGAGACATTATCAACCTCACACACACGAGGACCAACAGTGCAGTGTACAAGGCAGAAATATACACCAGCATACACATTTTATCAGAGACATTATCAACCTCACACACACGAGGGCCAACAGTGCAGTGTACAAGGCAGAAATATACACCAACATACACATTTTATCAGAGACATTATCAACCTCACACACACGAGGGCCAACAGTGCAGTGTACAAGGCAGAAATATACACCAGCATACACATTTTATCAGAGACATTATCAACCTCACACACACGAGGGCCAACAGTGCAGTGTACAAGGCAGAAATATACACCAGCATACACATTTTATCAGAGACATTATCAACCTCACACACACGAGGGCCAACAGTGCAGTGTACAAGGCAGAAATATACACCAGCATACACATTTTATCAGAGACATTATCAACCTCACACACACGAGGGCCAACAGTGCAGTGTACAAGGCAGAAATATACACCAGCATACACATTTTATCAGAGACATTATCAACCTCACACACACGAGGGCCAACAGTGCAGTGTACAAGGCAGAAATATACACCATCATACACATTTTATCAGAGACATTATCAACCTCACACACACGAGGGCCAACAGTGCAGTGTACAAGGCAGAAATATACACCAGCATACACATTTTATCAGAGACATTATCAACCTCACACACACGAGGGCCAACAGTGCAGTGTACAAGGCAGAAATATACACCAGCATACACATTTTATCAGAGACATTATCAACCTCACACACACGAGGGCCAACAGTGCAGTGTACAAGGCAGAAATATACACCAGCATACACATTTTATCAGAGACATTATCAACCTCACACACACGAGGGCCAACAGTGCAGTGTACAAGGCAGAAATATACACCAGCATACACATTTTATCAGAGACATTATCAACCTCACACACACGAGGGCCAACAGTGCAGTGCACAAGGCAGAAATATACACCAGCATACACATTTTATCAGAGACATTATCAACCTCACACACACGAGGGCCAACAGTGCAGTGTACAAGGCAGAAATATACACCAGCATACACATTTTATCAGAGACATTATCAACCTCACACACACGAGGACCAACAGTGCAGTGTACAAGGCAGAAATATACACCAGCATACACATTTTATCAGAGACATTATCAACCTCACACACACGAGGGCCAACAGTGCAGTGTACAAGGCAGAAATATACACCAACATACACATTTTATCAGAGACATTATCAATCTCACACACACGAGGACCAACAGTGCAGTGTACAAGGCAGAAATATACACAAACATACACATTTTATCAGAGACATTATCAATCTAACACACACGAGGACCAACAGTGCAGTGTACAAGGCAGAAATATACACCAACATACGCATTTTATCAGAGACATTATCAACCTCACACACATGAGGACCAACAGTGCAGTGTACAAGGCAGAAATATACACCAACATACACATTTTATCAGAGACATTATCAACCTCACACACGAGAAAAACACGAAATCATCAATCCTTTCCCTAGATCAAGAAAAAGCTTTCGATAGGATATCCCATCAGTACCTCCATAAAGTCCTTGAGAGTTGCAACATAGGAGACCATTTTAGAAAGTGGATAAAAATCCTATACGCAAAGCCTGAAAGCAAGGTACTGGTAAACCATCAGGTTACAAGTGCCTTTCGGCTAACGAGATCAGTGAGACAGGGATGTTCCCTCTCCCCATTGCTCTATACCCTTGCCTTAGAGCCCCTATTGGAGAAAATCAGACAAGACAGCTCCATAAAAGGCACACACATACATGGAGCAAAGGAGAAGAAGTTGCTTGCCTACGCAGACGACACCGTCTTCTTTCCCCCAGACTACACATCAATAGAAAACATTCTAATCATGTTTGCACAATTTGGCAAAGACAGTGGGGCAAAAATAAATATTCAAAAATCCACTATAATGGGCATAGGCCAGTGGAAAAACAAAGTAGATTTTCCTTTTGTTCTAAAAATAACAGACTCCATTAAATTGTACAGCATAACTTTCCTATCTGACCCCAATCACATTCACCACGACACATGGACAAATTTAACGACCAAAATAAAAGACATGCTACAAAGATACAGATACAAAACATCATTGACCTCAGTATATCCAAGCTGATACCAATAAATAACGCAACACCACACTTCTGTGGAACATTACCGCCCTTCTACACGTCATGTCTAAAGGTCATCCTAGGACACGAATAATTAACACAACAGAAGACAAATCAAATATACAAACATCTAGTCAAGCTACAATCACCCCCACTACACCTTAGAATAAAAAGAGGTTACAAATATTTTAAAACAGACTACAGGAACACGTTCACAAATCTACACAACCCACACATTACACCAAAAGCTAGAGAAGTCGCTTACAGACTTTATTTCAACCTAACTCCCATAAACACAGGAAAACAACGCAAACCCAAATGTCAATTATGTCAGATGAGAGAAAAAGAAACAGAAGACAACATTTTCTACTCGTGCAGCACAGTCATACCCACAAGACAAATTCTACAAGACACAATCGAGACACAAATAAGACAGATGGTAGACATGTATAAGGCAATAATGTTAAACACTATACCAGACACGACACCAAACATTCAAACACAAATGCTAATTCTGCTATCAGAATACAGACACATCATATGGAGATGTAGAAATGAAGCCTCATATCGCTTCAGAACACACTCCCCAAACTTTGAATTTAAACTTAAATTTCTCTTGCCAAGTCAAACAGGAAAAAATGTGTTAATGGGGAAAAGAGTGAATGAATGAATGCCGTTTTGGGACTATCCCTCCTTTTTCTCCAAAAACCCCACAACCAAAAATAACAGTATTAAACAGTTCACAGAGCGCGAAAGTATCAATTTCCCCCATTCCAACTGAGAAGTGGCTTCTCTGCTGAACTCATCATGTAGCATGTCCTTTGTAGAACGTCGCTCCCATCACAGTCTGTCTGAAAGAAACTCGTTCCCTTGCCAAAACTCCAGCTTCCGCCACTGTCATACTCAGGCACTCCTGGATATCTTGGTGCCATCGTCTTCTTGGTCTACCCCTTCCTCTTTTGCCTGGCACCATACCTTCCATCACCGTCCTCTCGAGACCGTTGTGTCTCTTGATGTGACCAAAGTATTTGCACTCTGCTGAACTAAATCACTCAAACACTCCCCCAGCGGTCAAATCTTATCTCCTGTCTTTTCAATTCATCAGTTTTATGGCGGTCCTTTCCTCCACAGGTCAGTTCCTCAGTCTGGACTAAAAGGACAATGGACAGGAAATAGGCGGAGTTTTTTATGGCAGAGTAGACTGACAGGAATCTGAGGGTAAAGAATGGCTCTCCTGAAGGCCATACATAACTCACCCCCTTGACTACTGTACAAGTACACAAAACCTTTATGACTCTATAGCTTTTTTGGAATAATATAATACTTATATATATATATATATATATATGTGTGTGTGTGTGTGTATATATATATATATATATATATATGTGTGTGTGTGTGTATATATATATATATACATACAAATGTGTGTGTATAAGGAAATATGTATGTACGGATATGTACGCATGTTGCATATATGTATGTGGGTACGTAAGTTTATTCATGTACACATACGTACATATATATGTGCGTATGTACATGTGTACATGAATGTGTGTGTATGTGTGTGTATACATATGTATGTATGGAGGGATGGATGGATAGACGGATGTATGTATGTATGTATGCATGTATGTATACATGGGTGTAAGCATGGGTGTAAGCATGAGTGGGTATATATGCATATACGTATATATGTGTGTGCGCATGTGTATATATATATATATATATATAAATGTACCTGTGGGTGTGAAAAGATATATGTATGTACAAAAGGAATAGGTATGTATCAGCAAGTACACATGTGCATTATTTTATTTGGGTATTCATTTATATTTACATTCATTTATGCTTTCACAAATAAATGTATGTCACCTTTCACCTCACAAAGTGTAACTCCCACCATCACACGTTTCATCTCATGGTAATTTTCACCGCACTTCATTTCACATCATACAACATTTTGTTTTAAAATTGTGCAATAAAGAATTTTTCAAAATAAAAAACAAAAAAAACTTAAATGTCTGGAGCGTAAATATAGCATCCGTACATCTCTTGCCATTCGAGCAAGAAGCCATTGCGGTGATCCTAAAGCACTGAGTAGTGGCTCCACAATAGCTTGTACTCGCTGTTCAAGGGGACGTGCGAAAATGTTTCCGAGGTGGCTAGGAAGGGATATTTGACTATACGAGCTGCAATCCTTCCTGGTGCTCTTGTTTTTTTTACAAATAGGTACAACCACCGCTCTTTGGCAATCACAGGTGCCTTCCCTTCAATCCACACCTGATTTAAAATCTTTGTGAGCAATCTTACTCCTACATGGTGACATGCTTTAATGGCATGTGCCGATATGTTGTCTACATAAGGGGCCCTGTAGTTGGGACTTCATTTAATTACCTCCCTGGCCCCTTGCTCGATTATTACTTTGTCATTATCTTTCGGGGTTTGTACCAATCTGCTGAGCGTGAGGCCCTCATGGTGAGGCCCTTCCATTGCACTTTGGCTGGGCTATCTTCTGAGGGCGCACAAACCTAGCATAGGTACATACAGACGCACATATGCATCAAAGCACTAGTTTATGCGTCCTGATATCGCCAAAAGGACTAAGGTCTGGAGTGGAATGGGCGCATCCGCCTATACTGAAACTAGTGAGGCAAACGCTTAAGAATTTTAAAAAACAGACGCACACGTGCATCCAGGCACTAGTTAATCGTCCTGATAGCGCCTAAAAGACCACGGTCCAGGTGGAAAGGGCGAGCCTCCGCCAGCAGGATTCAGACAGGCAAACATTTAACGACAAACAACAAACAAACGACAATAACTGGGGCATTTCTACAATTTGTGTTTTATTGGTCAAAGGGATGCAACTCGCCAATTTATCTTTTAGTGGTCAAAGGGATGCAACTCACACATTTTTCTTTTAGTTGTCAAAGGGATGCAGCCACAATATTTCTCTATCACATAATAAACTGGTGACACAGATCAATCTTATCTTTTGACTAATTGTGTCTTCTGCTTGTTCATCAGTTGGACCTTATTTAGAGAGCTCGTCTGATAGCAAGTATTCGCAGGACCATCGAGGAGACACAACCGAACAAGCTGTTTTCAGACGAACCTACAGTGCACTAGATCACATACGAACGTGCTGTAATCTGATCGAGAAGGCACGAGAGCACCAAACAACCCTGATACTCACATTCATTGACTCCAAAATCTATTTTCCTCGATTGTAACAAGATTCGTGTGGAAAGCGCTGGCCGAGCAAGGAGTAGACCTTCACTACATAGAAATACTCCAGAAATTCTATGAAGGATGTACCACCGTCATCCGCCCATTCACTCAACCCATCAGCCTCATCACCGTGGCGGGAGTACGACAGGGAGCCCAACCCCATACTCTTGAGTGGAACGTCCCTAGAGGATGCTGACGAATATGTCTATCTGGGAAGGCTCCTCAATATTAAGAACAACATAAAACCTGAGATCGCAAGACAGGTACGAGCGGACTGGGTAGCCTTTAACTCCTGCATGACAGCAACAGACGCCACAAAGGACACCAGACTACGTGCGGACATCTTCGACTCGGTAGTCCTGACAGCGCTCTGCTATGGTAGCAAAACCTGGTCTCTAACAAAAGCAGCAGAGAACCAACTGAGAACAGCACAAGTTTATCTTAAAAGACGCCTCGTGGACATAACTACCAGACAACAGCGGCAGAGCGAACTACACAATAGCGACATCCGGAGAATGTCAGACATCAAGGATGTCTTACAGCACGTCAAGCATTCGAAACACCTCTGGGGTGGTCATATATCCAGAATTCAAAAGATGGAGTACCATAGTCCCTATGTTGTACCCACACGACAAAAAGACCCCAAAAAACCCCAACTGGCTGGCGAGATTCACTAGGCAAGCACGACACACACGACCCAACAACAGATATAAAACTGTACCATTGGACGACACGAGCCCGCGACAGAAACGACTTGATCCTGAGTTGGGACACGCTCTCGAGGGTCTTGCCGATAAAAGACAGCAGCGAAAATCTGCGGTGATTGTCACACTTCTGACGATTGCTTTTTTTCTTGTAGATGTGTACAATCGGCGCGTCCTTCATTTCTTGTGGGACTAATCCTTCATCCCAGATGAAGCAGAAGAGTGCACTGAGCTTCCTAGTGAGGCATATCAACCGCTGATGCTTATACCACTGCTGGTATTGCGTCTCCACCGGTGGCTCTTCCAGTAGAATAATCTTTGATGGCCTCGTCTGATTCATCTACAGTTTTGTCGACCAGAAAGTGTTTTCTGCGCCTCGTAAACCGTTTTGTGGTCGTGGAGCACAGGAAACGCCTAGATCTCGTCTGTCCGTCTGCTTAGCCAATATAGTCGAGACAGACATAAGTTCTACCAATTTCAATTACCAAGCGATATATAGATAACTTATCCACCTTCTATACCATGTCCTATCTCAGGTGCCCTGTGCCTGTTCTCTCTAACAAAATAATAAACTTATATACTAAATTAACATCTTAAAGCCTTCATCGCTGGTGGGGTGACTGAAGTACACAAACAATAATATAACAACAGCATAATATAAACAACAAAATTGGAAACAATAACACAGGAACAATTAGACAGATACAAAAACATAGAAACAATTAAATTTTTGTTTTCCAAGATTCTATTATTGAATTCGTCACTCTTGCTGATTTTTCTCTGGACTCGGTTTCTGATAGCTCTTCTTAAATCCGAAGTGTAATAGATAAAGAAAACCTGACCACTCTTCGCTGTAATGTAAATTAAATATTCTCGGTTTAAATGACACACCAATGATCACATTAGAACGGAGAGGCCAAGAAGCAGGAGTGAATGAGCTGCAAACCAGAGCCAATCAAAACCATCTCAGACCTCCACATGGCGACCCTAGGAACAGGCTGAACTAGTCTCTAGTGTAGCCTGGCCAATGGATATGAATCGCGGGGGAAAGGCAAACTTGGTACTAAACAAGTCAGCCGAAAACTGATGTGTCGGGTCGAAAGATGCAGATATCACAAACTAGCTGTAAACTACCAAACAACATCACAATGTATTAAGAAGAAGATGAAAAAGAAGAGAAAGACAAAGTAGAAAAATAATAAGAAGAAGAAGAAGACGAAAAAGAAGAAGAAGAAGAGGTTGAAGAATAAGTCGATCAGATCAAATTGGGAATTAATGGATTATGTACCTTGTCTATAACTGAGTAAGATGGACACCAGGAACATTAGTGTTTATGTACCTTGTCTATAAGAAGACTTCATCACCAGTCTCTGGACTGACCAACAGAGGACAGTGACGTGACATAATCAGAAGACTTCAACACCAGTCTTTGGACTGACCAACAGAGGACAGTGACGTGACATAATCAGAAGACTTCAACACCAGTCTCTGTACTGACTAGCTTGATGATGATGATGAGTCGGTTACGACAGCCGAACTGACAGTTTTCTATTCGGTGAGATGGAGATGGCCAGTGGTATATGGGAGATATTTCTACAATTGTCGTTATTGTATCATTATAATGTTATTGTACATCTTTGGTTTAATATTTATTTGCCTTGTTTCAGTAATTGTTGTTATTGTATCATTATAATGTTATTGTACATCTTTGGTAAAATATTTATTTGCCTTGTTTCAGTAATTGTTGTTATTGTATCATTATAATGTTATTGTACATCTTTGGTATAATATTTATTTGCCTTGTTTCAGTAATTGTTGTTATTGTATCATTATAATGTTATTGTACATATTTAGTATAATATTTATTTGCCTTGTTTCAGTAACTGTTGTTATTATTACCAATTGTCAGCTTATTTCCGTTACTTCTTCCACTTCTAATTCTATCCACTTGTGTCGTTAGACGTCGTGGGGAGGTGTAGATTTCTTTCGTGTGCCACATTTGTCGACGATGCTTTTATTCTTACGTATTTCTTCAGTATGTGACTTAACAGGCTATCCATCTTGCTCTTGGTCTCCCTCTTGCTCTGTAACTCTCTTGTCTGGTGTTGTAGATCCGCGCGGCTGGCAGATTTGCTTGCGTTCTTGCTTGGTGTACGAACCACTTTATGTTCTGCCTTCCTACGTAATTGATGTACGGGGTTTGTATTAAACTTCTGTCTGATTTCTTGGTTTCGCACGCTTCAACCTTGTGTCACCGCCCGCTTTTCTCAAACACCCCATTTCCCATATCATGGTTTTCTTCCATGTTTCTTGGTCAGTGACCATTTTTTTACACTGGTATTGGAGAGTTGGTATACAAATATTATTTCTAAAACTGGCTCAAGTTATGTGCTTGTTATATGAAAATGTAGTGTTTCTTCTACTCAGCAGATTGTAATTGTCTCTGTCTTTGTTGTATTTCAGTTTTACCAATTGTCTTTGACTTACTATTTCCAGTTTTACCAATTGTCTTTGACTTACTATTTCCAGTTTTACCAATTGCCTTTGACTTACTATCTCCAGTTTTACCAATTCTGTTTGACTTACTATCTCCAGTTTTACCAATTCGGTTTGACTTACTATCTCCAGTTTTACCAATTCTCTTTTACTTACTATCTCCAGTTTTACCAATTGTCTTTGACTCACTATCTCCAGTTTTACCAATTGTCTTTGACTTACTATCTCCAGTTTTACCAATTCTCTTTGACTTACTATCTCCAGTTTTACCAAATGTTTGTTACTCAATGACTCCAGCTCTTTCTCCACTGTTACAAATTGTCTGTAAGTCACCGACTCTGTATGTATAAACTGTCTGTGACTCAATGTCTTCACTGTTACAAATTGTCTGTGACTCACTTTCTCCATTGTTACAAATTATCTATGACTCACTGTCTCCACTGTTACAAATTGTATGTGACTTACTGTCTCCATTGTTACAAATTATCTATGACTCACTGTCTCCACTGTTACAAATTGTCTGTGACTAACTGTTTCCATTGTTACAAATTATCTATGACTCGCTGTCTCCACTGTTACAAATTGTCTGTGACTCACTGTCTCCATTTTTACAAATTGTCTGTGACTCACTGTCTCCATTTTTACAAATTGTCTGTGACTCACTGTCTCCACTGTTACAAATTGTCTGCGACTCACTGTCTCCATTGTTATAATTTTTTTGTGACTCACTGTCTCCACTGTTTTAAATTGCAAGTGACTCGCTGACTCCATTGTAACATTATTAATGACTCATTGTCATCATTGTTACAAAATTGTGTGCTGTCACTGTCTAATTACAAACTGACTCTGACTCACTGTCTCCTTACTTACAAATAGTATGAAACTCACTGCCACCAAAGCAACCAATAGCCTTTGGCCTACTGTCTCCAGTCTGACCACGCATTATCCCAAACAACATTTCCTAACTCAGACTCAGATAAGTAACATTGTAATATCGTATATAAAAGAGACATGGATACAGCAGGATTAGGATCAATCTGTATTACAGAGGAAATGGTTTTTAAAAAATTGGAGGGGTTGAAAGTGGATAAATGTCCAGGTCAAGATGGTATTCATCCAAAATTGCTGTTTGAAATTAGAGACGAATTAGCAAAACCATTGGCTATATTATGTTCTCAATCACTTGCACAAGGGATTGTTCCACGGGATTGGAAAGATGCGGGAGTGATCCCCTTATTCAAAAAGGGCAAAAAGGCAGATCCAGCAAACTATAGACCTGTGAGCTTAACGAGCATAGTCTGTAAATTATTAGAGTCAATAATCAAGGAAAACATTGTAATGCATTTAGACAAATTTAATCTAATTAGAAATAGTCAACATGGGTTTACCAGAGGGAGATCATGCTTAAAAAATCTATTAGAATTCATGGAGGAGGTTACCAAAATGTTAGATAAAGGGGAGCCAGTGGATGTTATTTATCTGGATTTTGCAAAGGCCTTTGATAGAGTACCTCATCAAAGATTATTTCGAAAATTAAAATCACATGGAATTGGTGGGGAAGTTGCCAAATGGATTGAAAATTGGTTAACGGGAAGAAGGCAAAGGGTGGGTATAAATAAGGAGTACTCTGAGTGGTGTGAAGTGAAAAGTGGAGTGCCACAGGGCTCGGTTTTGGGACCAATTTTATTCTTGATATATATAAATGATTTGGACATAGGTATGGGATCCATTATTGCAAAATTTGCTGATGACACAAAACTATGCAGTAGTGTCTCATCTAAAGCACAAGTGGATATATTGAGGTCGGATTTAGATAAAATTTGAGAATGGTCTGTAATCTGGCAAATGGAGTTTAATGTAGATAAATATACAGTCATCCACATGGGTAGATCCAATATGGAACATAATTACAGAATGGGAGAGAACAATATTAGAAAGATAGATAAAGAAAGAGACTTAGGGGTTATAATAGATCATACATGTAAGGTGAGTGAGCAAGTTAAGGTAGCAGTGAAAAAGGCTAATGCAATGTTAGGTATGATAAAAAGAAATATTAAACATAGGAGCAAGGAAGTGATCGTCAAACTGTATAAAGCTTTAGTTAGACCTAGATTGGAGTACTGTGTACAGGTGTGGAGTCCTTATCATAGAGGGGATATAAACAAGGTGGAAAGAATACAAAAACAGAGCAACAAAGATGATAGTGGGATTCCAAAATTACAGTTATGAGGAACGGCTCAGAAAAACTAGCCTACAGTGTCTCGAAGAGAGAAGAATTCGTGGTGACTTAATACAGGCTTATAAGATGATCAGAGGAATGGATAAATTAGACTATAACAAGTTTTTTTAAAATACAGCCACCCACAATAACACGAGGGCATAGCTACAAGCTGACTAAAGAGAGGTCCAGATTAGATATTAGGAAATATTTATTTAGTCAGAGAGTGGTGTCTGCTTGGAATGCATTGCCAGGGGAGGTAGTGGAGGCAGGGACAGTTAATGCATTTAAGAATAGATTGGTTGCGCATATCTTTTAGAGCAAGGTGATGTAAATGTAACTGGTTGTATACAGACTCCGCAGGGTCTTCTAAACCAGTATAAAGACGTTAAGTTAAGAGAGGCAGTTTGGCACGAGGGAGCGACCATGCTCGACAAGCTGTGGAGGACAGGCGAAGACCTGAAACGTAGTCTCCTTCATGAACATTTTTAAAACTGGAAGCATAACATTATTTGATCAAAGAAGATGTCTCATGTTCCAATCCCATAATCTTCTCACTTGATCCTATTAACCAATAATAAAAATGTTCACTTATGTGCCAGTGGTCCATTGCGCCGATTGACCCCTGTCATGGCCACGTGCTGCAGCTTGTTGCCAGGCCTCATCCAGAGCTGAAGGGGAGTCAACTGTTGAAGTCATGAGGTGCGGGGGAGACACCTGCTGATGGGTGGTTCATGGCTCAGAGGAATGATTTGTGAAGGAGGTGGTGAGCTGACGTCAGATTTTCCAAAATGGGGAGATTTGTCTGCATGATGCTTTCAGCATTACAAACAAGGTTTTGCCATTGAAATCAGAGAATGCGATGCTGGTTGGACAGATGAAAAAGCCTCACGTCTTGATATCTCATGTTTAAGTAATGTTCAGGTCTCGGAGCCCTACAGGAGTATGGGCATTGCACATGTCTGGTAGATGAATTATTAACCAATGAAGGATCATTACACAAAGAGAAGAGTGACATAGTGAATAGGTCTCCTCATCAAATAATCAAATCTCGTTCTACTCTGATATTACTGATGGATGGCTACATTTAAGCACGCACTCACTCACCGAAATCCAAAACAGCTGTAATAAAGTAAGTCAAATCATTGGGCAATTGTCCCCAATATTAAAATGTAAACACATGACAATTGATACAAAAAGAATGATATACAACATGATATTCCTACCCATATTGTACTATCAGTGCCAAAATTGGACATTGACAAACAAAGATAAAAGAAACATTGTAACAACAGAGATGAAATGCCAGTGAAAAAGAAGAAGACTCATTCACCAGCTCTTAAAGAGGGCCATGAACATCAAGGATGGAAAGCTACCCTCTTCGCTAGTCTCACCCTCGAACGAACTGGTCAGGTCGAATCGGAAAGACATCATTCTCTTTGCATTTGGCCTAGAACTCATCCACTCATGGATGGTTGATGCAACGGGACCTTGTCAGCTAGATTTATAGTTTTTTAATTTAAATTTCCCCATACTTTCTTGTTCCAACAAACTAATGAAGCCTCATCATAAAGATATTATGTGATTTAATCTGAGATTTCTGTATTTGTGAAGTTCTATCGTAATCTGCTCTTCTGATCTCAGTAACCACTGACAGATCATTACACAGAACCTAAATATAAATAAGGAGTACTCTGAGTGGTGTGAAGTAAAAAGTGGAGTGCCACAGAGGTCGGTTTTGGGACCAATTTTGTTCTTGATATATATAAACGATTTGGACATTTCTATAGGATTCATGATTGAAAAATTTACGGATAAAACTATGTAGGAGTGTCTCATCTATAACAGAGGTAGATTTATTGAGGTCAAATATAGGTAAAATTCTAGACTGGTCTGTAAGATGGGAAATAGACTTTAATATACATAAATGTACAGTCATCCACATGGGTAGATCCAATTTGGAACATAATTACAGAATGGGCGAGAACAATATTAGATTGATAGATAAGGAAAGGGACCTAGGTGTTAAAATAGAGCATACAGGGAAAGTGAGTAAGCAAGTCCAGGTAGCAGTGAATAAGGCAAATGCAATGTTTGGTATGATAAAAAGAAATATTAAACATAGGAGTAAGGAGGTGATAGTCAAACTGTATAAAGCATTAGTCATTTCTAGATTGGAGTACTGTGTACAGGTGTGGAGTCCTTATCGTAGAGGAGATATAAATATGGTGGAAAGAATACAAAGAAGAGTGACAAAACTGATTCCAGAATTACAGTTACGAGGAAAGACTCAGAAAAACCGGCTTACAGTGCCTTAAAAAGAGAAGAATTCGAGGTGACTTAATACAGGTTTATAAGATATTCACAGGAACGGTTAAATTAGACTATAACAAGTTTTTCAAAATGCAACCACCAACAAGAACAAGAGGGCACAGATACAAATTAGCTAAAGAAATGTCCAGATTGGATATTTGGAAATATTTTTTTAGTCAGAGAGTGAATGCTTGGAATGCATTGCCCCAGGAGGTAGTGGAGACAGAGACAAAATGCATTTAAGAATATATTGGATACGCATAGCTTTTAGAACAGGGTAACGCAAATGTAACTGGTTGTCTACAGACACTGATGAGTCTTCTAAACCAGTATAAAAAATGTTACGTTAAGAACCTGAATGACATCATTTCTATACTTTTCACATAAAATATGTGAAAATATCCACCCTTGAACAAACTAACCACTGACAAATCATTATTGATAGTTACCAATCTCAAGCAAAGATGGTGACAGCATCAGACTTGTGCTGCAAGATGTGATCTCACATGACTGTAAAGTTCAATCCATGCATGGCATACTCTGCTAGACTTTGGACATACGTGTGCGGAGTAGGGGGGGGCTTCCTGCATTCTATTCTTTTGAGCGGCTCGCTTTCTCTGAGACTTGGCCATAATGTTTCACTTTGCGATCTGCGCACCTTGTGTGATGTTAGTGCGCTGACGTGGGATGGTTCTAAGCAAGTATCTCAGAGCAGGTGAGATCATTGTTGAGCCTTTGAGAGACATTTTTAAGGGATCCCTGTAGTGTCTTCTGACCCCTTGATGACCATCTGCCTGTTCTGAGCTCACAGTATAGCACTGCTTGGAGAGGCGCAGATCGGGCATGCAAACAACATGTCCATTTCATCTCATCTGGGCTCTTTTCATATGCTTGCTAAGGGGACGGCATGGGCTAGTGGTTAAGTGACACGGCTCACAACATGAAGGTGCTGGGTTCGATCCCCATCACAGCACCGGCCGTTACCCTGAGAAAGCAAACCCTTACAAAATGCAGGAAGAAGCAGACCAGTACAGAAAATGTATGCCGAAGTCGGATGCACTGGGCCGACAGGCGCAAAATAAAAACTGTAGTGCAATGCACACCACCTTGGCGCCGAAAGCGACCAACAACAAAAAAAATATGGTTGCTCTGGGTTTTTTGCAGAAGCGTATGGAAGCTCAACATACATGTCTGCTATACATTGTCCACATTCCACAGATCATTATTATACAGAGCCTGAGTAATGACATCAAATATAACTATACTTGTTGGCTCAAATATTTGAACACATTCCCACTTGATCTGACTGACCACTGATAGATCCTGACTACACAGAACAGCAGTGACAGCGTCAGTTTCAGAATTCTCTGACAACAAAACCCTCCATCTTATTTCAACTTGCCAATATGGCTCATTAAACAGAACCAGATCGACAATGTTAATAGATATCTGCACCCATGAAATCTCATTCTGCAAGGACCCTAGAGAAAATTGACGCTCTTTAATACAGCTCCTCCAGAAAGTATCTACTCTGTTCCTCACAATCTGAAACACAGTTAATGGAGATTTGATTTTCAAGTAACTTTAGCACTAGACATCAGTGAAACTGGACAAAAAACAATTTGGTTTCCAATTTTGCTTTGAGTTTTAATCAAAGTATGCTTGCAGTAACCATTATTATTTTTAAAAATGTTTGCCCAGACATCTAAGGTATGTTGTGCCGATAGACCACTACCAACTGTTGAGGCTTGTCCTGTAGCCATGTGGTTGAGTAGAATGCCAACCGATGTCCCTACAGATTCCTTAGGTGGAGCAGAGTACTCCGCTGCCATATCTCCACTTCATTCAGCAGCACTGACTTGATGCTGGAGTTGAATATTCTAACTTTGGTGTGAATCTTGATCTCTCTGGATCTCCATATATTGATGCTGGAGTTGAATATTCTAACTTTGGTGTGAATCTTGATTTCTCTGGATCTCCATATATTGATGCTGGAGTTGAATATTCTAACTTTGGTGTGAATCTTGATCTCTCTGGATCTCCATATATTGATGCTGGAGTTGAATATTCTAACTTTGGTGTGAATCTTGATCTCTCTGGATCTCCATATATTGATGCTGCAGTTGAATATTCTAACTTTGGTGTGAATCTTGATCTCTCTGGATCTCCATATATTGATGCTGGAGTTGAATATTCTAACTTTGGTGTGAATCTTGATCGCTCTGGATCTCCATATATTGATGCTGGAGTTGAATATTCTAACTTTGGTGTGAATCTTGATCTCTCTGGATCTCCATATATTGATGCTGGAGTTGAATATTCTAACTTTGGTGTGAATCTTGATCTCTCTGGATCTCCATATATTGATGCTGGAATTGAATATTCTAACTTTGGTGTGAATCTTGATCTCTCTGGATCTCCATATATTGATGCTGGAGTTGAATATTCTAACTTTGATGTGAATCTTGATCTCTCTGGATCTCCATATATTGATGCTGGAGTTGAATATTCTAACTTTGGTGTGAATCTTGATCTCCCTGGATCTCCATATATTGATGCTGGAGTTGAATATTCTAACTTTGGTGTGAATCTTGATCTCCCTGGATCTCCATATATTGATGCTGGAGTTGAATATTCTAACTTTGGTGTGAATCTTGATCTCCCTGGATCTCCATATATTGATGCTGGAGTTGAATATTCTAACTTTGGTGTGAATCTTGATCTCCCTGGATCTCCATATATTGATGCTGGAGTTGAATATTCTAACTTTGGTGTGAATCTTGATCTCTCTGGATCTCCATATATTGATGCTGGAGTTGAATATTCTAACTTTGGTGTGAATCTTGATCTCTCTGGATCTCCATATATTGATGCTGGAGTTGAATATTCTAACTTTGATGTGAATCTTGATCTCTCCGGATCTCCATATATTGATGCTGGAGTTGAATATTCTAACTTTGATGTGAATCTTGATCTCTCTGGATCTCCATATATTGATGCTGGAGTTGAATATTCTAACTTTGATGTGAATCTTGATCTCCATATATTGATGCTGGAGTTGAATATTCTAACTTTGATGTGAATCTTGATCTCTCTGGATCTCCATATATTGATGCTGGAGTTGAATATTCTAACTTTGGTGTGAATCTTGATCTCTCTGGATCTCCATATATTGATGCTGGAGTTGAATATTCTAACTTTGATGTGAATCTTGATCTCTCCGGATCTCCATATATTGATGCTGGAGTTGAATATTCTAACTTTGATGTGAATCTTGATCTCTCTGGATCTCCATATATTGATGCTGGAGTTGAATATTCTAACTTTGATGTGAATCTTGATCTCTCTGGATCTCCATATATTGATGCTGGAGTTGAATATTCTAACTTTGGTGTGAATCTTGATCTCTCCGGATCTCCATATATTGATGCTGGAGTTGAATATTCTAACTTTGGTGTGAATCTTGATCTCTCTGGATCTCCATATATTGATGCTGGAGTTGAATATTCTAACTTTGATGTGAATCTTGATCTCCATATATTGATGCTGGAGTTGAATATTCTAACTTTGATGTGAATCTTGATCTCTCTGGATCTCCATATATTGATGCTGGAGTTGAATATTCTAACTTTGGTGTGAATCTTGATCTCTCCGGATCTCCATATATTGATGCTGGAGTTGAATATTCTAACTTTGGTGTGAATCTTGATCTCTCTGGATCTCCATATATTGTTTAGTGCCATTCTTGTCATTCCAATTCTGATCCTTACATCTGTACCTCCTGATGTGTCTCTTGTGCTGCTCAAATAGGTCAAGGTACTCTTCTTCCAACAGCTCTCCCTCCGGCACGATTGGTATTTTGCTAATAGTGTTGAGTTTAAGGAGCTTGGTTTTCTTCATGTTGATATTCAGTCCCAATTTGGCTGATTGTTCACCCTAGCAAGTTTCTCTTGTATTTGGCTTGGCTTCGTTCGTTCTCATTCTCCCGCTACCAAACCCTGAAAGGGCTTAAGTAGCAGAATGTAGTCCAGAGAACGGAATGCGCTGTGTCGTAGTTTACAACTTGACTGTGATATTTGCACCTTTCGGTCCAACACATCTGACTTCAGCAAGCATTTTTTTAGTACCGGGTTAGCATTCCCTCTTCGATCTCTTCTCCTTAGCCAGTCTGCCCTGCTGCAGCCTGTTATCCAGGATCACCGTTTGGAGGTGTAGAAGGGTCTTGGCAGCTCTGGTTCGCTGGCCCTGACGCTAGCAGTCAGCTATGGGTTGCTGACCACTGCAGCTCATGCGCTGCTGAGCATCAAGATCCCCTCTTGTATTTGACCATGACTGTCTGACAAAGGTACCAGATCATCTGTGTCGTTCATATATATAAATATATATACTAGCTGTACTTTCCGGTGATTTCTAGTCAAGTGCCAAGATGGCTGCTGATCTGATTCGCTCCTGAATCATATGTATCCTTAGGTCTACAATTGCAGTGTTACAAATTGCTCTTTGATAATACTGTGCAGCAACGTGTTTTGTGTGGGTTTTTCCAATTGGACTTAACTCAAATTAACGTCTTTATACTGGTTTAGAAGACCCTGCAGAGTCTGTATACAACCAGTTTCATTTACAACGCCTTGCTCTAAAAGCTATGCGCATCAAATTTATTCTTAAATGCATTAACTGTCCCTGTCTCTACTACCTCCCCTGACAATGCATTCCAAGCATTCACCACTCTCTGACTAAAAAAATATTTCCTAAATATCTAATCTGGACCTCTCTTTATTTAATTTGTAGCTGTGCCCTCTTGTTATTGTGGGTGGCTGTATTTTTAAAAAACTTGTTATAGTCTAATTTATCCATTCTTCTAATAATCTTATAAACCTGTATTGTCACCACAAATTCTCCTCTCTTCTAGACACTGTAGACCGGTATTTGTGAGTCTTTCCTCATAACTGTAATTCTGGAAAACTTGTGCCAAACAAAGTGCTGTGATGTGTTTCAATTGACAAATTATACGATAAAATCGGACACCGAGTACACACGAGCGATTAAAAACAAATGGCCAAGATGAAAGCAAGGTGGGAAAAAGAACAATGAAAGGCATATCCTTCAGAGCGTACCTGTGACTCCATGATTTGAGTAGACAGGGAGATCATAGACAAATTCACAATGTGGAGGGACAATTTGCCATGAGAGGGATGGGCTCCGCAAGGTGAAAAATGGTCCAAGACACACTGATATTGCAGAAAGCATTGAGAAAAATCAGAAATGCGACAGCCATCTCAAAACACTACAATCATACCACTGAGGAGGGGGACGGCGTGGCCTAGTGGTTAAGTGGTACGGCTCACAACCAGAAGGTTCGATCCCCATCACAGCACCGGCCGTTACCCCGGGGAAGCAAACCCTTAGAAAATGCAGGCGGAAGCAGACCCTTACATAAAATGCTTGCTGAAGTCAGATGCACTGGGCCGACAGGCGCAAAATAAAAACCACAGTGTAACGCACACCCGCCTTGGGGAATAGAGAAATAAGGCGAACTCAAAAAAATATAAAAAAATACCACTGAGGTTAACTCATCCAGACGGAAGATTCAATATCCTGGCCCAAAACCGAGTGGAGTGGCGAGAACTGGTCCACCAATCTGCAGTATTGGTGCCCCAATTACCTTTCAGGTTACAGGACTGATGATGCTGATCTTTACTAAATGGCTTTGCACGGAATTTACATTTATATATACAGAGAATGAAGGAGTGGGAGGGGGGTGTCAATAGAATACCCAAACAACATTAGGGATGCAGTGGAGTACCAACTGCAAAATTCTGTCAAAACTATGCTGCAAAAATTCAGACAATCTTGGTGGCAACATAGAGAAACTGTTGGACAACCAATCTCTGTCCCCAACTTGTAGTATTTCTGACAGATGCACTGAAGTCTGCAAAACTGGTGGGTCTACAGGCTCTGCTGTCTGAACTGAGTAACCCATGCAAGACTGTCGTGTAGTGGATAACTTCTCATTGTGGGAAACCAGAAGACGAGAGAGCAGATTGACTGGCTAAGGAGGGTGCTGCAGACGAGTAACCAAATGTGCCGGTTGCATACCAACAGAAGATAAGGATGATCAAATCAATGAGAGAGCCACCAACATTAACACAATATGATTAACAAAATATAAATAGGCAAGAGCAAACTGTTGTGTTTCATCTCAGAACAGGACATAACCGACTCTGCAACTCTCAGAACAGGACATAACCGACTCTGCAACTCTCAGAACAGGACATAACCGATTCTGCAACTACATATACACACAATTGAAGATTGGCAACTCAGCTTTGTGTAATATAAAGTAGTTTTCATACAAAAAAGAGTATAAGCTTCTGATTATGATGATATAATTCCTTTAGCTGTGAGCTTGCAGCTCTTGACAGTCCACTGCCTCTTGGACAAAAGCACATGTCCTTCTAAATTGTTGAGGCGATGTCCAATCTCGTATAAAGTCTGTTGTCTTAGAGTTTGTGGGAAAATGTACAGATGGTTCAGCCATTACCTCAAAAACAGAACAGCCAGAGTTCAAGTACAAGGGCAGATGAGCAAAAAGGTGACACTTGAGCAGGGAGTACCCCAAGGGGGAGTACTGTCACCCACACTTTTCCTGGTGTATATAAACAACATCTCAGAGAATATACCAATAATAGAGAATATACGATCTGGCTATGTGGATCTCTGAAAAAAATTTCACCATTGCAAGTAATCAGATGTAGCAGGCCCTAACATCATTGGAGGAGTGGGCGAACTCATGGCTGGTCAAAATAAATGAGGAAAAAACAACATGCACGATATTCTCGCTTTCAAACAAACCCCAAAACAATAAAATAAGTCTTAACGGCAAATATCTGCGGCCAAACGACAACCCAAACTACGGCGGATGACATGGAAAAGTCAGATCGAGAGAAATCGAGTGAGAGCCAGAGAAAGAATGGCAATCATGAGGAAACTTGCTGGCACAAGCTGGGGAGCAGACGAAAGTATACTAAAGAAACTGTACACTGGAAGAGTGAGACCAGTTCTTGAGTATGGCATTGCGGCATGGACAACAGCAGCAAAGGCAAACTTTGATAAAATTAGCAAACTCCAAAACCAAGCCATGAGAGTTATAACAGGAGGCATGAAGTCAACGCCAATTGTAGAACTTGAAAAGATCACAAATCTGCAATCCATGACCGACAGAAGAGACTGTAGAGCCCAGCAGCAGGCAGAGAAACTAAGAAGACTGACAGACCATCCAATGCATCAGAGACTAAATAGATTTGGAAAAGGGAAACTAAAGCGGAGAAACTTTGCAGAAATAGCCAAAGCAAAGATGAGATAAGACCCTATGAACATCATAACAACACCAAAGCCCATCCCTACTGTACACAAACCAACATGGAAGCAGCATATCATTCTGGAGGTGGTAGAAAATATACCAGGTATTGGAAACAAGAACAGCAAGACTGTAAAAGAAAGAAGAGACATAGCCCTGAGGTACATAACAAAAAACTACCCAAGCATGGACTGGACCCATGCATACACCGACGGTCAGAGGCAACTGGAAAATACTCAAGCAATTTCAGAGCGGAAGCAGAGGCACTGAGGGCTGCAGTAGAAGAAATGGTGACAGGCAAAAGAAATGAAAGCCATATAGTCCTGTTTACAGATGCCCTGGCCGTAGCCACAGCACTAAAAATACCAGAAAAATACTGAACTTAATTATTTAAGAGCAGTACTCTGTCAACTATGCCAGCAGTCCGCACCAAAAAGAGTAGTGGTACAGTGGGTTCCATCCCACTGTAACATCCAGGGCAACAAGGAGGCAGACAGCCTGGCAAAAGAAGGTGCAAGACTACCACAACCAGATCCTAGTGTGACCTACAAAGAGTCCAAAAGGCTTATTAGAGCCAGATACATGACCAAATGGGAAACAGAACATACTGGCTACACAAAAAACTATGCTTATTACCAGTTGAACAGAAGAGAGCAGGTCGTGGTCTTCAGACTCCGCACAGGCCACAATAGACTGAGGTACCACCTATTCAATAAATTGAAGATAGGTGGCACTTGACGAATGCACATGTGGTACCGGGAAAATGACCGCTGAACATCTGCTGCAAAAATGCTCGACATACGAGGATCAGAGAAAGCACATGTGGCCATCACCAATGGCAACACTAGACAAGCTCTATGGCAGTGTCGACAGCCTCATGATGACCACCGCTTTTTTTGAAAAAATACAGGTTGACGTTTGACAGCGTACGAAGAAGAAGAAGTCTTAGAGACATCATGATTGCAAAGGGGGATTATAGACACATCTTTTTAGTATCCCCAAAGGGAGGCAGTCTAGTATGTCAGTGCCCCAGGATCGTCATGTCCTGGCAGGACATGACATATGTTCATCTACGTAGGCTATCTCATCATTCTTTCATCAGTTTTGCCAGCCCGTCTGTAGCAATGGTGTGTGTGGTATTCCCCGTCACCTGGAAGATTGTCACAAAGGGGCAGAGGTGCAATGTCCACTGGTTTGCATTTCTTCGTTAACCATGGGGATAAATGATAGAGTTCAAAAAGTAAAGAACGAGACAAGAATGCATTTCACCTATGAAGTGGGGAAGGATTGGTGCAGCCCAGAGCATGTGCCACTCGCCGGTGGATTCTGCAGCTACATTTATAGGGCTCCACCTACTCATCTAGCCCTTTTGTCTGGCCCCTCTCCCACAGTAGGCGCTTACATATGGAGCAAAACTTCTGGTATTTTTGCAAGTTTTCATAAATATTTTAATTAATATAAAGTAGTTTACATGCTAAAAAGTGGATATACTTCTCGGCAAGCAGCTGTGATTGACTAAAGATAGGCCATGTGTAAACAACTACAGTTGACATGAATGGATACCTCAAAATTTACCTTTAACAGTGTCCAGGAGCACTGGTACATCCTACGACCACAAAGTGATTAGACTATCAAAGATTACACGTATGCATACCTCAGAATTTACCTTTAATAGTGTTCAGGTACATCCTCCGACCACAAAGTGATTAGACTATCAAAGATTACACATATGCACACCTCAGAATTTACCTTTAACAGTGTTCAGGTACATCCTCCGACCACAAAGTGATTAGACTATCAAAGATTACACGTATGGATACCTCAGAATTTACCTTTAACAGTGTCCAGGAGTGCTGGTACATCCTCCAGCCACAAAGTGACTAGGCTTTCAAAGTTGACTATCTCCCTGTCCACTATGTTATCCAAATAGTACACCCTTGTGTGATATATGAAGTCTGTTAAGAATTGTGCTTTATAGTGCTTTATAGACTTTGGATGTGCCACAGTGGTTTGATGGGAGGGCTCTATGTGTGACAGGGAATAGGACTACTGTCACACTGACAGCATGTCGCAAGAGGCAACTAACAGAGTGATCTCACCCATCAAGAGTTGAAGACTATACCTCATAAAAATGCATATTCAGTCATTCACAAATACCTAAAGCCTTCAGAGTGTGGGATTGCATTCTTGTTTAGAAACAATAACCAACATTTGATATGGGAATAAAAGAAAAGCAGCAAAGTCAAGTCAGATACAGGAACAAGTGGGAAACAGAAGACACACAAAAATAAAGCCCATGAAGCCAACAAGTGGTGAATTTAAGGATATTATCTTTGTTCGTTATTACACAGTTTGTCTCTCCAAGTGGTAACGGTCATTTATTTAGAAGTTTTACAAAAAAGTAAAGATCCCGATTTCACAACTGTGTAGCATATTGGGAATATGACGTTAGGTCCATATTTTTCTTGACCAACTGCACACTAGGGGTGACGTGGTTAATATCCATCTGGATGAGTTTACTTTCCAAGACTATTTTGGTACCCAATGTTTTTGGTTGGGTGGACCCACAAGCCATTCTGCAATCGGGAAAAATCTGGCACCAACTGGGGACCAAACTCCGATCACTCAGCTTGGAATCCAGAGCACTAACCAGTGCGATACCTCTGCTCCAATCTTCAGAAGTTATACCCTGATAATGAAAGATGCTGAGCAGTGCAGGAGCTGCAGCGATCAGTGACCCAAAGTTGACTGCTAGCGCGAGAGCCAGCAAACCAGAGCTGCAAAGACACTTCTTCACCTCCACGCAGCGATCCTGGATAACAGGCACCAACAGAGCAGACTGGCTAAGGAAAAGGGATCAAAAAGGGAAGGCTAGCCTGGCACCTAAAGATGCCTGCTGAAGTCGAATTTGTCAGACCAAAATCGCGATCAAGCTATGATACAACGCATTCCATTCTCCGGACTACATCCTGCTCTTTTCAGGGCTCGGCAGCGGGAGTTTGAGAACAAACGACAAAGAAAAAAATAAAACAAATGCCCTGATAGTATTTTGTCCGAACCAAAATCTCATTCTCAACTCTACTCCCGGCTATGTCAACTTTGGGGTCATACAACTGACAAAAGTAAAGGATACATCTGGCGTGTTTGTCTTTCAACTGTATCAACCCAGCCAAGCATGGCCATGAGTGGTGGAACTGTTGGCTGTCCAGTAGTCAGGGTGCATGCATCAAGGTCATTAGAATGTATACGAATAAGATTCAAGGCTTGAGATCTAGCTGCGTATGCAACATTATTGTGTTTCTTTAGTGGCTCTCTGTAATGAAAGACATATTGTTAGTATCTGCAGACAAGTGGCATATATACTCACACCCTTTGCCCCTAATGATTGCTCACTTACTTAGTCACTCCTCTTCTACCCTGGGGTGTAGAGTCTTCTACCTTACTTAGTCACTCCTCTTCTACCCTGGGGTGTAGATTCTTCTACCTTACTTAGTCACTCCTCTTCTACCCTGGGGTGTAGAGTCTTCTACCTTACTTACTTAGTCACTCCTCTTCTACCCTGGGGTGTAGAGTCTTCTACCTTACTTACTTAGTCGTTCCTCTTCTACCCTGGGGTGTAGAGTCTTCTACCTTACTTACTTAGTCGTTCCTCTTCTACCTTACTTACTTAGTCACTCCTCTTCTACCCTGGGGTGTAGAGTCTTCTACCTTACTTACTTAGTCACTCCTCTTCTACCCTGGGGTGTAGAGTCTTCTACCTTACTTACTTAGTCACTCCTCTTCTACCCTGGGGTGTAGAGTCTTCTACCTTACTTACTTAGTCACTCCTCTTCTACCCTGGGGTGTAGAGTCTTCTACCTTACTTACTTAGTCACTCCTCTTCTACCCTGGGGTGTAGAGTCTTCTACCTTACTTACTTAGTCGTTCCTCTTCTACCCTGGGGTGTAGAGTCTTCTACCTTACTTACTTAGTCGTTCCTCTTCTACCTTACTTACTTAGTCACTCCTCTTCTACCCTGGGGTGTAGAGTCTTCTACCTTACTTACTTAGTCGTTCCTCTTCTACCTTACTTACTTAGTCCCTTCTCTTCTACCCTAGGGTATAAAGTATGCCAGAATGAGCAAATTCTATCTACTGTCTTTCTCTTGGCCTGATTCCATCCTAGTTCTCTGTCTCTTAAAACCTGTTATCTTATATTGTAAATTGTCATCCAAGTGAACTTTGAGCATCCTGGGTGTCTGGATCCTTGCTTTCCATACCTGCCATGCTAGCTGATCTTTCATTTTGCTGAGATTTTTTAAACAATAATGCTCAAGTACAAGGTAGGTGGGAAATACTGCATATGATGACAACAAATGGCAAGGTGAAGGGCACATGCATTGGCCAGACGAACAAAGTGACCACTTTGTAACAACTCGCTTTTCATTCCCACTTTGTGTTACAAGTGTCAATCGTGGTCCTTATTTGAACATCACAAGAGTAGGATTCAGAGTTTGGAGATGCGCTGTGTATGAAGTGCAGTTGGCAAGTCTCTCCGAGACCGTATATGAAACACCACATTGAGGCAGATGGTGGAACAAACACAGTAAATGCCTACATTGGAGCCCAACAGATCAAGTAGTTTGGCCACTTGGTTCGGATGCGTTATGACCAACTAGCAGCAAGAGCCTTTCACATGCAAAGTATCAGGTCCTCGTGCAAAGGGCCACCCCCATCGCAGATGGATAGGTGTATCTTAAACACTCGGGAGGTTCCACTTGATGACTTCACAAGCGCCTGATCTGGCCCTAACAAGAGATCTACGCACCCTGCCTCTGCGACGCCGCACTGCAAGAGCAGGACAAAAGAAGAAACCAAATGACAAAAGTTGAGATTGTACCACTCAAGTCCGCAAGGGCTGGGTTTCAAGATCATGCTGATTTGTCTAATTGTGGATCTTGTCTCTCCTTGTTACTTGGACCCCATTTCTTAGATATCAAACTTCAGAGACTTGGAGTTGGCTTTTCTGAGTTGCGATCATTGACTGTAATACATGTGCATAAATCAAAATTGGTATAAAGATGGAGCTGCATAAAGCCACCATCTTCTTTATTCATACTCAAATCAAGGTCCCGGTTTCCCTTACAAAGGACACCGGTGTCCCTTACAAAGAACACCGGTGTTTGAAAGGCTGTTTTTTTGCTCTATTCAGACTGTCTCAAATTTGTCTCGCAGGGCCAGTATTGTTCTCTCTTCCTGTGTGAGCATGCAGCTTTGTAGGGTGTGTTCTACGGTCATGGTATGCTCCCCATATGTCCCAATCTTCATTTTGTTGTAAAGATGGCCCTTGAGTCTGGTTATACCCAGTTCTCAGTCTGAAAATCATGACTTGTTCTTCTCTAGTTAAATTAAAGTAGCTGTCTTCTTGTCTGAAGTGGATGTGTTGATCAGTTAATTTCACCCCTGGAGTTGGCTTTAATTATGGTCTAGGTCTCATTATATGTGATGCTCAGGTCTGTTTCTGGGGATGCTCCTCCACACTTTACTAGTTTATCTACAGCTTCATTACCTTCAATATTGCAGTGAGATGGACTCCACTGTATGACCAACATTCGGTGTTCTGCTGAAAGCTGTGTCGGGAAGTATATACATTATTCGAGATCTTCATCTTTATGTTGTTTCAGCGCTGCTAATACTAAGTTTTTTTAATGGAATAAAGCCATCTTAGTTTCATGGTACCAAAAAAGTCAGCTGAAACTGGATGCATCTGGCTGAAAAGTGGCAGATTTCGCAGTCTACACTATATTACAGCACCCTTTTCACTGCGAATACTGAGCAGAAAGAAGTCATTGGTGTTTTCATCCATGAAAGTGGCTTCATACAGCCTCACCTTCCAGAGAGCTGTAAAAAAGCAAAGACACCCATCAAACGATGCATGAGGACAGAATGGAGACCCCAACGCTGGGTGCTGGCTATGTTTGTTTATTTCACCCACAACAGAAAAACATTTGTCATACCCGTGATTCGAATCGCTGACTTCCTTGTCGGCAGGCAGGCCTTGAAACCATTCGACCACGCGCTCCTTTTATTAGACTACATAAAAAAAACAGCAACTAAAATGGTTTGGCAATGTAACAAGACTACCACCACACAACCCCCCACCCCCCAGCAATGCTATTTAGATTCAACAGATTCAAGGCCAATAGCCGACCATGAAAAAGGTTGCTTGCTGAAATATCTGTGGCGGTGAATATCAATCTGCATGAAGTACACGGTAGCGCTGGTTCTCGAGATCTCTTCATAACTTGACGCTGAAAGACAAAACAGGATAAGCGAAAAGAAGAATTCACACGAAACTCTTACATTAGATTTTTCAATCTATCCAATTTGATTTCCACCTCTGCTGAGAGCTTGACCAGCAATCTGAGCTGGACATCAGGAAAGAGGGACACAAGAGTCATTCCTGTTACATCCACACTAGACACACACTCTCTTTGTTCTAGCAGATTAGCAAGGGAAGCTATTTCTTTCTTGCCATCGGTCTCTTTTGCCTCAATTTCTTTGATATCTGAAACCAGAAAACATCTTTTATTATGGGTTATGTTACGAGATGTTAATGTATGGAGCAGAAACGTAAAGAACGACACAGACAATATAGAGGAAAATCCAGTTGTTCATCAATAAATGACTACCAAGGATAATGGGTATAGGCTGGCAAGACATGATGAGGGACAAAGACCTATGGGAAAGGAACGAATAACAACCAGTGGAGCAAACAGATCAAAAGTAGGAAAAAGTGAGGTTGGATAGGACACACATTGCGGAAGGTAGCATCAAACATTGAATCCAAGAAATACCTGGAGAAGAGACTGAGAATGAATTTTGTCTCTGGACCTCAACTGGAGAGAGACAAAAGGTGTGACAGGCTTTGATTGATGTAATGTTAAACAATCAGAGTAGAATCCATGTATGCACATTCTATCTTTCAGCAGATGAGAAAGTATATGTATGGTGAAGATTCCTTTAGCTCACTTGTTGTACACACTACTTCACTTGTTTTTGCAGGTGTTAATCCCTATATTTCATTTACTGTATTATTACTTAACAGTGAATAAATCTTGTCATCGCCTAGCTTATGTTTGTTCTACAGCAGATGTGGACTATGAAAAGATATTTGACAGAGAGTCACTCTACAGTTTCTCAGGCACTGTGGAGTGCTAGTGCACAATGAGTAAGATTACTCTTTGCATAGTTGGTCGAAGAAGAAGAAGCTGCAAAACACCTACCTGCTTTGTTTGTCTCCAGAGAACTAAATTGACCTGAAAATAATACTTTCTAAATTGACCTGAAAATAATACTTTCTAAATTCACCTGAAAATAAGACTTTCTTTATAAAGTTACCTGCTAAAAGTATCCTTTGTGATTTAAATATTAAAAAACTGTTCTTGCTATTAAACGGATTAAGTTTCTGAATACATTACCTGAAAGCAATGCTCTGATGTATTTCTGCAGATGACGCTTCATTGCAAGAACTGGTTTTGTGTCGTTCATATCCATGTTTTGCTAAAGTGAAAAAGAAAAATTCAAACTTTATTTGGCAATCTTCTATTTTTTTTCTGGGAAGAGCACACAGAAACTCTTCAGTTGCATCAATTTCTCTAAACATAAAAACATAGTTTTACTTTGTAGAACAACGAGAATTTTAGCTAGTCTAGAAAAGGATATATGTACGTTACAAGGTACGGGGGTATTACTTTTCCCCTTTGGACAAAAGTTCATGAAATTAACTTGGCATCATTCAACAACCTCAGGAAACATTGAAATTTTCCAATAAAATGTATATGCGGATATTGAATTCAAATGCTTTTTACTTTGATCTACAACAGATCATGAAAAAAACATATCAAATGAAATAAACACATAGCTAACCTCAGAACATATTTATTTTCCTGGTGGCAATGTACAGATGCGAGACATGAACCAACACACAAATATTAAGAAAGACGATGAGGGCTTCAGAGACAAAATGCTATTAGGAGAATCCTCAAAATATCTTGGGTAAAGAAAATAACAAATAAAGCCATCCTGCAAGATCTAAGTGTCGAAGAGAACTGGCTTATAAACCACGTTATGTCTCAGAAACTGAAGTTTTTTGGCCACATCAAGCGCCAAGACGGACAGAAAAAAGCAGTTCCGGAGAGCATTATTCCAGGAAGACAAGGCAGAGGCTGACCAAAGCATAAATGGACACAAGACATCAATGACAGTTATGTTCTGACAAGCACAACACAGAGTGGATGCATAAGTCAGGTATATAGCCGGGCAGAACTAGTGAAATCATTATCTCTGATTAGTACTAGCCCTCTGATCAGAAAAGAGCTGGCCAATGACAAGCCCAGATCCATCAGCCCAGACCCCTACAGCCCCAGCATGACTGCACGGGGGTGACTTCGTGGGGCATGAACATGCCAATCGTCCGCTGGTTCCTTTTGAGCCAAAATACATGACTGGATTGCAACACTGGTTGTCTACAGACTCTGCAGACTCTTCTGGGGTTGCTGTGGTTGAGAGGTCAGGCACTTGCCTCCCAAATCGATGAACAAAAACAGTGGATTTTCGAATCCCACAAGTATCATAGTGACCCCTGGTCTCACGGGTGGTAGGAACAGAGTGCCTGCATCCTGAGTTGCCTTCAGTCGTCTTGACTAATGTCTTGCCACTGGTTCACTATAATCCAAATACAGCGCAAGTTACATCCTCATGACAAAACTGTCTGTTGATGTGACCATAAATTATTGCTTGCAATGGGCAAACTAATAATATTATTATTAGTGATTATCACTGTATGATTAGGGTCAGTATATAATATTAAAATATGATATGACAGTTATAAAATTTTTAATATTTTTATATAATTATTATAACACTTATTGAGTGGTTGACACTAATCAGTATTCTTATTCAATTCAAGTTCTATCTGATAATAATAATTAATATAATATTAATAATATAATTATTTTTATTAATTTATTTTTTTGCGTTTGCCTTATTTATCTAATCCTCAAGGCGGTGTGCGTTGTACTGTGGTTTTTATTTGCGCCTGTCGGCCCAGTGAATCCGACTTCAGCATGCATTTTATGTAAGGGTTTGCTTTCTCCTGCATTTTCTAAAAGGCTTCTAAGGGTTTGCTTCCCCGGGGTAACGGCCGGTGCTGTGATGGGGATCGAACCCAGCACCTTTTGGTTGTGAGCCGTGTCACTTAACCACTAGCCCACGCCGTCCCCTATTAATTATTGACAGTACAGTCCACACTCACACTCAGTCACTGAAAGTACTGAAAGTTGAAAGACACTCAGACAGTCTGAGAAAGTCAAAAAAGTGTAAGTCTACGATAATAGTTGACAAATACAAAATAGGTTCCTAGTCATGGATCAGTTCAGTTCATCCCGTAACCCATCAGGTCGTTGGGGCACACACGAAGACATGAAAATCCCACGCCAGCTCTCTCTGTATGTCGCCGCCTGACGTATCTCACCGGGACGAAGGCCTGACCACTCAGTGATGTTGTCCACCCATCTCTTCCTTGGACGTCCTCGCCCTCTCTGTCCCGGTACGGATCCAAAGAGTATCGAGTTGGGAATTCCGTTGGACCTCGCGACGTGCCCGCACCAGGCCATCTTTCGTCTTTTGATAGTTGTGAACAGATCTTCAAAAGGACCAATAGCGTCTTCAACTCTCTGACGGATTTCTACGTTCGTGACACGATCCTTATATGTAACATTTAGGAGTTTTCTATAGCACAGCATTTCCATTGCACGTATTCTGCCCTGGATATCTGCTGTAATGGTCCAGGTCTCGCAGGAATACAGAAATATTGACAGCACCAAAGAGCGCAGTAGTCTGACTTTTATGCCGAGGGCGAGGCGCTTGTCTCGCCAAATAGGTTGCAGCCTAGTCAGCGCCTCTGTTGTTTGTGCTATTCTTGCAATTACCTCTGGCTTCGAACCCTCTTCGCTGATCAACGATCCAAGATATTTGAAACGTTTCACCACCTCAAGTACCTGCCCATTTGCCTCTATGACAGATTGAAACCCTGCAACGTTATTGGTCATGAGCTTTGTTTTATCAGCATTTATTTCCATACCAAAACTCATGGCCGTTCTATCCAATCTACCAATCAACTCCTGGAGTTCCCTTTCTGTGCCTGCCAATACATCAATATCATCAGCAAAGCGGAAGTTTGTGATAAGCCTGTCACCTATTTTAACCGTCCCAACATGTCCTTTTAAGGTCTCCATTATTCTCTCCAAGAAGATATTGAAGAGTGTGGGGGAGAGTATGAATAATCAATAATGATAATACAACCCTGTCTCACACCCACCGTCGTACGGAACCAATCGCCTAGCGTTACCTCTACTGAGACAGCGCTGGTCGCCTGCTGATAAAGGTTTGCAATTACCCTCACAATATCACTGTTGAACTTATAATGCCTCATTGTTGACCATAGCGCCGCATGCCACACTCTGTCAAACGCCTTTCGAAAGGCTTTCGAAAGTCAATGAAGCCTTCATGGTAGAGTGGTTGATGATACTCTGAGTACTTCTCATTCAGTCATGGATACGTGAATCAAACATCATCTATCCGTTCATTCAATAAAGCGTGCCTTCTTTTAGTGAGAATCGTCTCTTTTAAAGACCGACCATCATCATGACTTAAGTTAATTAATAGTGTCACCTTCTCACCTGGTCGGCAACTCGGCATACGCATTGTCAATAAATGTTTATACAGGACATAGTCATATTTGGAGTAGATAGGAAATCAAGTCGTAAAAGCAATTGTCTACTCTTGTCGTAAAATGTGTACATGATATGCCTGACCCCGAAGGGAAATGTAAACACTAAAACAGATGGTTACAAAAATGAAAATTGTTATTGTGTTCTACACTCTTTACAGCGTGAATGTGAGTAAGAAACTACGTGATGCATAAATATATTTTAACTATCGACCTTTCATTAGACACATTTTTTAGACTCGCTCAGCTGTGTAGGCTGTAGCTGACAGAAGTGCGTGTATAACTAGACTAATGTAATTTCACTAATTTGGCCTGTTGCTACTGAGTTCAGTTTGTCGATAGTTAATTGATTTTGTTGCTAACAGTAGAGAGTAGCAGTTAGCTATATAAATGTTGGCTCGAAGACGTGTATTCGATAGTGTGTATACTTTACAGTGACACAGTACGGTACGATGTCGTATGGTCTATGTATGTTATTAAGAATTAAATCACTTTATAATAGGACGAAAGTGCATTTTTACGTTACGGCTTTTCAGCTATAAACTATAACAACCAATAATGAGACTCATTACTAGTAATACTAGGCACAGGCAGAGTGTCAGTGGGGCGTCACATACATCTCTACAGCTCGACATAGTTTGTCAATGGAGGTGAAGACAATTATATCATTTCTGGTGAGGTCGTTGAGGCACACATGAAGACATCCTCACATGGGCCGGCACTATCTGGGACATCATTGATCAGGGCAGTCATCATGCCAGACTCATACTTCAGACCGTCAGAAGGCGTGGCAGTGGCTAATACGTCATGAATGAATTGCAGTCATGAAGATTTCAAACTTTCAGAGGCTTGTTGTAGGAACCTGATCTCCTGGCATAAGGTTGCAGCAATGAAAGTGCTGGTCTGCTTACTTTGGAAGCACCCATAGTGGGGACATTAGGTAGGCCTAGAGGAACCTAGTTAAATAAATAAATCACTGCATTTAGATGATACTATAATAGTTTAATCAGTAATAATAGTTGCACATGGCAAGTGAAAATGTAACAGCATTAGATGTGATGTGTCTGAATCTGTGGCTTGTTGTTTTGGGTTTGTTTTTTACTGTCGTACGGCTTCATTGTCAGTGATGAAGGATCAAAATGTGAGGTGTTGGCCAGAATAGCACAGACAATAGCTGCGCTTGCACGGCTTAACAAAATCTGGCAAGGTAAACGGTGAGCACTATGCACGAAAATCAGATTAATGCGTACACAGGTCCTGTCAATATTCCTCTATACTTGTGAGACATGGACAGTTACAGCTGACCTTCAGCGAAGGATACAGGCCTTGGAGATGAGATGTTACCAAAGACTTTCAAACGTCACGTACAAAGATCGAGTTACCAACGAGGAAATACGAGATAAAATTACAACAGCAATAGGGCCTTTTGAAGACCTCTTGGCAACTGTCAAAAGAAGTAAACTTGCTTGGTACGGTCACATATCGAGATCAAATGGTCTTGCAAATACGTTCCTCAATGGAAAGGTGCAAGGCAGACGACGAAGAGGCCGGCTCAAAAAGAGGTGGGACGACAACATAAAAGAATGGACCAATCTCCCACCAGAAGAGGCACAGGCAGTGGCCACTGACAGAGAAGGGTGGCGTGGGATTGTGAGGGGATGTCTTCATGTGTGCCCCAACGACCTCACCAGTTACGGGCTGACCTGACCTGACGGCTTTATTCTCATTGCTGGGGTAGTCAAGTGGTTTTTAGGTTGAGGACTATCAGGGCACTTTGCCACTGCTGTTACCAGGTCGTGTGCTGGCTATGTTTTTTTATTTCACCTCGAATAGAAAAACATTTGTCTTACCAGGGGTTTGATATGCTGTCCTTGCCGGCAGGCAGGCATTGAAACTATTTGTGTTGTACTTGGATTTAAGTGGGGAAGAGTTGTGCAAGCAGTCAACCTCACTCTTGCTCTGAGCTGTGCCCAGCGACAAGACATAGTCAAGATGGCTGGAGATATAACAGGATGCAGTGAATAGCCATGGTATTTCAGTCGCCTGCTCTGCTCTTCTGCGTTCAACACCTCATTGCTGGGAGTCGCCTTCATTTGAACCAGCTAATGGTTTCATCCACAGTTCGCCGAGTCCAGTCTTCACATGCTTAGGTAGACAAACCCTAGCTCACTGAGGGTTAAGTGCCCCTAGGGACCTTCCCCTAGTTTAACCCATCAGTTGAGGCACTGAGTGTGGTTGCTGTGCTACAGGTGAGAGCTGTGTGACAGATGGGGACCAAATGTGGGCGAAACACTTATAGAAGAAGCCTGACATGTTCTTTCCCTGTGCTCAACCTACCATCATTTTGTCGTAACATGTGACCTGCCCATCTATGTTTTGCCTTGTCTGCATGGATTACCGCATCCTTCAGCTGGGACAATCATCTTATGTCAGAATTGAATATATCTTAATAAAATATTGGTCAGTTTTAGATTATGGCGTATATTACAGATTGATACTCATGAGCGCCATATGTGCTTTCTCTGTTTCCTTTACCTTGCGCACTTTTGCGGCAGATTTTCTACAATGCCTGACCTTCAATGCATGCTCGCTTCTATTGAGCTGATAATTTTGAATATTCATCATTCTTTTTGGCGGCCTGGGTTCTGTACTTCCCACAAATTCCTATATTTTCTTCTCATGCGTGTCTTGATTTATTAATAAGTTATACGAGTTGAGATAGTTTTCCATCTCTTTTGACAGTCTGTCAGCCTCTTCATTGTCATGGATGTTTCAGTGAGATGTGATCCGTGATGGCATAAATCATTTGAGCTATTGACAGTACTTTAGGGTGGGGTTAGTGTCATGGCTCACAGATCAAACTTGCACGTGTTCAGATTCATGAACCAGTAAGGTTGTGCCCCCATGGAAAATTTACCCATTTAAAAAGGTATGCTGAAGTCAGATGCACTGGGCTGTAAATTGCATAACACAGAATAATGTCCTCTGGCTTAGGAAACAAGATGAAAGAAGGAATTTAATATTTGTCTCATTCATTTAAGCTTGCTTTTTTTTTGGACTCCTCAGTACTCCAACTGCTGACAGCTCAACAGTGAAGAATGCTGC
Organism: Ariolimax columbianus; assembly: GCA_036924085.1. NCBI lineage: Eukaryota > Metazoa > Mollusca > Gastropoda > Stylommatophora > Arionidae > Ariolimax > Ariolimax columbianus. Next base: position 59,914,536 of record JAVGWX010000016.1, on the reverse strand, counting down.
TTGTATTTATGTGCTTTTATCTCACATATGGACTACTGCTTCAACATGCTAGTCCAACATCAAGAGCAGTAACTACTGCTGGATAATAGCCACTCCCACATGGTTGGCATTGCAATAATGTCAACACCCAACACGTCTGATGATGGTCCTATCATCAAGCCAGATATAAGTTACGCCGGCAGTAGTGATAGTGGCATGCTTACCGACACAATCACTGCCATTGTGTCTGCCGTATTAGCCTTGGTCTTCGTTGTGTTGATTGTGTGCATAATACAAGCTCTTAAGAGGCGGAGACGAGAACGGCAAGGCAACAGACTTGATCAACCGATTGTACAAACAATTGCTCCAGGGACTTTTGGTGCACGTAAGTTGTTGTTGTTGTTTGTTGTTGTTTAATGCCCACAATGAATAGCATTACTCTTTTGTGCGCCGTGAAAAGGACATTAAGTGGCGGGTTGTCGTGGCTTTTCTCGCGTCCCGAGCATGCTAATGAAGGTGGGCCGGGTCCTCCAGGCGGTTGTGCGATACGTGGCGAAATTTGTACATCACTCACTACTACGGGGATCATGCCAATCCCTCACCTTGTTAGCCAGGCTGCCATAAAAACAGCCCATTTCCAGGGAGGACTGAGGAGAAGCAAATGTGAGGGTCTTGACCAGTATATTTTACCTGACCCTGACTAACATATCTGATCAGTATGTTTTGCCTGACCAGACGTTAGTCTTCCTCTCCATCTTACCTATTAACAGTGCAACAAAACTTTTGTAAAATTACTAAATGACATATGATTTTGCATAAAATCAAATAAATCTAATCTCACAACTTGAAAAAATAAAATTAAGACCAGTTTTCTTTATTCCAAAGTAATCCCAAATTAGCGTATTTCATTAATTGTATTTTAAGCTGTAAGAGAAACTATATAATTTTTACTCTTTATTTGGGCATGTGTTCAGGAAAGTGTTCTACATAATTTAAAATATTTACCAACAGCATCATGAACAGAAATTAGATATTACACCATGTTATCTGTACTTGTCTACAATTTATAAATATTGGCTTTTCATTGTTTTATTGTTGCTTCTCTTCAGATATGGCAGCATATAGACATGTTCCTATTTCTGGCAGCATGAGTTGGGAAAATGTTTCATCTAGCCAAAACCAACAACCACAACATCTGAATGAGCCTTCATCAAACGAAACACTTTCAGACTCGTCTGTGGCTTCTATTTCATTATCATGTGAAGATCATATTCACCAAAAACCTTCAACCTCAAAAATGCAACAGTCATCAGGAGTTGGGCCTTCAATTTCAGGGATGTCAAAGAAAACACTCTCTCACGAGTCGACAGTTTCAATTTCATTATCACGCGTAGATAATGTTGACCGAAAACCTTCAACCTCAAAAATGCAGCTGTCGTTAGGAGCTGGGCCTTCATTTTCAGGTCCGTCAAACGAAACATATTCACACAAGTCTGCAACTTCAATTTCATTATCACATGAAGGTCATATTCACCAAAAACCTTCAAGCTCAAAAATGTATATGTCGTCAGGATCTGGGCCTTCATTTTCCGGTCCATCAAGCGAAACACTTTCAGGCTCTTTTGGCCCTACTCTTTCATTATCACATAATGATCTGAGTCATCAAAAAGCATCAACCTCAAAAGTGCAGCTGTTACCAGAAGTACCATCACATCCGTCACCATCATCTTCTTCTTATGAACCATCATTCTGACCAGAGCCTGGAGTCACCTTGTCCAGAATGGGATTGGGCACTGACTACCCACTTGGAGGTAGAAATGATTCTGAGCTTGACAACACAACTCTGAAACCTTCTTGGCCATAAGCTTGTCGACAGTTTGGTAGTATCTTGGTCTGTATGCTTAGATGATGACACAGCAGTCTGCAAACCAGCAGTTCAGAGACAGCATCATTCTTTTAATCTGACGCAGGTCGAGCAGGAAGGTGCACCTGAGAGAAGGAGTGTTTACAACCAGTAAGCTATAAGAACGACCAGTATCTACATTCTTTGCCAAACCTATTGGTTTGCCCAGAGTGCAGTGATGCAATTCCTCAACAGAACAAAATATATCTGTACTCTTTTTGTCTCAATAATTTCCAGTACTAACAAAAACACAGTGAACCTAGAAGAAATGTTAAGACTGTCCACCGGTCACTGCAGAATCAAATATTATGTGTTCATACTGGCCTTACATTGTGTTACCAATGTCAATCTTTGTCCTTACTAGCAACCCATAAGAGTAAGATTTAGAGCTGTGAGATGTGCTGTGTGGGAAGTGCAGCCGGAAAGACAATTCGTGACCGAATCCGCAACACCACACTGAGGCAGACAGTGGGGACAAACCCAGCTAGTGCCTACATTGACTCTCAATAAATTAAGTGGTTTGGTCATTTGTATTTTCATATGTAAAACTGAAATAGAGAATTTTGTAGTTTATTTCAGTGACGATAGTACTTAAACATGTAACTCGCTTCTATCCAATTTGCGGAGGACAATATCATTTCTACAGCTCTCCTGTATTTATTCCTGTTTGCTCTGGTGCAGTGGTTCTCAACAAGCAACAATGGGGGAGTTCTCACCACCCCTCCAAGAAATGTTAGGATTGGAGGTTTGAGACCACTATTCAGCAAAGTGTGAAGACTTTTTAAGTTAGCTCATCATTGGGGGGGGGGGGGGGGGGGGGGATATTCTGAACAAAGGTTGTTGTTGAATGCCCACAATGAGTAGGACTACTCTTTTGTGCGCCCTAAAAAGGACGTTAAGTGGCGGGTTGCTGTAGCTTTCTTCACATTCCGAGCGTGCTGATGAAGGTGGATCGGGGTCCTCCAAGCAGTTGTGTTATGCTTGGCTTCATGTATGTGTTGCTAACTACTACGGGGATTATCGTGTTTCCAGGAAGAGCTACGAGGAAGCCAAGATGAGGGTCTTGGCCAGTATATTTTGCTTGACCCTGACTAACATGTCTGATCAGTATGTTTTGCCTGACCAGACGTTAGTCTTCCTTCCCCGGAACAAAGGTGACATGTCGGAATTGAGCAAAAAAGGTTGAGAACCCACTGCTCTAGTGGATGCTGAGTTATGTTTTGCCACACTTTACTGTTGGATTACGTTATCTGTGATTTACAGCATATCTGTTTTTATCATTAACACTCGCTGCCTTTTGGCTGTGCCCAGCTTACCTGTGAAGTCGCATTTTGTTTGAAATCATTTTCCTTCTCTTTTTTTTTCTTCTGTCCGCCTAGAAACCAGTCTTTTACTTTTTTTTTTTACTCCTGTTTCATACATAATAAAATTATTGTAAAGTTTTGTTTAAAAACCAGATAGCAAATTTTCTTCTACTTCTTTGTCGTTCATTTGCAAACTTCTACTACCAAACCCTGAAGAGGGCTTTGCAAGTAGCAGGATATAGTCTGGAGAACGGAATGCGTTGTGTTGTAGTTTATATCTTGACTGCAATATTTGCAGCTTCCGGTCCAATGCATCCGACTTCAGTATGACATTTTTGGGTACTGGGTTAGCCTTCCCTCTTCGATCCCTTCTCCTTATCCGGTCTGCCGTGTTGCAGCCTGTTATCCAGGATCACCATGTTGAGGCGGAGAAGGGTCTTGGCAGCTCTAGGTCGCTGACCCTGATGCTAGCAGTCAGCTTTGGGTCGCTAACCTCTGCATCTCATGAACTGCTCAGCATCTTGATCTCGAAAGCTAATTTACACTCAGCAAGCCTTTGGCCTGTGTAAATTTCTATGTGTGGAACACCATAAGTTAGAGAGCCTTCTACCATATAGAAGTTATCCAAGCTTTTGAGTCCTCCTCTTACAAAATGCTCTTTCTGTGGCAGTAGGTCTATTCTTGTCTCTTGTCACATACAAAACCCTACCAGAAACTTCTCCTGAGTGAATTACCACCAACTGTTTACTAACTTCATCTGCCTACAGCATTCTGGCTTAGGTCGCCAAAAAATCATGACGATCCTTTCACTCTTGTGCCATTTACTTAATTGTTGCCAATTTTATTCTGTTGAATTGATGTCTAGTATACAGCATTGAAACGAGATGTGAAGAAAGATTTTGTTGAATTTATGTCTAGTATATAGCATTGAAACGAGATGTCAAGACAGATTCTGTTGAATTTATGTCTAGTATATAGCATTGAAACGAGATGTCAAGAAAGATTCTGTTGAATTTATGTCTAGTATATAGCACTGAAACGAGATGTCAAGAAATATTCTGTGTTGATTTATTAATATTATCACAGCTACTTAAACCATGAACATCAGATTGGTCATATCTAAATTAGCAAACTTCAAAACCAAGCCATGAGAGTTATAACAGGAGGCATGAAGTCAACGCCGATTGTAGAACTTGAAAAGATTACAAATCTGCAATCCATGACCGACAGAAGAGACTGTAGAGCCCAGCAGCAAGCATAGAAACTAAAAAGACTGACAGACCATCCAATGCATCAGAGACTAAATAGATTTGGAAAAGGGAAACTAAAGCGGAGAAACTTTGCAGAAATAGCCAAAGCAAAGATGAGCGAAGACCCTATGAACATCATAACAACACCAAAGCCCATCCCTACTGTACGCAAACCCACATGGAAGCAGTATATCATTCCGGAGGTGGTAGAAAATATACCAGGTATTGGAAATAAGAACAGCCAAATGAAAAAGAAAGAAGAGACATAACCCTGAGGTACATAGCGGAAAACTACCCAAGCATGGACTGGACCCATGCATACACCGACGGTTCTGTAACAAACACAACACAGAATAGAGGGGGAGGGGTATTCCTGAGCCTAACAAATGGTAGAAAAATAACACTGTCAGTGGCAACTGTAAAATTCTCAAGCAATTTCAGGGCAGAGGCACTGAAGGCAGCAGTAAAAGCAATGCTGACAGGCGAAAGCAATGAAAGCCAGATAGTCCTGTTTACAGATGCCCTGGCCATGGTTGCAGCACTAATAAGCCAGAAAAATACTGAACTTAATGATTTAAGAGCAGTACTCTGTCAACTATGCCAACAGTCCGCACCAAAAAGAGTAGTGGTACAGTGGGTTCCATCCCACTGTAACATCCAAGGCAACGAGAAGGCAGACAGACTGGCAAGACTACCACAACCAGATTCTAGTGTGACCTATGAAGAGTCCAAAAGGTTTATTAAGGCCAGATACATGGCCAAATGGGAAACAGAACATACTGGCTACACAAAAAATGATGCCTATTACCAGTTGAACAGAAGAGAGCAGGTCGTGGTCTTCAGACTCCACACAGGCCACAACAGACTGAGGTACCATCTATTCAATAAACTGAAGATAGGTGGCACTGACGAATGCACCTGTGGTACAGGGAAAATGACCGCTGAACATCTACTGCAAAATTGCCCAACATACAAGGACCAGAGAAAGCACATGTGACCATCACCAGTGGCAACACTAGACAAGCTCTATGGCAGTGTCGACAGCCTCAGGATGACAGCTGCTTTCTTCTAAAATTCAAGTTGACGTCTGACAGCGTACGAAGAAGAAAAAGAAAATTAGTCATATCTAATCATAGTTAACTATATAGTCACTGAAAAAATTATGTTACCAGTATATCACATGATTTTTACTTACACGAAAGAGGATAAATATGTGTGAAACTAAATGCAGGAAAAAGAAATTATTACTTGCGTCTGGAATGATAGAATGAGAAACGATATAAGAAATATTATGAGAACTACTTCCTGTAATTGTATAATTGTAGTTACAAGATGGCTGCCCGCTTTTGACATGCACAAAGAGGAGCAGTGTTCTGTTATTTGTTTTTGAGCAGCGAAAGGGTGTCAGATCAGGTCATCCTGTAACCGGTGAGGTCGTTGGGGCACACATGAAGACATCCTCACAATGCCACGCCACCCTTCTCTGTCAGATGCTGCTGCCTGTGACTCTTCTGGTCGGAGACTGGTGCAATCTTTTATGTTGTCGTCCTATCTCTTTTTGGGACGGCCTCTTCGTTGTCTGCCATGCACCTTTCCGTGGAGGATTGTATTTGCAAGACCATTTGATCTCGATATCAGATCAATCAACAATAATTGAAGATCTAGTACAGTGACGAATGCCTCTCAATCCAATAAGTGTATTTTGTTGTGTTTTTTTTTGCGTTCGACTTATTTTTGAATCCCCCAAGGCGGTGTGTGTTGCACTGTGGTTTTCATGTTCCGACTATTGGCCCAGTGCATCCGACTTCAGCATGCATTTTATGTAAGTGTCTGCTTCATCTTGCATTTTCTAAGAGTTTACTTCCCCGGGGTAAAGGCCAGTGCAGTGATGGGGATTGATCCCAGCACCTTCGGATTGTGAGCTGTGTCACTTAACCACTAGCCCACGCTGTCCCCTACAATACGTGTGTGAGTGGAGTAGGAAGTTTCATAACGGCATGAGTTCTGTGACAGACTGTTTACTACTTGATGCGCTTTGTCTGGTCTGAAACAGTCTGTCACAGTAGTCACACCATTTTGGAACTTCCTACTCCACTCATATACTTGTTCAAGTATTGGTATGCATCACCGTACTGGACCATTATTCGCCGAGTAATTTCTATAGGTTTCACTCCTTTGCTGCTCAAAAACAGATAACAGAGCACTGCTCCTCTTTGGTGCATTACAATAGTGGGGCAGCGATCTTTAATTATTATGTCATCATGTTGTTCATCTGCACCATTACAGCACATGCAGGACACTCATGACATCCTTAGCAACCATATTAACATGTTGCAATACAAAGGCATGGTTTTCCTCATTTTCATCCAACTTTTAAGGTTTTTATTTAAAGCCCACTTGCATAAAAAGTAAAGGTTTGTCTCATAGTAATTACACTACTGTTGGGCAATGAAGTTGTTAGAGACTTCAGTAGACTAAGCCACATCTTGTATGAGAGGGGGGCAGGTTTTACTTCCCTAGTTGTATGCGGGTACCCATAACAGCTGGGTCAGCTGTAACATATCGATAGCAAGATTCATAGCCCTCACCTTTGCCATGAAATGTGAGTGTTTTACCACTGTGCTAATTGCAAAGGTGGTTTGGTAATCTCATGAGAATGAAACCTAATCAACTAAAATTACGCACGTCTAACAGAAAATGTAGTTATAGGACACAAGGAAGACCACTAGACAGATCGATAGATAACATTACAGAAATCCTCCAACAACACATGCTTACAACAACAAGCTAACACACTTCGTTTAAGAAAGGAAACTTTAGCTCCTTGCAATGCTTAGTTGCACAAATGAATGGACAAACTAAAGTACAGTAGTCATTCATCAATGAAAGTCTATGGAGGGTAATGGGTATAGGCTCGCAAGACTGGTGATGAGTAAAGATCTATGGGAAAGGAACCAACAATGACCAGTGGAGCAACAGATCAAACAAAGGAAATGGGGTTGGATAGGACACTCGCTGCGGAAATCGCCATCGATCATGGCCAGGAAGATCCTGAGTTAAAATCCACAGGGGAAGATAGGTAGACCAAGAAATACCAGGAGGAGAGACTGAAAATGATCTTCGGTTTCTGAACCTCAACTGGAGAGGGGCAATTCAAGACTGAACTTGCTGGAGGAGGGTTGTCAATGGCTTATGCTCCGAAAGAAACTTCAGGCATTGATGGTGAAGTTAGTAGTCCAGTGTAGCTGATAGATCGTACTTGTACCTGTTTTTTACAAATCTTCTAACATTCCATATTATGTTTCATGTGATTTATTTTGTAAAAAGTAGCTGGTGTTAAATGAGCCACAGGTCTCAAACTCGCCACCCATGGGTGCATACAGCCCAGAAAGTAGTCTTTTGAGACCCATGACATGATTGGAATTTATCAAGTGATTAGAGATAAGAAAATATGGGCAATAATAGGTGGAATTATGTGCTCTATTAGAGGAGATGTACATTTTTCAAAAATATGGTTTTACTTGAGCGAAAAGATAGATTAGATGCGGGTTTACGGTTTAAATGCGAGTTTACAGATTAAATGTGAGTAGTTTACACATTAAATGTGAGTAGTTTACACATTAAATGTGAGTTTACAAATTAAATGTGAGTTTACAAAGTAAATATGAGTTTACAGATTAAATATGAGTTTACATATTGAATGTGAGTTTACTGGTTAAATATGAGTTTACATATTGAATGTGAGTTTACTGATTAAATATGAGTTTACTGATTAAATATGAGTTTACATATTACATATGAGTTTACAGATTAAATGTGAGTTTACAGGTTAAATGTGATTTTACATATTAAATGTGAGTTTACAGGTTAAATGTGAGTTTACATAGTGTGCAAAACAGAGATTGTAAAACGAATTTGCAAGAAATCTTTAGCAACAGGGGACAGGACACTGTATAATCGTGAAGAAAATGTTAATCCTATATTCGTCTAGATATTCTGCTGCTGCTAACATCTTTATGTTTTTCTTTTCTGCCAATCCCAACCCATGCATGTTTTTTCTTCAAAAATATATCAATTTAATTTAGTTTTTAATCTCTGCTTTTCTTTGTCTCGTCTTTGGTGGCAAATTATTGTCAAACTAAATAGTTTGTAATTCTTGAGGAAAGAAGGTCACTTTATTATACTTTATATTTGTTTTATTGTCTGGTTGCATTATTATTAAAAGTGTTAAAAAAATTTGTGATCAGAAAAAAAGTTCCACGCCAACTGCGGATTGAATACTGATCGCCTGACTGGTAAGTTTACCACTGCGCTAGCGCTGCCCCTAGTATAGGTCTAGCTAGTAATTAATGAAGACATTCATTATGCCGGGGACACGACTCTTAGTTATTGAATGTTCTTTCTTCCTCTTGATAAAGTTTTTAAACATGGATTTACTATGGAGAAGTACTGATCAGAATTTACTAAATTTACCACCTGTGTAGCGTAGTGGTTAGTGCGCTGGCTTCGCATCTGAGTGGTCCTGGGTTCATTCCCCAGTTGAGGCGGTAATGTTTTTTTTCAGACCGCAATGGCTCCCGGGTCGACCCAGCCTTAAATGGGCGGCGAGGGAGAGGAGATGTGAGATCACTAACACCCTACTTTACCATTAAGTCGTTTTTTTTTTGTTTTTTTTGCGTTCGCCTTATTTATCTATTCCCCAAGGCGTGTGTGCGTTACACTGTGGTTTTTTATTTTGCGCCTGTCGGCCCAGTGCATCCGACTTCAGCATGCATTTTATGTAAGGGTCTGCTTCCTCCTGCATTTTCTAAAGGTTTACTTCCCCGGGGTAACGGCCGGTGCTGTGATGGGGATCGAACCCAGCACCTTCTGGTTGTGAGCCGTGCCACTTAACCACTAGGCCACGCCGTCCCCATTAAGTCGTCTGAAAAGTGACACATTTTCTGCATAGATCTGAAAATGTGCATATTTACATTTAGCTTAAGAATGAAGTTGCATGCTTAGTTCATCTTCAAACAATCTTTTCTTCTGCTTTTTGGTTTTCTCCTGCTTGTGCCAGGTTGTGAAGAGGTCACATGACCGTGCTTCATACATATGTTATTAGACATTAAAATTAGACAAGTCAAAAATTTTGGTCAAATAAAAAGACACGATACTTTATTGAAAACAATACTGGCGGGGAAGATTGAAGGTAGGCAGACAAGAGGCGGGCAGCGATAAAACAGGGAGAACTATATAAAAAGATGGACCAATGTCAGTCTGACAGAGTGTACCATTGAGACAAGAGACAAAGGATACAGGAAGTCCTTTGCAGCCAATCTTCGTTGCGGAGATGACACTTGAATTTAATTCATTCTGATGTCCATCTTTTGCGCGGGCGCCCCTTGGCTCTATATCCATTATATCTGTATATGATTGCTTTCTGATGGATACTATCTGGCGTTAGTCCACGTTGCCGAACCATTTGGTTTGCTCTCTTGATGAAGTCTAACACTGGTGTTGTGCCTACTTGTTGCCTAATATTTTAGTTTCTAATTCTATCCATTCTTGTTGCTACAAGAATTTGTCACAGACATTTCGTCTTTGTTGTGACAATGTTTTTTTTATCTTTGTTTTTAAATGTTCAATTCTGACACTGATAACACAATGTGGGTAGCAATATCGTGTTGTATAAAGTGTTTTTTAATCTATTGTCACGTGCTGACATAGTTCTGCATTCTGGTTTTTTTTATCATATAAAATCTTCAGTCCTATCGCCAGTGGAGACATATGCCTAATGATTTAACTTGCTTTATTACATCTGTTTTGGATTTAGGTGTTGCTTTTTCATCTGCTGAGATTATGTTAGCCAGGTACGTGAAATCTTTCACCTGTTTTACTTGTTGGTTTTGTTGTTTCTATTTCTTTTCTTGCAATCGTCATAACTTCAGTTGTCTCTATGTTGATTTTCATACTGTAATCTGTACAGACTTCATTTGCTTGTTGAAATATATTCCTCCAGTTGTTTTATCTGAGGTTGCTATTAGTGTTTGGTCATCAGCAAAGAGAAGTTCATTTAAGTGTTCATTGAGGTTGCTTCCCTCACTTATGTTGGCATTTAATTTTTTCTTTTTTTAAACATATTTCGTCTATATATGTGATAAACAGTAAAGGAGATAGTATATAACCTTGCTGTACACCGGATCTAATATAAATTTTTTTTCAGAATATTCTGCGTTTGTATAGACATAACAGCTATACCAACAAAATATCACACATATAGATGAGTGCCAATGTTGGACAGAGGTCAGAATCCAGAACACATTCTACAATAAATAATGCAAGTTTTATAGTTAACTGGGATGCCAGACCTGACCAGAGGGTGCGGAGCTGAGACAATAGCCGTCGGGCAGCCGCAACTACCTGGCGAAGACTACATACAGATATAGAATGACCAAAGGATCCTGAACACAAAGAAGAAAAAATATTCTTCAACTTAACTAAACTTAGCGTCTTTATACTGGCTTAGAAGACTCTTCAAGGTCTGCATACGACAATTTTTTTAATTATTTTTTTTTCTAACCGATGTGCAAGTCCATTTTTAAATAAACCTACAACTAAAAAACCAAACTACGTTAATAGACTCAAACGCTAAAGCAAAGTAGACCCGCAGCTTCTTAGGCGCCATCTATGCTGCTCAACAAACCACCTAACCATGTCCGGTGTTATGCCAAGTCACACAGTTAGTCGCCTCTTAGGACATGCTCTCTGTGGGGTAATAAGTAATGTGGTGCTATTCTTGTCTTTGTCATGCACAAAGACCCAGGCAGAGTACACCGATGTCCTGTTACTCAAATATATTATGCTTGGAGGTGTCAACACACTTATGTTTTGTAGAGGGGACACAGTCATTCATATCCTAGTAATGCAACAATGGCCTTCTTTAGAATGTACGTCTAGAGTCGCCCATGATGCAACTGACTGATAATGCACAGAAGCTAATAATAGAATTCACACACACATTTTGATGACGTCTGTGAAGAAACTCTCCTTTTAAAAGATCTGCTTCACCAGATGTCCCGTGTAAGCTAATAATAGATCGAGTCTTTCCCTCGACAAATAAATGTCACTACATATTGATAGCATCACTATAAATAAACCATTTTTACTGAAACTGCACGGCAAACAAATGAATTCAGAATTCCCCAAATGCAGTTTTAGGTCTATATTTCGTCATCAAGAATGCCCGTAAAAATGATGAAATAATTACCAATGTTATTTAATTTCCGGGTAAATTACAAATTTGTTGAATTTCCACAAGCGGCACTTGTGTCTTAATTTACTCAAGAGCTCCCTGTGTTCATATCGTACGTAACGGAACATTACATTGGAAGGGGGGTGGAGGGGTGTGGGGAATATAGGTCGATATAATTTTATTTTAAATAAATAAGTAAAAACTTCTGTAAATATAGAAATGTAGAAAACATGCTTACATCGAGGGGATGGCGTGGTTAAGTGAGACAGCTCACAACCCGAAGGTGCTGGGTTTGTTCCCTTTCACGGTACTGGCCCTTATCCCAGGGAAGCAAACCCTTAGAAAATGCAAGAGGAAGCAGACCCTTACATAAAATGCATGCCGGTCGGATGCACTGGGCCGACAGGCGCAAAATAAAAACCATAGTGCTACGCACACCGCCTATGGAATATAAATATAAGTCGGAAGAGTCAGAGATGGTTGCATTTAGTTTTGCGAAGGGTTTGGGTTTGGATTAGGTCTGCGGTCGTGCTTAGAGTTACATAACATGGTTGTTATTGCATCAAATAACAGCATGGATGATGCTGTGGAAACTGGCTGCTACTCTTTTTATCGTGCACCAACGTTGACAGATTCCAGAAATTCTCCAGCAAGTTTATGAGTGGAGTAGGAAGTTCCAAAACGTGGTGAGTTCTGCTGTGACAGATTGTTCACGACCGGGTCAAGCACACCAAGTAGTGAACCCCAGAGTCGACCGGGTCAGGCACACCGAGTAGTGAACCCAGAGCTGATTGCAGCCGTTGACCGTCTCGTAAAGGAAAATCGTCAATTGACTAAATACAATTGTCGCACTTCTGGACATCAGACGAGTTCAGAACACCATATTATCCATGATGTACTACAGTACCACAAAGTGTTTGCAGCGTGGGTGACACGGTAGCTTACTCAAAAATTAGAACAACAACGCGTTGATGAATGTCAGGAACTTTTGCGGCGCTTTGGAGCAGAAGGTGATGGTTTCCTTACAAGAATTGTTACTGGAGATGAAGCCTGGGATCACTGGAACTACGAGAGCGAGCAAGGAATGGCGCCATCCATGCTCACCAAATCCGAAGACGTTTCGCACACATCAATCTGCAGGGGAGTTTATGCCGACTCTTTTTTTGGATAAACGAGACCATAATTTAGAGCACCACATGCCCAGGGAGAACACTGTCACCAGTACCACGTATACAGATCTTCTTATAAATGATATTCGACCCGCAATCAAATCTTAACGTGGACTTCTGAGTAAATGTGTTCTTTTGCAACGTGACAATGCTCTCCCCCCCCCCCCCCCCCATACTGTCCATGCCACGGCTGCAGCCATCGAGCACTTTCAGTGTCTAGCACATCTACCGTACTCACCAGAACTAGCCCCAAGTGATTTCCTCGTCTTTGGATGACTAAAAAAAGGCATTGGTAGGAAAAACTTTCAGTTCCGATGAAGGGCCCAGCAGGTAATTATAAGTAGTTACCCGCGTGACCAAGGGAATTTGTTTCTACTGGAATCCATGCACTTTAAAGGTGCTGGGGGATTTATATCGAACGCAATGGTGACTTCATCGATCAATGATACAGTTGTGTTTCACTTTTTCAGAATAAATGCACGCAATGAATGTACCGGTATGTGGCTTGGCTTGGTTTCGTTCGTTCTCAATCCCCTACTACCAAACACTGAAAGGGCTTAACTAGCAGAATGAAGTCCAGAGAATGAATGCGTTGTGTCGTAGTTTACAGCTTGACTGCGATATTTGCACCTTTCGGTCCAACTTCAGCAAGCATTTTTTTAGTACCGGGTTAGCATTCCCTCTTCGATCCCTTCTCCTTAGCCAGTCTGCCCTGTTGCAGCCTGTTATCCAGGATCACCGCGTGGAGGTGTAGAAGGGTTTTGGCAGCTTTGGTTCCCTGGCCCTGACGCTAGCAGTCAGCTATGAGTCGCTGACCATTGCAGCTCATGCGCTCGTACCGGTATTTAAGGTTTTCATTTAAACCACCCTGGTGTATATATATAAAGACAAATCATGGTATGCTAAAATACGTGTTTGAGAAAGGCTGTCGGGGTCTCAATGCTGAACAGGGTAAGCAATTTAGTAATTAGGCAGGCAGTGGAGGCAACGCCGTGCATGGAATACATTGGAAGGCAGAGAGTAAAATAGTTCGGAAACCGTACAAGAATGCAACCAAAGTTGCCAGCTGCTCGTATCTACAATACCAGACATCAGGGCTGCGGAGCAAGAGGCACACGACGAAAAAAGATGGATAGATGGTGTCAGTGATACACTGAAGAAACACGGAATGACAACATCGAGGACAAAGCGGACACATGGCAGAAAACGGCATCACCCCACGCCGTCTAACGACACAAGTGGATAGATGATGATGATAATGATGATATATATATATATAAATATGTGTGTGTGTGTTGGATTTTTTGCCTATGTGGCGCAAATAATAGGATCCGTTACCACCTGAACCCATTCAATGAATCAGCGAGCATGCACAAGGGCGAGGCCCAATACCGTCTCCGCGAAATGGAGATACAAATTAGATTCATACCAAAATTATCCATGTGTCACAATTACACGCACTTTCAAGTAAGGCTTTGACCGATAGGATTTTCCCGGCCGTACGCTACTAGTCAACACGACGTCAGTTTGTTTGAATTAATTCAGGGAAGTAACGCATCGGGGAAACTTGCTGGCTAGCAAACGGCGTACTGAAAGATGTGCGACGAGGGAAAATTGATTCGTAGAAGATTATTTGCGGGAAAACTAGATACAACTTTTTTAGATTTCTGATTTCGCTTGCTGGTGTTTTAATATTCTGTTAGCGAAAGTAAACTCCCTTTTCTACTTCGCCGTTCGTTCTCGAACTCCCGCTACCATCCATGAAAAGGATTTTGCAAGTAGCATGATGTAGTCCGGAGAACGGAATGCATACCTTACAACTTGACTGCGATATTTGCACTTTTTAGTCCGACCAGCATGTCATTTTTGGGTACTGTGTTCCGGTTAGCCTCTTCTCTTTCATTCATTCTCCTTACCAGTTTACCCTGTTTCAGCCTGTTATCCAGGCTGAACACTCGGGCAACGCTTAAAAAAACACACTTTGTGACGACTTAACAGTACCGTAGTCCCGAGGTTAAGAAATGGATAATAATAAACGATTTAAACGCTCGGTAAAATTAAGCCTTAATATGTGTATTACTGTGAGGATCAGTAGAACATCTGGGCCACTCAATATGAGTGAAAATGATATTGCTCTTCAACAGGTATATTGTTTGGTTTTTTTGTGTTTTTTTTGCGTTCGCCTTATTTATCTATTCCCTATTATATTATATTATATTATCTATTATTATAGTGTGCGTTACACTGTGGTTTTTATTTTGCGCCTGTCGGCCCAGTGCATCCGACTTCAGCATGCATTTTATGTAAGGGTCTGCTTCCTCCTGCATTTTCTAAGGGTTTGCTTCCCCCGGGTAACGGCCGGTGCTGTGATGGGGATCGAACATAGCACCTTCTGGTTGTGAGCCGTGCCACTTAACCACTAGGCCACGCCGTCCCCCAACAGGTATATAAGTTCAAGTATTTGGGCAGTATTTTTTTCCACAGGGAAATCGAGACTGTGTCAGAAAGCATCTATGGTAACTTATCAGCTGTCACTCACTACTGCTTAGGCACTCGGGCATTCGTTTGCCAACACAGCTGATAAACAGTATATTTATGCCGACTGTAATCCCACTGCCAAACTGTCCAGGCTGTCTGAGAGCAGAATTTCGACGTGTTCAATAAAGCGTGTAAGAAAGGCCATCGGTGTTCTCAGGAGAGACAGAATGCGGAACGAAGACATTCGAAGTATGGTCGGCACTACGTCTTGTGTCGAATACACTTCTAGGCAGAAAATAAGTTGGTTTGGTCATCTCATGAGAATGCACCCTCATCAACTTCCACTGATGCCTTACAACGCTGGTAGATCTGGATACAGGGCAAGGGGGCGGCCGTGAGACAAGTGAATAGATGACATTACAGTGATTGTGCAATGACACGGACTCACATTGACCGACGCAGCGCACTTGGCGCAGGACAGACGACTTAAGCTCCCCGCGTCGCTTAACAGCACAAGTGGAAGGAAAACTAACTAGAAATTATGTTACTGTCAAGAAAATCAATAATGTTTAAACATTAAAATACGTGAAATGAAGCGGGTATTAATCAACATTCCAACATTATAAAGTCTTTATAACCCTCAATTTTTAACATATAAATGATAATAAATCGGTAAACTGTACATTGTGAATTGATCATAAATTTATTATTAAATCAATGAAGCCTCTCTTTCTCTCTCTCTCTCTCTCTCTCTCTCTCTCTCTCTCTCTCATTGCATAAGCCGTTGACAACATCCGCTAACATGCAGTCATGGGCTGCTCTTTCTGCCTTTCTCCAGGTGTAATCATTTAATCTTAGTTCCTCCTGCCCCTCTCTCCAGGTGTAATCATTTAATCTTAGTTCCTTCTGTCTCTCTCCAGGTGTAATCATTTAATCTTAGTTTCTCCTGCCTTTCTCCAGGTGTAATCATTTAATCTTAGTTCC
Source organism: Ariolimax columbianus (assembly GCA_036924085.1). NCBI lineage: Eukaryota > Metazoa > Mollusca > Gastropoda > Stylommatophora > Arionidae > Ariolimax > Ariolimax columbianus. The sequence continues at coordinate 59,898,235 of JAVGWX010000016.1, read as the reverse complement.
TTCAGCCTCTCTCCAGGTGTAATCATTTAATCTTAGTTCCTTCAGCCTCTCTCCAGGTGTAATCATTTAATCTTAGTTCCTCCTGCCCCTCTCTCCAGGTGTAATCATTTAATCTTAGTTCCTTCTGTCTCTCTCCAAGTGTAATCATTTAATCTTAGTTTCTCCTGCCTTTCTCCAGGTGTAATCATTTAATCTTAGTTCCTTCAGCCTCTCTCCAGGTGTAATCATTTAATCTTAGTTCCTTCAGCCTCTCTCCAGGTGTAATCATTTAATCTTAGTTCCTTTAGCCTCTCTCCAGGTGTAATCATTTAATCTTAGTTCCTTCTGTCTCTCTCCAGGTGTAATCATTTAATCTTAGTTTCTCCTGCCTTTCTCCAGGTGTAATCATTTAATCTTAGTTCCTTCAGCCTCTCTCCAGGTGTAATCATTTAATCTTAGTTCCTTCAGCCTCTCTCCAAGTGTAATCATTTAATCTTAGTTCCTTCTGTCTCTCTCCAGGTGTAATCATTTAATCTTAGTTTCTCCTGCCTTTCTCCAGGTGTAATCATTTAATCTTAGTTCCTTCAGCCTCTCTCCAGGTATAATCATTTAATCTTAGTTCCATCGCACATTCTCTTCTCCGTGTATTTTGGGGTCTACTTCTCTCTTTCTCTCTTTTGAGAATTCGGACCGAAAGGCGCAGGTATCGCCACCTAGATGTAAACTACACGTCTTATTTGAGACGAATGATGAAGAAGAACAAGTATTGTACTGTGTACAAGTGTAACAGTTCCAGCCGGAGCAAGAGAGTTTAGTGCAGGGGTGATGTGGTTGACGACTCAGAACAAAGGTACCTGAATGCGTGCAAAGGTCACTCACCGTCTCTACAAAGGAAAACGGAGTTGGGGGCGAAGAATGTGGACAGGTAGGAACTGGCCACTGGCGTTCCGATTTGGTTAATGGGGGGTGAGTGATAGATGTGAGGGCAGCGGAGCTTGCTGCGATAGATGAGTGACAGGGGTTCAGAGTAATTCGTTCCAATAACGACTGAATAGAGCCATCCCCCTAAGATCCATTGGTCAGCTCTGATACACAGTCAAAGTTTAGCTCAAGCAGGGTGGGTGGAGAGGGGAGGAGAGCGAATGAGAGACTGTAGATAGCAGTCCGTTTAGCTCACCGATTTGATAGAGGAGCGATTGATAGATTGTTGTACACATGTTAGTGATAGAACAGGATCGCTCAAATAGGTGTGAGTTTTGCATTAATAGATAATCTAAACGTATGTTGTAAGCAGGACACACTGTGAACGAGGTATGTCCAAATCGCCCGCCTGAGGGGATTTGAGTGAGGAAGAGTTTTTGATAAGGTGTGTTGAGGATGCAGTTAAAGAGATGTGTGTAGGCAATAGAACTGGGGTTTTTTTTTAGTTGGGAATTTCATCAATAGTTAATGCTTAAAATTTCCGCTTTAGTTAATATTTATATTAACATATATATAATATAGGAATATTTAGTTAAGATGATATGTATTGTATTGTGTTTGTAATTTCACTACTCATTTTTCTAGTATGAGTATTATATAATAAATATGATATCTGATGTGTTCTATATTATTTGCAGTGTGGTCGGGAATGATGTGGATGAGTGTGATAATGTTCTAAGTTAGAATAACCCTAGGGCAAACAGTGAGATCTGCTACACAGGCGTGGAGTCCTTATCCTAGAGGGGATATAAACAAGCTGGAAAGAATACAAAAAAGAGCGACAAAGCTGCAGAGTCTTCTAAACCAGTACAAAGACGTTAAGAAGAAGTAGAAGAAAATGAAGAAGATGAAGAAGAAGAAGAAGAAGAAGAAGAAGAAGAAGAAGAAGAAGAAGAAGAAGAAGACAGAAGAAGAACACCTACCTTCAAAAGTTATTGTCTCTGGTGAACACATGATTTCCGCCATATTTTTCTTGAAGCTCTTTCGTCATAGAAATGATTAAACTTGAAATCGCGAATCACGCGAGAATATATTTTGCATTTGCTAGTTAGCGTTGTGATGTTTCTGAACCAAATATTCTATGCTTCCAATGTAACTGTATAGTTTTCTCTTATAAAATTCCAAGATTTGTTTTATATTCTCATTTTTTAAGTCTCATAACTGATAACGAAGGAACAGATACTTGCAGCGGTAAAGACATTGAGATGAGGGAAGGCGGCCGGCGTGGACAATATACCAGCAGAGCTCTTACAAGCAGGTGGAGAGGTAGTGGTGGAAGGCCTGACACACATCTGTAACAAGATGTGGGCGACAGGAAACTGGCCGGACTTATGGACGAAATCAATAGTTATACCGTTACATAAGTCTGGAAACCTAAAGCTGTGCCAAAATTACAGAACAATAAGCCTCATTAGCCACCCTAGCAAGGTCATGCTTAGATTAATCCTCGTCCGATTGAAACCCCAAGCAGAGAACATTATTGCTGAGGAGCAAGCAGGGTTCAGACAGGGAAGAAGCACTACAGAACAGATATTTAATTTAAGGCTGCTAAGCGAGAAATATCTAGAACAGCTGCAAACACTGTATCATGTGTTTGTGGATTTTAAGAAGGCGTTTGATAGGGTATGGCATAAAGCGCTTTGGGCAACCATGAGGATGTATAATATCAACGGAAATATTATAACGGTCCTTGAACACCTGTATAACAAGGCGTCTAGCGCAGTTCTTGTGAATGGGAGGCGAGGAGACTGGTTTCGCACATCAGTTGGTGTGAGACAGGGATGTACACTCTCTCCAACTCTTTTCGATATATTCCTTGAATGAATTATGAGTGAGGCACTTGGAGGTCACGTTGGTACTGTCAAGATAGGGGGCCGAACGATTACCAACCTTCGTTTTGCAGATGATATCGACGGGTTGGCGGGTTCAGAAGCAGAACTCCAGGAATGGGTCAGAAGGCTCGATGAAACAGCTCTTGACTATGGTATGGAGATAAACGCTGGGAAGACAAAATTAATGACCAACAACGCTATGGGCTTCAACAGCAAGATAAAAGCTAACGGTCAGGAACTCGAAGTGCTTGACCGTTTTAAATATCTTGGGTCGATTGTCAGTGATGAAGGATCAAAATGTGAAGTGTTGGCCAGAATAGCACAGACAATAGCGGCGCTTGCACAGCTTAACAAAATCTGGCAAGATAAACGGTTAGCACTACGCACGAAAATCAGATTAATGCGTACACTGGTCCTGTCAATATTCCTCTATGCGTGTGAGACATGGACAGTTACAGCTGACCTTCAACGAAGAATACAGGCCTTGGAGATGAAATGTTTATGAAAACGTTTAAACGTCACGTACAAAGATCGAGTTACAAATGAGGAAATACGAGATAGAATTACAACAGCAATAGGGCCTTTCGAAGATCTCTTGGCAACTGTCAAAAGAAGGAAACTCACTTGGTACGGTCACATATCGAGATCAAACTGGTCTTGCAAACACAATCCTCCACGGAAACGTGCATGGCAGATGACGAAGAGTCCGGCCCAAAAAGAGATGGGAGGACAACATAAAAGAATGGACCAGTCTCCGACCAGAAGAGTCACAAGCAGCGGCATCTGACAGAGAGGGATGGCGTGGAGTTGTGAGGGTGTCTTCATGTGTGCCCCAACGACGTCACCGGTTACGGAATGACCTGACCTGAAGTCTCATAACAAATCTTTAATAACAATTTACATATTCTTAAATAGAAAAAACGCTTACAACCGCTATCATTAAATGCGTAATAGAATTGGCTAACATGCATTAAAATAAATGTTAATACAAAAAGGTTCAAAATACTGCGGAGTGTTTCTGTCAAATGTCTGACTATGTTTGGCACGACCTACCTGTGTGAAAAAGCTCTCTCAATTATTTAATACCTCAAGAACAAAGCACGAACACGATTAACTGATTCACATCTGCAAGACTGTTACGTGTAGCAGCTACAAACGACTTCTCCTTTGACATCACTGAACTTCCGAGTGGCTTTCTAGCTGATAGTTTGTCCATCACAAGTGATGAAGACCACTCTCTTTGTTCAGCCGTGTGGACAGTCGTACCTCCTGCTGTGTCCGCTGAAATGGGTGACTTGCGCGGAGATTTGGATTAAAGTGAGGAAGAAACTGCGCCTTTTGTCAACCTCACGCACAGAGCCTAAGCTACCTTTTGCCAGTGGCAAGACATTCATCGAGACGACTGGAGATAGCATAGGGTGCAGATTTTGCCTCAGGGTTACCACCGAAGCCTTTCCGTAAACATGTAACCCGCAGGGTAGAAAGGTGGGAAGGCATCTAACGCAGTTTGTCGTGCCTTTTCGATAACCACAAGAGGTCGTATGGACAACACTCAGCGTGTGAGTGAGTCTGGCATCTCTCCCCAGCTGTATTCAGTTCGATCATAGTAGCATCTAAAATTCCGACACGCCATATTCGTGAAGGTGAACCGGCAGAACTAACCCGTGAGATACGACACAGGTATAACTAGTTTAAGCGTAGCGCCATTCAGCCGGCGTCCAGGCCAGGATAAACGATGGAAGAAATCACAAAAAAAGAACGAAATAACAAGTCCAGACGGAAAACAACTCTAACTCAAGGATGTCATTAACCTGTGAGTTTTGTTTTAATGTATTGAAACTCATTATATTGCAAGATTCTAGCACACTTAATATTACACGTGAACTGTGCTTGCATTTTTAAAAGGATGAGAACCACTGAGCTAAACTGTAGTTTGTTAAGCTCTTGTCTAAGTCCGACACTGCCTGATCGCATATCCTGCCGTCGGAGTTCAAGTGTTGGAGACTCATTGCATCAGTCTGTGTACGGTAAAGCGTGACCAATTCAGTTATAAGCTTTCCCTAATGCTAAACGATGCCGATACGCATTTATAGATTGGCATGTGCTTATGAGTAGAACCGTCAAATTTAAGGTTTTTCAACCGTGTCTTTGACTACCTGTACGTCAATTATCCTACATACCTGCACATAAATTATACAACATCAATATTTATGCATATTCGCTCATACTTTTTTACAGAGTCGCTATAGCTGATATATAAGGCGCTTGTCTTTCAAGAAACGAGCGAAGGGATGAAGAAGTGGAAGGGCGGGTGTGGGGGGAGGTGGCGTGATTCGACCCCTCAAGTTTCAAGCGTCCCTTCAAGGGAAGTGAGATATGCGCCTAGTCCTATCGAAGATGGACGAAAATCTCAGGTCCCGTCTACACAATGTGTACGTGAAAGAACCCGTGACATCTGAAAATCGAAAAGAGAGGGTTGTTAGTCTCTACCTTTATCTTCTTCTTCTCCTCTTCTTCGTTCTCAATCTCCCACCACCAAAACCTGAAAGGGCTTAAGAAGCAGAATGTAGTCCAGAGAACGGAATGCGTTGTGTCGTAGTTTACAGCTTGGCTGCGATATTTGCATCTTTTGGTCCAACACATCCGACTTCAGCAAGCATTTTTTAGTACCGGGTTAGCATTCCCTCTTCGATCCCTTCTCCTTAGCCAGTCTGCTCTGCTGCAGCCTGTTATCCAGGATCACCGCATGGAGGCGTAGACGGGTCTTGGCAGCTATGGTTCGCTGGCCATGACGCTAGCAGTCAGCTATGGGTCGCTAACCACTGCAGCTCATGTGCTGCTCAGCATCTTGATCCCACTCTACCCAGGTCAACAATTCTAAAAGTAACGAAAATTATATCCATTATTATACAAGTGGATCAACCACTACCTCAAACAAAGAACGGCCAGAGTCCAAGTACAAGGGCAGATGAGCAAAAAGGTGACACTCGAGCAGGGAGTACCCCAAGGGGGAGTACTGTCACCCACACTCTTCCTGGTATATATAAACGATATTACAGAGAATATACCAAGAAGAGTCCATAGCTCAATGTTTGCAGACGATCTGGCTATGTGGACCTCTGAAAAGAATCTCACCATAGCAAGAAATCGGATGCAAACGGCCCTAACATCGCTGGAAGAGTGGGCGAACTCATGGCTGGTCAAAATAAACGAGGAGAAAACCACGTGCACAATATTCTCGCTCTCATTAAAACCCCAAAGTACCAAATTAAGCCTAAATGGCAAAATCCTGCAGCCAAACGACAACCCAACCTATCTGGGAGTCACATTTGATCGGCGCATGACATGGAAAAGTCAGATTGAGAGAAACCGAATGAAAGCCAGAGAAAGAATGGCGATCATGAGGAAACTTGCTGGCACAAGCTGGGGAGCAGACGAAGGCATACTAAAGAAACTGTACACTGGAAGAGTGAGACCAGTTCTCGAGTATGGCATCGCGGCATGGACAACAGCAGCGAAGGCGAACTTCGATAAAGTTAACAAACTTCAAAACCAAGCTATGAGAATCATAACTGGTGGCATGAAGTCAACGCCAATTGTAGAACTTGAAAAGATTACAAAACTGCAATCCATGACCGACAGAAGAGACTGCAGAGCCCAGCTGCAGTCAGAGAAACTCCGAAGACTGACGGACCATCCAATGTACCAGAGGCTAAACAATTTGGGAACTGGGAAACTAAAGCGGAGAAACTTTGCAGAAATAGCCAACGCAAAGATGCACGAAGACCCCATAAACGCACTAACAACACCAAAACCCATCACTACTGTACGAAAACCTACTTGGAGGCAGGACATATTTCCAGAGGTGGTAGAAAATATACCAGGTATTGCAAACAAAAACTGCCAGACCGAAAAAGAAAGGAGAGACACTACCCTAAGCTTCATAACGAAAAGCTACCCAAGCATGGACTGGACCCATGCATACACCGACGGTTCTGTAACAAACACTACACAGAACGGAGGGGCAGGAGCATTCCTGAACCTACCAAATGGCAGAAAAATAACACTGTCATTCGCTACTGGTAAGTACACAAGCAATTTCAGAGCGGAGGCAGAGGCACTGAGGGCGGCAGTGGAAGAAATGGCAACACACAGTGAAAATGAGAGCCACATAGTCTTGTTGACAGATGCTCTCGCCGTAGTCACAGCGCTAAAAAGCCAGAAAAACACTGAGCTTAATGACTTAAGAGCAGCACTCTGCAAACTGTGCCAGCTGTCCGCACCAAAAAGGGTAGTGGTACAGTGGGTTCCGTCACACTGCAACATCCAAGGCAACGAGGAGGCAGACAGACTGGCAAAAGAAGGTGCAAGGCTACCACAAACAGATACCAGTATGACGTACGAAGAGTCAAAACGGCTTATCAAAGCCAGGTACATTACCAAATGGGAAACCGAACATACTGGTTACACCAAAAACGATGCCTATTACCAGTTGAACCGAAGAGAGCAGGTCGTTGTCTTCAGACTTCGCACTGGCCACAATAGACTGAGGTACCACCTATTCAACAAATTGAAGATAGGGTGTACCGACGAATGCCCGTGCGGTACTGGTAAAATGACTACTGAACATCTGCTGCAGAACTGCCCGACATACGGGGATCAGAGAGAGCAGATGTGGCCATTGCCAGTGGAACTGCAAGACAAGCTCTATGGTAGTGGCGAGAGTCTCAGGACGACCGCCGCTTTTTTCGAAAAAATAATGGTTGCTGTCTGACTGTGTACGCAGAAGAAGAAGAAGAAGAATATCCATTATTAGCCGGTATGGGGGCCAAACGAAAGACCAATCACATGGTTATCTACACACTCGATTGCTAATAATAAAAAATACTTCTGCACCCCAACAGTCGTAGAAGTGAAGTAACTAATTGAACGGAATTTTATTAAGTATGTATATTTCTGCATACACCAACATATATACATGCTTATCATCATCATCATGCAGCATGTCCCTTGCAGAACGTTTCTCCCATCACAGGCACTGTGAACGAAACTTGATCTCTTTCCAAATCTCCAGTCTGCTCCATTTGTCATGCCCAAGTATTCCTTGACATCTTGGCGCCATTGCTTTCTTGGTCTGCCTCTCTTGCCTGGCACCATATCTTACCTTCCATTACCGTTCTCTCGAGACAGTAGTGTCTTTTTTGATGTGGTCAAAGTATTTATATTTTTGGTCATGATGGAATATATGAACCAGTTCTGCTGCTTTGACCAACTCCTGTCGAATGCATTCTTCTTTTTTCGGTCCATGGTATTCTGAGGACCTTTCTATAACATTTTCAATCGAACGACTCTTTTCTCTTTCTTGAGATTTGTGTAACTGTCCATGGGTTGCATCAGTATGCTGCCATGGGAAAAACAGAGATCCTCAAAATGTTCACTTGTGTTGGTTTGCTGGTATTCTGCCGTAGTTTCTCAGCGTGTATAGCCTCTGCATTGCCATTACTAATCTCCTTATTTCATTTGAACAGCCGCCATTGTTCTCAATTCTAGAGCCTAGGTACTGGAAGTTTGCGATCTGTTCTATGGCCATACCCCTGAATTAGAATGTATGTTGACTTGTTGTTTTATCGGTGGTCATTGTCTCTGTTTTGTTTATGTTTGCGACAAGGTTTTGATCTTCGACCCATCTGCTCGCAACTGCAATTAGCTGCTCTAACGTATGTGTACTGTTTGAAAGTATCACAGAATCGTCTACGTATCTTAACTCTGTAATCTTGTACACATCGATTGTAAAAAGACCATAACATACTTGCATATATAAATACAGAGGCATTATCCGACATACATACACATGCATATAAATATACGAAATATGCATGCATACATACATTTTTACACACAAACATGCACAACACATGCTTATACGCACATACATTCTTAGACAGGCAAAAACAAAGAGTTATCGACCGACCCAGCTAAGTTAGAATTAAAGGTCAGTGTGCTATGAATGTCAGGTATTGACAGACACGTTTAAAATCTACGCGAACTGGGAGTCTGTAACAAAGACCCAACAGGAAGAATCAATTTCAAGCATTAGTGCATGGAAACCAGAAAGAAGGAAGCATCAAATGTAGCTATTTGTTCGAAATATATATATATATATATAAAGGTAACAGCAGCCCCAGAATATGATACGCTGCTGTGGGGGTTGGAGTAGCGAGGGGGGGGGGGGGTGTGAAGTTTTAGCTGTACAAGGCCGCAGCTTGTTTGTGAAGTAGGGTGCCCAGTTCCCTTCCTCGCTGCCTTTTATTCCCTGACAGTAAATCCTCCTTTATAACTGGAGCGTACATGTAGCGGCGGTTGTTTCCGGCACAATTGTCTTGAAAATGGGATTCGTCTACCACTATGCTAATCATGGATGGATTGTTGTTTGGTTCCATGGGTGGATGGATGAGTGGGCGGATGGATGGACGGGTAGATATATAGATGGATGAGTGAATGGGTGTATAGACATATACATAGGCGAGTGAGTGGATGGATGGCTGGATGGATGGATGGACGGACGGATGGACATATAAATATGTGAGGGAGGGGGTTAATAGATAAACAGACATATAGATGTGTGAGTGAATGGACAGACATATAGACAGGTGAGTGAGCGGGTGGATGGAAGGACAGACATATAGACAGGTGAGTGAGCGGGTGGATGGAAGGACAGACATATAGACAGGTGAGTGAGCGGGTGGATGGAAGGACAGACATATAGACAGGTGAGTGAGCGGGTGGATGGAAGGACAGACATATAGACAGGTGAGTGAGCGGGTGGATGGAAGGACAGACATATAGACAGGTGAGTGAGCGGGTGGATGGAAGGACAGACATATAGACAGGTGAGTGAGCGGGTGGATGGAAGGACAGACATATAGACACGTGAGTGAGCGGGTGGATGGAAGAACAGACATATAGACAGGTGCCTGACCGAGTGGATGGAAGGATATACATATAAACAGGTGAGTGAGCAGGTGGATGGAAGGACAGACTTATAGACAAGTGAGTGAGCTGGTGGATGGAAGGACAGACTTATGGACAAGTGAGTGAGCTGGTGGATGGAAGGACAGACTTATGGACAAGTGAGTGAGCTGGTGGATGGACAGACGGGCATATAGATAGATGAGGGAGGGGGTTCATAGATAAACAGACATATAACTAAATGAGTGAGAGGATGGGTGGATGGACATATATATAGATAGACAGATAGTTAGATACGAGGTGTGTTCAAATGAAACCGGACTTAACTACACCAAGTGAACATTCACACGAGGCACATGATGACGTCACTTCTGTTCTAAACAGCACATTCCAACCGCCAAGTTTGCAAAATTTGCAATGTCCTCCGACTCATAGTTTCCTCGGCAAACCGCTGAAAACATGGCGGGCGTGATATTAAATCCGTCCAGAGTTGATCAGCGAGCGGTGATTCGGTTTCTAACAACTGAATAATGTCGGCTAGTTCACATTCTTCGCAGAACGCAGGCAGTGTGTGATGACAAAAGTGTGTCGAAGACAACAGTGAAGAACTGGACAACGATGTCCAGACATCGTCCCTAACTAACATGTCTGATCGGTATATTTTGCCTGACACTGACTAACATGTCTGATCAGTATATTTTGCCTGACTCTGACTAACATGTCTGACCAATATATTTTGCCTGACTCTGACTAACATGTCTGATCTGTATATTTTGCCTGACTCTGACTAACATGTCTGACCAATATATTTTGCCTGACTCTGACTAACATGTCTGATCTGTATATTTTGCTTGACCCTGACTAACATGTCTGACCTATATAGTTTGACAGACCAGACACAAGGCTGACTTCTAGCGTCTGGACCAGAGAACCAGAGCTGTCAAGACCCTTCTACACCTCCACGCGGTGATCCTGGATAAGAGGCTGCAACAGGGCAGACTGGCTAAAGAAAAACCAATATTAGAAAGATAGAAAAGGAAAGGGACCTAGGGGTTACAATAGATCATACAGGTAACGTGAGTGAGCAAGTCCAGGGAGCAGTGAAAAAGGCAAATGCAATGTTAGGTATGATAAAAAGAAATATTAAACATAGGAGCAAGGAAGTGATAGTCAAACTGTATAAAGCATTAGTTAGACCTAGATTGCAGTACTGTGTACTGGTGTGAAGTCATTATTTCAGAGGGGATATAAACATGCTGCTACAATTATAAGGAAAGAAAAACCGGCCTACAGTGTCTAGAAAAGAGAAGCATTCGATGTGACTTAATTCAGGTTTATAAGATAATCAGAGGAACGGATAAATTAGACTATAACAAGTTTTTATTCAAAATACAACCACCTACAAGAACAAGATGGCATAGCTGCAAATTAACTAAAGAAAGGTCCAGATTAGATATTAGGAAATATTTTTTTAGTTATAGAGTGGTAAAATGCTTGGAATGCATTGCCACAGGACGTAGTAGAGGCAGGGACAATTAATGCATTTAAGAATAAATTGGATGCGCATAGCTCTTATAGCAATGAATGTAAATGAAACTGGTTGTGTACAGACACTTCAGAGTCTTCTAAACCAGTATAAAGACGTTAAGTTAAGTTAAGTTAAGTTAAAAAAGGATCGAAGAGGGAAGGGTAACCTGGAAAATACCTGCTGAAGTCGGATGTGTCGGACCTAAAAGTGAAAGTATTTCAGCCAATGTGTAAACTTCGATACAGCGCCTACCTTTCTCCGAACTACAGCATGCAAAGCCTTGGGCTTGGTAGCGGGAGTTTGAAAACGAACGAAGAAGAAAAAGAAAAAAAATATTAAGCACCACAGCGACCTGGCACCAGGAATCTGTCGTGACTTGGGATAGTTAGTCATATGCCCAATACTCTTTAGTCTCTTCTTTGGTCATGCCTGACAGGTAATAATGTACTTATTCGTTGCTTCCCTTTCTTACCTCGGTAACACATCTAGCTCTTGTGATTCTGAACCTACTCTTAGTAGACATCTTGACCTCTTCGTAAGTTATATTGATTTTAACTTACAATATCTTCTCAGAAACGTGTTTGTGTGGAACTTTCAATGAAATTCGACAAATGAAAGTCAGTGTGAGTTGGTATATAGATTTCTTAAAGCGTAGTGGCAGACTGGGTATTCCCGATGTGACTGCTGGAACACTGGATTAATCGCTATTTACAATACCAGGATGTGTGTATATATAGATAGATTCACACTCCGCTTTGAAATCAGAATTAAGTCAAACTACAGTCAGCTTTCTGAATGTGTGTTTACTGATTTTGATCAACCTGATATTTACTTCGCTTACAGGTACATAATTGTGTTAATAATTGATTGTTTGAGATATATTTGCATTTATATATATTTGTAATAGATTATTTGCAATAACTTACGTTCTTAAATTAATTAATTTAATCCATTCGCGGAAGTATACTTGAAGTTAATGGGTGAACACATGAAAGCATTTACATTTGTTTCTGTAACAGAGTGTAGAAGGGTGTCCAACTCATGTATGTGTACACTCGGGGCTCATTCTGTGTATTTTTTAATGTCATAAAAATAGGCCATTGTCGATGTTGTGAATAAGCTAAACTGACAAGATGTTGCCGCACGGGTTGGGCAGCCTTCTCGTCTATTGACACGATCCTGCTGGACTGTTACCATGACCAAGACCTACGGGCCTACCTCTTCAATTCCACTGTACTCCCCGCGATGTGCTTCGGTGCTGAGACGTGGACACTAACAAAATCACTAGAGGACAAATTGAGAGTGACCCATGCCTCCCTTGAGAGACGCTTGGTCGGAATCACTCTATGAAACCGATGTATGAAAGGTCTCCACAATTCTGACATAAGACGATTGTCGCTGGTGAATGATGCGGTAAACCATGCAGACAAGGCAAAATATAGATGGGCAGGTCACATGTTGCGACGAAACAATGGTCGATGAAGCACATCGACAGCAGCCTGGTACCCACGAGGTAAGAAGAGACCACAGGTAAGACCTCCAATGCGTTGGTAAGACTCCCTTGCTGTACGCTGCAACATCCGAGATGCCTCTGGAGGAGCACTTACCACGCACTGGACTTCCGTGGCCCAAGACTGAGTCCGCTGGAGACGTAGTTGAGACCTGCAGCTACGCTGAGCAACGGGCTATAAATATCAAGATCAAGATATAAATATGTCAAAAGTTGTCTTATACTTCTTCTTTCGTTAGCCTAAAAATATAATGACTATATATGTAATGCTGTCTCTTGTATAAACTTCGCTGTAAAAGTTTTCTGAATTTGGAAAAGTACTATAACAATATGCAAAATATGGTACTGGAATAACACAACTGAATAAACAGTTTTCTGGAAGACTGGACGAAGAGAGTGCTTGCATCACAAATAAAGTACAGAGGTGTCAACCGAATGGAAGACATGGAGAAAAAAGAGCACCAATGTAACCTCCCAATCACGTTGTTGTAACTGTTATTGGAGTATCTCGTACTTGGATTTATTGAACACTTCTTCTTCTTCTTCTTCTTCTTCTTCTTCTTCTTCTTCTTCTCATTTGCCATATTTTTTTAAAAATTACGTTAACACGTGACGACCAGTTTTCTGGAAAAAGGTTGCTGTCTTATAGAGTGCTTCAGGGCTTCTAAACGGCTTTGTGTTAAGATTCGTCTCTGTGGGCCAGTGAGCAATTGGCCAAGCTAGGCTTGCCTGTCCCGAGTGGTCCGCCGGGGTCTTTGTGTATGGCATGGGCAAGAATAGCTCTACTACCACACAGAGAGCATGTCGTAAGAGGCGACTAACTGTGTGACATGGACAAGAATAGCTCTACTACACCACAGAGAGCATGTCGTAAGAGGCGACTAACTGTATGACATGGACAAGAATAGCTCTACTACACCACAGAGAGCATGTCGTAAGAGGCGACTAACTGTGTGGCATGGACAAGAATAGCTCTACTACCACACAGAGAGCATGTCGTAAGAGGCGACTAACTGTATGACATGGACAAGAATAGCTCTACTACCACACAGAGAGCATGTCGTAAGAGGCGACTAACTGTGTGACATGGACAAGAATAGTTCTACTACACCACAGAGAGCATGTCGTAAGAGGCGACTAACTGTATGACATGGCATAACACCGATCATGGTTACGTGGTTTGTTAAGAGCAGCATAAATGGCGCCTAACAGGCTGTGGGTCTACTTTGATCTCATATTTAAGTCTATTAATGTGGATTCGCACATCTGTTCACCACCTTCAGCGGTATTTGTATCAACGCAGCATAGTAATAAGTTGCTCGAGCCTAGCCAGCTAAGCAGGAAATCTTCCTCGTGGTTACATCAAGCTCACACCAGAACCGGGACCTGCAGAAGGGCTTCCGCCCCTGAAGTACAAGTCGACTAAGATTAAGACTAAATTGTGCATGATGTGTTCTTGTTCTTCTTCTTCTTCTTCGTCTATCCTCAGATAAAGGTCTCGGTTTCTTTTGAAAAGGACACCGTTGTTTGTAAGACTGTTTTATCTTCATACAGGTTTTGTCTCACATCTGTCTCGCGAGGCCAGTATTGTTCTCTCTTTTCCTGCGTGAGCATGCAGCTTTGCAGGATGTGTTCCACGGTCATGGTATGCTCCATGCATGGACACTTGTCATCTGTCCAAATCCTCATTTTGTTGTAAAGATGACCCTTGAGTCTGTTAGGCCCAGTTTTCAGTCTGAAGATGATGACTTGTTTTTCTATAGTTACATTAAAGTAGCTGTCTTCTTTTTGGAAGTCGAGGTGTTGATTAGTCCATTTTCCTCTGAAGTTGGCTTTAATTATGGTCTTGCCCTCATTATATTGAATGATCGGGTCTCTTTCTGTGGAAGCTCCTCCACTCTTTGCTAGTTTGTCTGCAGCTTCGTTGTCTTCAATATTGCAGTGGGATGGGATCCACTGTATGACCAACCTTGGCTGTTCTGCAGAGAGCTGTGTCAGGAAGAACATACATTGCTCGAGATCTTCATCTTTGTGTTGTTTTAGTGCTGCTAATTCTGACGCGGCATCAGTCAAGAATACTATGTTTTCTTGGTGGATATCTTTGTTTAGCTTGATATGTTCGACTGCTTGGCAGTACATACACATGGGGAATGGAGCCAAATTTAGTCTATGTAAGTGCTTGAGGCAGGGACAGGTTACGCCTTCAGGAATAGATTGGATGCACTTAATTATTTTTAACTCATGTGGAGTTGAAGAAACTAGTTGTATACAGACTATAGATCTTTTAAACCAGTGTATAGAAGATAAGTTAAATAAGTGGCCGCTCACTCTGTTATGTCCCGTTCTCATATGGAACAAGATCTCGTGCTCCGCTCGATCAAGGGAGTGAGTTTAACTCTTGATGTCGTTTCTTTGATGCGGATTGAAGTGGATCGACCTATATCCCGAAGTGTGCTAAAGAAGGTGGGCCGAGGTTCTCCGCGCCGAGCGCAATGCGCAGATCCTCAGTAGTCTCAACCCTATAGGGATTACAGCGTCGATCCTTATCTCTTTGGCTAGACTGCTTTGACACAATCTGTTTCCAGGAACACGATCGTGGACATGAGGTGGGATCTTGATCAGTATGTGTCATCTTTTTCTTCGGCATTCGTCCTGAAAAGGACGTTGTGGCCTTGAGTTTCAGTTCACAGTGAGTTTGCTATCTACATCTTTCCGCCCGGCACATCCGATTTAACTTGGCGCACTGCGATCCCTATCCTCTTAGCCAAACTACACTAGTACAGTCTGTTTCCAGGGCCGCCATTTGGAGACGGGATAGAGTCTTGGTCAGTTATGGTTCGCTGACCCTGAATCGTCTTTCTTTCTTTTCACTTTTTCTCCTGCTTGTGTTTTTCAGCATCAATTTATGAAAGGTTTCTTGACCAAGCCTTAGTATGTGATTCGTATACAATGAGCTTTCCTGCATCGGTTATTTCTCCTTATCCATCTTTTACTTTTGCCCCATAAGGTATAATACGATTAATGTATGGCTCAGTCATAGTGATACCGAGTAGAACAAAATTGTATGAGCAAAACTTATGTTATGGACAAAAGACTTTCATCAGAGTCGAAGAACAACACAAAGGTTGTTGATGTTGCTGTTAATGTCCACAATGCGTGGGATTACTCTTTCGTGCGCCGTAAAAAAAAACGTTGAGTGGTAGGTTTCAGTAGCTGTCCTAACATCTAGATCGTGCTGATGAAGGTGGACTGGGGTCCTTCATATAGTTATCCTGTGCTTGGCATCATCAACGTGTCTGTCACTTCTGTGGGGATCACGTCGAGCCCTGAGATTTATCTCTCTCAACAATCAACCAGCAACACAGATCAATACGCTGAGCAGTGGTCAGCGGTCAGCGACCCATAGCTGACTTACAGCGTCAGGGCCAGCGAACCAGAGCAGCCAAGACACTTCACCACCTCCACGCGGTGATCCTGGACAGAGTAGACTGGGTAAAGAGAAGGGATCGAAGAGGGAAGGCAACCCGGTACTGAAAAAAATCTGCTGAAGTTGATGTGTTGGACCGAAAGGTGCAAATATCGCAGTTAAGCTGTAAACTACGACACAGCGCATTCCGCTCTCTGGACTACATTCTAATACTTGTAAAGCTTATGTCAGGGTTCAGTAGCAGGAGATTGAGAACGAACGAAGCCAAGCCACGTCGATCCCTCACCTCGTTACCCAGGCTGCCATGAAAACAGCCCGTTTCCAGGAAGGACTAACAGGAAGTCGAGGTGGGGGTCTTGGACAGTCTAGTGTGCCTGACCCTGACTAACATGTCTGATCAGTATATTTTACCTGACCCTGACTAACATGTCTGATCAGTATGTTGTGCCTGACCCTAACTAACATGGCATATCAGTATATTTTGCCCACCCTGACTAACATGTCTGATCAGTATATAGTGTCTGACCCTGACTAACATGTCTGATCAGTATATTGTGTCTGACCCTGACTAACATGTCTGATCAATATATTGTGCCCGACCCTGACTAACATGTCTGATCAGTATATTGTGACTGACCCTAACTAACATGTCTGATCAGTATATTGTTTCTGACCCTGTCTAACATGTCTGGTCAGTATATTTTGCCTGACCCTGACTAACATGTCTGATCAGTATATTTTGCCTGACCCTGACTAACATGTCTGATCAGTATATTGTGACTGACCCTGACTAACATATCTGATCAGTATATTGTTTCTGACCCTGACTAACATGTCTGATCAGTATATTTTGCCTGACCCTGACTAACATGTCTGATCAGTATGTTTTTCCGACCAGGCCTTAATCTTCCTCCATAACACAAATGAAATTACTAACACATAACAAAAGTAACAAAAAAATCACCTGGACACTTATCTCAGTATGGTCTCCATGATAAGACAACGTGTGATTAAATCTAACCCCAACGTGTCTCTTTCTGCAGCTTCAATCGGAACAGATCTGACAAGATGAATCACAGCATCAACTCTACCGATTCAACAAGTACGCCACATGAGCCTCAAGCTACAGAGCTGAACCTAGAGTTGTTTGTGACTGTTGGAGCTGGTGCAGTCTGCCTTTTCTTTGCTATCTGCTTGGTGTGGGTCATGGTGCGACACATCAAAGACAATGGCAGCAGCTTTGGAAGAAGCTACCATCAGTTGGGACAACCCACTATTGCTGCCAGTGAGTCTGCCATGACTCACTGGCATCATTCCTCACCATCATCACTCGTCATCACTCATCATTCTTCACCATCATCACTCATCATTCTTCACCATCATCACTCGTCATCACTCATCATTCTTCACCATCATCACTCATCATCACTCAACACTATCATTCCTCACCAACATCACACATCATCACTCATCATCACTCGTCATTCTTCACCATCATCACTCATCATTCTTCACCATCATCACTCGTCATCACTCGACACTATCATTACTCACCAACATCACTCATCATCACTCATCATCACACATCACTCACCATTCTTCACCATCATCACTCGTCATCACTCATCATTGCTCACCATCATCACTCGTCATCACTCATCATCACTCATCATTCCTCACCATCATCACTCATCATCACTCATCATCACTCATCATTCCTCACCATCATCACTCAACATCACTCATCATCACTCATCATTCCTCACCATCATCACTCAACATCACTCAACACCACCATTGCTCACGATCATCACTCGTCATCACTCATCATCACTCATCATTCCTCACCATCATCACTCATCATCACTCATCATTCCTCACCATCATCACTCATCATCACTCATTATCCCTCAACACCATCATTCCTCACCTTTATCCCTCATTCTCACTCGTCATCACTCATCATAACTTATCATCAGTCATCATCACTCATCATCACTCAACACCATTATTCTTCATCATCATCATTCATCATCACTCAAAACCATCATCACTAGTCATCCCTCATCATCACTCATCATCACTCAACACCATCATCCCTCATCATCATCCCTCATCATCACTCAACACCATCATCACTCGTCATCACTTATCATCACTCATCATCACTCATCATTACTCAACACCATCATCCCTAATCATCACTCATCATCACTCAACACCATGATTCCTCATCATCATCACTCCTCATCACCCATCATCACTCATCATCACTCAACACAATCATTCTTCATCATCATCACTGATCATCATTCATCATCACTCATCATCACTCAAAACCATCATTGCTCATCATCATTCATCATCATTCATCATCATTCATCATCATTCATCATCACTCATCATCACATCATCACTCAATACCAGCATTCCTCATCATCATCATGTGTAATACCTAGTAGAGTTTGCGATCATATTCCCCCAAACTCGTCTGTCCTTCACTCATTACTGCACGTCTGATGTTTTTAGTTTCCCAGCTATCACAGCATACTAGCCCCGACCTTCCACCCTAGACTGCTAGCTATTTGGCTCTATCGCAACATCTTCCATACCGTAATCTACGTCCACATACGTGTCTCGTGAATTTTTGCATTTCTGTTTATTTTAGCTAGTAAAAAAAAGAAGCATATACGTTATTCTCATAGTAGAAATTGCAGTCGGGGATAAAGTGATGAGACCTATCGTTAAACTATGTCTCACCTTTATTCAATGGGGCTGGTCAGTGTCAGAGCTTTGCGTCGACTAACATTGGTTGGTAAACAACATCTTATCCAGAAAACTGAAATATTGTGGTCACATCAAACGCCATAATGGCCTAGAGAGAACAATGTCGGAGGGTGTGGTTCCTGGAAGGCGGGGCAGAGGCAGACCGAGAAGCAGATAAACACAAGACATTATGGAGGTCCTGAAGATGACAGCGACGGAGGCGGGCATTCTGGCCAGAGATCAAGAGTCTTACAGATCGGCTGTGGTGAGAGCGACGTTCTGGATAGAGATCGAGAGTCTTACAAATCAGCTGTTGTGAGAGCGACGCTCTGGCCAGAGATTAAGAATCTTACAGATCGGCTGTTGTGAGAGCGACGTTCTGGCCAGAGATCGAGAGTCTTACAGATCAGCTGTTGTGAGAGCGACGTTCTGGCCAGAGATCGAGTCTTACGGATCAGATGTTGTGAGAGCGACGTTCTGGCTAGAGATCGAGTCTTACAGATCGGCTGTTGTGAGAGCCACGTTCTGGCCAGAAATTAAGAATCTTACAGATCGGCTGTTTTGAGAGCGACGTTCTGGCCAGAGATTAAGAGTCTTACAGATCGGCTGTTGTGAGAGCGACGTTCTGGCCAGAGATCGAGAGTCTTACAGATCGGCTGTTGTGAGAGCGACGTTCTGGCTGTTGTGAGAGCAACGTTCTGGCCAGAGATCAGCTGTTGTGAGAGCGACGTTCTGCAAAAGACAAGCTACATGATGGTCAGTGTTACCCATCTCTTCCCCCCGGTTTGCTTTCCCTTACTGAAAATCAGGTACTCAATTCTATAGGAGGAGCTAAGCTGGAGAGAGTTCAGACACGGCTATCTAAATAAATATTTATCTAGATGGCCGTGGCTCAGATGGGACATCGGCAGTATTAGCAGTGCTAAAACAACACAAAGATGAAGATCTCGAGCAATGTATGGTCTCCCTGACACAGCTCTCAGCAAAACACCCAATGTTGGTCATACAGTGTGTCCCATCCCACTGCAATATTGAAGGCAATGAAGCTGCAGACAAACTAGCAAAGAGTTGAGGAGCATCCCCACAAACAGACCTGAGTATCACATATAATGAGGCCAAGACCATAATTAAAGCCAACTTCAGGGTAAAATAGGCTCATCAATACCCCGACTACCGAAAAGAAGACAGCTACTATAACTTAACTAGAGAAGAGCAAGTCATCATCTTCAGACTGAGAACTGGGCATAACAGACTCAATGTTCATCTTTTCAACAAAATGAGGATTGGGGCAGATGACAGGTGCCCATGTGGGGAGCATATCATGACCGTTGACCACATCCTGCAAAGCTGCATGCTTACGCAGGAAAAGAGAGAACAATGCTGGCCTCGTGAGACAGATATGAGACAGAAGCTGTATGGAGATGAAACAGCCTTACAAATAACGGTGTCCTTTGTAAGAGAAACCGGAACGAAGAAGAAGAAGATGGGACATCGAAAATGGTCCTTTTACTGCCAGAGACAAGCACACACACTCACACACACATATCTTAGGTAGGGTGCCCAGTTTCCTTCCTTGCTGTTTATACCTTTCCCAACTCAAACGTCAGGTACCCATTTACAGCTGGGTCGACTGGAGGAGCGGTCGTACCCGGAACGAACCACGCCCGGAATTTGTTCTGTCCGTACGTGATTTCGAACCCTGGCGCGGTGTAAGCCCAGTCTTAGCAAGCTAGATCACTGTCGACTAGGCTGTGCCTTCCACTAATATACGAGGCGTGTTGAAATGAAACCGGACCTAACTGCCCAAAGTACGATGCAAATGATAACGTCCCGTCTGATGTAAACAACACATAGCAACCGTCATGTTTGAAAAATTGCATTGTCCTCCGACTCAAAGTTTCCTCAGCAGACAGTTGATAACATGGCGGGTGTGATACGGAATCCGTCCAGAGTTGACCAGCGACCGGTGATTCAGTTTCTAACAGCTGAAGAATGTCGACCAGTTAACATTCATCATAGAATGCAGGCGGTGTACGGTGACAAAGGTGTTTGAGAAGAACTGGACAACGATGTTTAAAGAAGGGCCTGAGTTAACGAAAGATCTTCCGAGACCAGGTCAGGCACACATTATATATGCGTCAGAAGATGCCATCGCCAAAATTGATGCAGCAATTCGGGTGGACCGTCGCCGGAGCTTACGTTCGCCACACTTTTGTCACCATACACTGCCTGCATTCTGCGATGAATGTCAACTGGTCGACACCCTTCAGCTGTTAAAAACCGAATCACCGCTCGCTGATCAACTCTTCGCGGATTCCTTATCAAGCCCGCCATGTTTTCAAAGTTCTGCTGAGGAAACTATGAGTCGGAGGATAATGCTATTTTCCTAACTTGACGGTTGGTACGTGCTGTATATACCAGAAGTGGCGTCATCATGCGTATCGTACATATGTTTATTTGGTGCAGTTAGGTCCGGTTTCATTTGAACACCCCTCGTACACACACACACACACACACACACATTGACGTTTCACGGAACCTTTTCGTGACCTTTCATATGAGGTGCCTACGGCGTATATTGGGGATTGGGTGACAAGAGAGGGTACCACATAATGTGGTCTTACATTGAAAAAAAAACACTCACAGCATGTACTCCCTCTTGAGCCAGCGATGTTTTTTTATGGTTGGGGCATGTTTACTGCATGGAAGATAAGAGGCTGCGAAATGATATGCTCTATGGACAGCTGGCCATTGAAGCTAGAATAATCGGCCGTCCTACATTGCAATTCAATAACATATGCAAGAGGGACTTGAAGTCCTGCGACATCCCATACGGCGGCTGGGTCACAATTACTCAGGATCGAGTTTCTTGGAGACAGTCAGTTGGAAGAGGCATCGTGGCAGCCCAAGCTCGTAGAAGCCGTCTTAATGCAGAGAAAAGAGAAAGACTGAAGAGATCGAGGGGCACTCTAGCAAGTCAGCCTCCTCGCCATGGTTGTACGATTTGTGGCAGATGTTGTCACTCGCGGATCGGTCTTTACAGTCATAGCAGACAGTGTCGAACTACAGGAGATAGAGATGGACAAAACTCACAGGGCGCCACACGTATGGGCTATGGAGACAGAGATGGACAAAACTCACTGGGCGCCACACGCATGGTCTATGGAGAAAGATGGACAAAACTCACAGGGCGCTACACGTATGGTCTATGGAGACAGAGATGGACAAAACTCACAGGGCGCCACACGCATGGTCTATGGAGACAGATGGACAAAACTCACAGGACGCCACACGTATGGGCTATGGAGACAGAGATGGACAAATATCACAGGGCGTCACACGCATGGGCTATGGAGACAGAAATGGAAAAAAAACTCACAGGGCGCCACATGCATGGTCTAGGGAGACAGAGATGCCAATCATGATATATACATATTACTGTTTCAGTGGCTGCCGATATGCATAGACTATTAACATTAATATTAATTTATTAATTTTAGTAAATAACTGCAAAATTATTTAAATAATTGTATTGTTTCAGATTTCCCTGGACCACTGATAAATGATAAAGCACCCGGACTCAGCGCCAAGCTGTACAACGTTTGACATATCAGTACGATTGATAACATCCTTCAGAAAACAGAGTGTCAGAAAACAATGCCAGCAACAAGATAAATATACGGAGTTAAAATTGCTGTGGTAATGAACAGATTGGCAGATTTTATGTCATGAACTATCCAGCAGAGAATGGTCCATAACAGAGCATATATATAAAGAACTTGAGACGTTAGTCTGTCAAGGGAAACACGTGACTTACATCTATTTATAGCTTGCTTAGTGTTTGGCGGCCAATCTGAATGTTACCATTATTAGCTGGCATGCCGTCACTAGAAGTTACGAAGATGGATTATGCAGCCTTTATTAGAGTATTTTAAAGGGGCGTGAATATTGCATTAATACATTTATACTATTTCAACAGCTTGCCAACATTCACTTGCCCGTCTTGAACACTCTTACACACAGGTTTGTGTATACATACATACCTACATACAAACATACATACATACGTACATACGTACATACGTACATACGTACATACGTACGTACGTACATACATGTATCCATACAAATATATTGTCTTTGTGTATGACAAGGCAAGAATATCATCACTCCCTCACAGAGAGCTTGTCGTAAGAGGCAACTAACTGTGTGACATGGCATAACACCAGCATGGCTAGGTGGTTTGTTTAAATCAGCATAGAAGGCGCCTAACAGGCTGCGAGTCTACTTTGCTCTACTGTTTGAGTCTATTAAGTTGGACTCACACACCGGTTAAACGCCCTTCGTACACGCTTGTCCCAATGCAGCGGAGTATTAAGCTGCTCGAGCCTAGCTCGCTAGTCAGGAAACCTTTCTCCCGGCTACATGCAGCTCATACCAGAGCTGGGACCTGCACAGTGGCATTTGCCGCCCCTGTAGAAGTACAGGTCTACTAAGACAAAGACTATATATATATATGTGTGTGTGTGTGTATATACGTGCTGTCCTAACATATTTCTGAAGGCTTCTGAATGACAAGAAATGACAAGAGATTGACAAAGGATAGCCCATGTCATAGCAAATGGCATTAAGGTGTGCCACAATATGTTTGATCTCTGATGAAATTCGAACTCCACAAACGATTGGTCACGCACGTGACCTTCAGACCAAGTGAGCCAATAATGTACAGTTAATGAGTTATGTGATATATTTATCAACTGATGCTATGGGTTAAGTGTTAAATACGTTATTGTACTATGTATCAGTGACTTTGCGCAGGTCATAATAGACTAGAATACCCTACATTCATCACAATCAAAAATACTGCTTCATATCTTAATTAAGCTTCATTACTTCCTAGAATTAGGATACATTACTTCCTAGAATCAGTCTACATTAATTCATAGAAGCAGGATACATTACTTCCTAGATTCAGTCTACATTATTTCATAGAATCAGTCTACATTTATTCCTAGAATCAGGATACATCAATTTCTAGAATCAGTCTACATTAATTCCTAGAATTGGGATACATTAATTCCTAGAATCAGTCAACATTAATTCCTACAATCAGGATTCCATAATTCCTAAAATCAGGATACATTAATTCCTAGAATTAGGATACATTACTTCCTAATATCAAGCTCTATTATTGCCTAAAATCATGTTATATATTTCCTAACAATCAAGGTTCATTATTGTATAGAATCATGCAACAATATTTTCCAGAATCAAGCTACAATGTTTTCCAAAATCATGCTACAACATTTTCTAGAATCATGCTACATTATTCATAGCGTCATACTACATTATTTGTTAAAACCATGCTACGTTATCTCAAAGAATCATTTTACATTATCACATAGCATCATGCCACGCAGTTTCCTACCATCAAGTTATACGTTATGTCAATGTTTGTCATAATATTTGATAATCTAGTCATTATCTTATTTAGACCTTATCCTCGTCTCATTCATTTTCCTTCAATTTTCACTTTTGATCCGATAAGAACATGGGACCCCAACATTCACTTTAGACCGCATCCTCTTCTCGTTGATTTGCTTTCAATTTTCACATTTGATTCAAAAAGAACATTGGGCCCCAACTGTCTCTCTCCTTAGATTTCTTGAGTTCCGCCCACGAGACTCAGGTTGTCATGGCTTCCTGTTCTGCTGTTCTTCGTCATGTAATCTTTGATTTTCTCATTCTTTTCTTCCATTGTAGGTTCTAATCCAGCGCATGTCTGGATATATTGTTATTTTTATATATTTTATCTCATGAGTGTTTATATGACCTATGCTCCTCGGAGAGCTGAAAAGGTTTTGATTGATTGATGATTGAATGGCCAATAGCATTGTCGTGTTAATTGCCTTAAGTAGGTGTCTGTTATTATGACTGGGAATCTGATATGAAGAATGTGACGGAGAAATATGTTGGAGAGTGTCTGCAGTCTGTATATGATATGGCTTATAGATAGTCATATGCCAAGCAGAGAGCCGAGATCACACGGATCAGACATGTTGTTCGCATGCCCAATGTACTCTTTCTAAGAATGTGATGGAAACATTTGTTGGAGAGTGTCTGCAAATATATATGGCTTGGCATCGTTCGTTCTAAATCTCCTGCTACCAAGCCCTGAAAAGGGCTTTGCAAGTTCCAGAATGTAGTCCAGAAAACTGAATGCATTGTGTCGTTATTTACAGCTTGACTGCGATATTTGCACCTTTCAGCCCAACACATCCGATTCCAGCAGACATTTGTGAGTACCGGGTTGCCCTCTTCGATCCTTCTACTTAGCCAGTCTGCCCTGCTGCAGCTTATTATCCAGGATCACCGTGTGGAGGTGTAGAAGAGTCTTGGCAGCTCTGGTTCGCTGGCCCTGACGCAAGCAGTCAGCTATGGGTCGCTGACCGCTGCAGCTCATGCACTGCTCATAGTCTTAATCCCCAGTGTGCATATTATACGTTTTACAAGATAGCTACAGACCAAGCATGGGGCCAAGATCACATGGGCCAGACATGTTGTTCGCATGCTCGATGTACATATTCTTCCGAAGCTACTGTCTGGTGAGCTCTGAACAAACGTTCGTCAGAGAGACAGAAGGAAGGACTCTCTGTAACTATTTCTGAACATGTTCCTCATCGATGTCGCTTCCGTTTGCTCCGAACTGCTCAATCTGGCGCACTGCCAGCACACGATTGCACATAAGCGAGGAGATAAAGGCAAACTGCACGAAAGAACAGAATGCCAGACGACCCAATTACTGACCGGGCTGCGCATTTATATGCCGTCTAATCTGAACACACATATCTGACGCTGTCCGCCATCTTTGTTTGCTATGGACAATTATAGGCCACGTATTTGCAAGTTATACTTCACACAACTATATGTATTTAAAACATACAATTAATTTAAACGTGTCTACATTTTATATGCATTGCTTTTGTTGAATACGTAAATAAAGAAGACCATGTCTCAATATACTACGTGTTTGTTAGTTTAGATGATATTAACGTTAACAAGGAAAGCTCATTTGCTGCATCTGGATATAACCAAAACAAAAATTAAACAAACGTTACAGCAGCCACACGGGTCGTTGTCAGGGGCAACAAAAAACACAAATTGAAACACAAAACTAATCGTATCAACAATAATTGACATAGACTGGACACGGAATATGAATTTCTTGTCGTTTGCTAAAAAACTTGCAAAAGTAGTTAGGAGTATGTGAAAAACAATTATCCCGGTAACAATCACGTGATATTTTTTTTAAATAACTCTCTGCTGTATTTTTGTCCTTCCTTTTTTCTCTATTCCTCCAAGTAGTGTGCGTTGCACTATATTTTTACTTTGTGCCTGTCGGCCCAGTGCATCCGACTTCGGCATCCATTTTATGTAAGGGTCTGTTTCCTCCTGCATTTTCTAAGGGTCTGCTTCCCCGGGGTAACGGCCGGTGCTGTGATTGGGTAGCGAACTCAGCACCTTCTGTGTTGTGAGCCATGTCACTTAACCACTAGCCAAAGCTATCCCCTCTGCTGTATTTGATTTGCTTTAAAATTATGTGAATTTAATTTCTTTTTAAATTTAAAAACACTACTCATTTGATTGCAAGTTTATAGAAAATCTCTTACTGTGTATAGAAAGACAGAGTACCAGTGACATCATAGCATTGGGCAAAGAATGGGGCAACGAGAGAGCAGAGTTCGAGGTGAATCAGCTGATAACTGAGAACACGTAGGTTAGAGATGCCGTAGTATACACCGACGGATCGGTGCTGAGCAGTGGGACATCACGCTGTGGCTTCTCAGTTGTTGTTGTTGTTGTTGTTGTTGTTTAATGTCCACGATGAATAAGTTTACTCTTTTGTGAGTCCTGAAAAGGATGTAAAGTGTCGGGTTATAGTAGCTTTCCTCATATACGGAGCATGCTGATGAAGGTGGGCCGCGGTCCTCAAGGCGGTTGTGCTATGCTTGGCTTCATCTGCGTGGCGTTCACTACTACAGGGATCCCATCGATCCACATCTCGTCAGCCATACTGTCTTGAAAACAGCATATTTCCAGGGAACGCTACATGGGTGAGAGATTGTGGTCTTGGTCAATCTAGTGTGCCTGGCCCTGGCGTGACGTCCTGGTCAGTATGTTGCAGATGACTGGACTAACGTCTCAGTTCCCCGGGCCTCTCAGTTATAGTGAGAGGACAGGTCGTTGCTGAGCGGAGTGGAGCATACACGTCAATGACCTCCAGTTTGAGAATGGTGATGGAAGCAGTGACCTCAGCGCTTAAATGGCTATCTGAGACCCCTTTAACAAGGGCAGTCATCGTGACTGACGCGCAAGCCGTACTTCAGAAGGTACAGAAGGGACAGCTTATGGACGAGTGGATAGCAGCTGTTGAGGTTTCAAACCTCCAGGGGTGGACATGGATATACTGTCCTGGTCATGATGGGGTTCAGAGCAGCGACATATCTGTCATCTTGGCTTCACAGTCTTCCTGGGCATGTCAGTGATGGATAAGAGCGACATTTTCAAATCAATTAACGACCGTCTATTGGATGAGGATACCGCAATAGATGAATCAGCAATCCACCGGCTGCAAAGTTTGGACATCGAACGAGGTTCGATCGGAGTGGAGCGCATGAGAAGACGGAGCAGGCGAGTGTGCACCCAGCGAGCTGCAGGGACCATCAGCATTCAGACACTTCACCATTTGATGAGAGAGACTGAGCATCTATGGGTATGTCCAAAGTGCAGTGACGTCGATTCTTAGAAACAAAAACAGAAAACCTCAACTCCCTCAGTGGTTGAAGAAGAGGCCTCCCTCATAACTGTAATTATGGAATCTCACTATCAGCTTTATCGCTAATTTTTGTATGTTGGAGTTGAACAGTATGAGCTGCGTGTGTTTGCTCAATGATTTCTATTTTCAAATGTTCGTCAACGAAAGCAATGCTAATGGAAATTGTTTCTGTTGCATCTCCATCGTATGCCATTTTATCTCCCAAATTGGTGAAACTTTCAACTTTCTGTAAAAGTGATACATTCAGCTTGATATCGATAGCTTTGTTTGTAAAATTCTTGATTTGTTCTCCTAGAGGCAATGAATTGAGTCCCACTTTTTCGGATAGCTGGAGTAAAAGATTCATCTTCTCTTGAGCTTCCTTAGAAATATCGATAAAGTAGATCTAATCCGGTACCTTTTGATGTGAAAATCGTCCCCTACATGTAATTGCCCTTTATTTTGGCTTTTGCTTCTTCGTAGTTGATCAGGAGCGTGTAGCCTAGTCGACAGTGAGCTGGCTTGCTAAGACTGTGATTATAGCGCGCCAGAGTTCGAAATCACGGACGGAAAGAAAAAAAGCATGGCGTCGTTCGTTCCTGGTTCGACCGCTCCTCCAGTCGAACCAGCTGTGAGTACCTGATGTATAAGTTGGGGAAGGTATAAATAACAAGAAAGGGAACTGGCTACCCCACCTCACACTAGGCTGTGGCTTAGTGCATGAAGAGTTAGCTTCATCCCCGGCGGCAATTGTTGCCATGGCACTGACCTTTACCTTTAGTTGACCAGGTATTCTTTCTGTATCAGTTTCGCTTCCTGGGCACTGGCCCTAGTCGTTTCCCTTAATATTAGTGTGACACTGTCTTGTCGGATTCCTGTTCACGGGAAAGGCTTAGAGAGTAAACTGAGGACAAATCCGGCAGTTCGTTTCCTTAAGGCAGTCTTATGGTAGATTGATTGCTATTCCGGCAACTCCTGCGACGTTGCTGATTAAAAACTGTATCTACTATTTTCGCTTCCTTAGATACATTAGTTACATGGAGAGGGTGAGCCTGCTGCATGGACAACATAGAAAGATGATCAGACTTGTTATCTGGAGAGGCCTTCCAGCTTCATCCTGCAGTTTCAAAATGAAACGCTGCAAGGAGAAATAACACCAAAAGCTCAGTTGTTGCTGTTGTTGCTGTTGTTGTTGTTGTTGTTGTTGTTGTTGTTGTTGTTGAATTCCCACAATGAGTAGGATTATTCTTGTGTGCACCCTGAAAACGATATTAAGTGGCGGGTTGTCGTAGCTTTCCTCACATCCCGAATGTACTAATAAAGGTGGACCTGTGTCCTTCAGGCGGTTGTACTTTGCTTGACTTCATCAGCGTGTCGCTCACTACTACGGGGATCACGTTGATCCCTCACCTTGTTAGCCAATCTGCCATGAAAACAGCCCGTTTCCAGGGAGGACTACGAGGAAGCCGAGGTGAGGGTCTTGATCAGTATGTTTTGCCTGACCAGATGTTAGTCTTCCTACCGAAAAACTCAGTAAAGTGTTCCCACTCAAAGGTCTCGTCATCCTGTAGTCAGTCAAAACTCAAAGAGGCTACTAGTAGTAGTAGTAGTAGTAGTAGCAGTAGATGTAGTAGTAATAGTAGTAATAGTAGTAATAGTAGTAGTAGCAGTAGTAGTAGTAGTAGTCGCAATAGTAGTAGTAGTAGTAGTAGTAGTAGCAGTAGCAGTAGTAGTAGAAGTAGTGTAGTAGTAGCAGTAGTAGTAGTAGTAGTCGCATTAGTAGTAGTAGTAGTGGTATTAGTAGTAGTAGCAGTAGTAGTAGTAGTAGTAGTAGCTGTAGCAGTAATAGGAGTAGTAGTAGTACTACGAAGTAGTAGTAGTAGTAGTAGCAGTAGCAGCAGCAGTAGTAGTAGCAGCAGTAGTAGTAGTAGTAGCAGTAGTAGTAGCAGTAACAGTAGTAGTAGTGTAGTAGAAGCAGTAGTAGTAGTAGTAGTCGCATTAGTAGTAGTAGTA
The DNA here is from genome assembly GCA_036924085.1 of Ariolimax columbianus. NCBI lineage: Eukaryota > Metazoa > Mollusca > Gastropoda > Stylommatophora > Arionidae > Ariolimax > Ariolimax columbianus. Next base: position 59,868,415 of record JAVGWX010000016.1, on the reverse strand, counting down.
GTAGTGGTATTAGTAGTAGTAGCAGTATCAGTAGTAGTAGTAGTAGTTGTTGTTGTTGTTGTGGTAGTAGTAATACAGTGTTACCGTGAAAAATATCGTATACAAGTTTAAATAAAAATAACTGGGCCGTTATAGCGAGGAGTCAAACAATGAGCTTAATATAGAATATTCTGCTAATTCAACAAATTAAGGATACTTTTAGACTCGCCCTCGTGTTATCACAGTCAACTACGTACTGTACTACTAATTCATAAACTCTTCTCAGTTGTTAGTTTCCTGCCGTTGGCGTCCTCTAACCAGCAACCCAGACACAACATAAATAGTTTATAATTGGAACATTTTCCAAAATAGCGATGCCCTTTCATGGCAATGTTAGCTGAGAATCGCAGAACAAAGTCCAGAGACGCCTTTTTATGTACCTATCTGGGGCGTCTGATTATGTTGATGCTGTTTAATGCACATAATGAGTATGTTTACTCTTTTGTGCATCCTGAAAAGGGCGTTAAGTGGCGGGTTGTAGTAGCTTTACTCACATTATGTGCTGATGAAAATGACTCTCCAAGCGATTGTGCTATGCGTGGCGTCATCTGTGTGATTCCCTCTACTACCGGGATCACGTTGATCCCATCTCGTCAGGTAGACTGCCTTGAAAACAGCATGTTTCGAGGGAACTACATAGAAGAGAGATAGTCTTGGTCAGTATCTTCTTCTTAGTCTCCTGCGTTCGTTCTCAATCTCTCACTTCCATGCTCTGAAAATGGCTTTGCAAGCAGCAGGATGTAGTCCGGAGAACGGAAATGCGTTGTGTTGCTAGTTTACAGTTTGTCTGCGATATTTGCACCTTTTTTGGTTAAACACATCCAACATCAGCATAACATTTTTGGGTATAGGGTTAGCCTTCCCTCTTCGATCTCTTCTCCTTAGCAGTCTGCTCTGTTGCAGCCTGTTATCCAGGATCGGTCACCGAGTGGAGGTGTAGAAGAAATTGGCATGATGCTAGCAGTCCGCTATAGGTCGCTGACCGCTGCAGCTCATGCGCTGCTCAGCGTTTTGGTCCCTTGATCAGTATATTGTTCCTGGCCCTGGCGCGACCTCCTGGTAAGTATATTGGGCCTAACCCTGACGCGACGCCCTGGTCAGTATAGTGTACCTGAATCTGACGCGACTTCCAGGTCAGTATATTGTTTCTGACCCTGACGCGACGTCCTGTTCAGTATATTGTGCCTGACCCTGACGCGACGTCATGTACAGTATGCTGTGCCTGACCCTGACGCGACGTCTTGGTCAGAATATTGTGCCTGGCCAGACTAGCGTTTCAGTTCCCCGGAGCGTCTGATTAGTGTAGTGATATAGCACTCACTTTTCACGTCACAATGACGGGTTTCAACTCCTGCATTCTCTTACGGTTAGAGAAGGAAAAGGTAGTCACCTCACACAAACTGCGGCTTACTATACTGAAGTCTCAAACACTTCAATCCCGACCAGCGGTTAAATCTGCCGAAGAACATCCTATACTTGCATCTGGGTAACTGAATTTTGATTCTGCATTAGTAGCTTAACTAAACTCAAGTATACTGGTTTAGAAGGATCTACAGAATCTGTTTACAACCAGTTTATTCCACTCCATCGATGCTTACAATAAATGTGAGCATCCAATCTATTTTAATGCATTAACTTATTCTGTCTACATCACATCCTGTGGCAATTCATTCCAAGCATTCACCTCTCTCTGTCCAAAAATATGTTTCATAAAATCTAATCTGAACCTGTTTTTAAATAATTTGAAGCTGTGCCCTCTTGTTCTTGTAGCCGGTTGTACTTTGAAAAAACGTATATAGTCTAATTTATCCTTTCCATTTATTAATTTATAAGCTTGTAATGTCACCACGAATTCACTGTTAGGTCGGTTTTTCTGAGTCTGTCCTCATAACTATAATTTTGGAATCCCACAAACATTTTTGTAGCTCTTCTTTGTGTCCTTTCTAGAATGTCTATATCCACTCTAAGATATGGACTCAAACACCTGAACACAGGACTCCAATTAAATATCAGCAATGATGTATATAGTTTGACTATATCCACGCTATGATGTGGACTCAAACACCTGAACACAGGACTCCAATTAAATATCAGCAATGATGTATATAGTTTGACTATATCCACTCTATGATGTGGACTCAAACACCTGAACACAGGACTCCAATTAAATATCAGCAATGATGTATATAGTTTGACTATTACTTTCTTGCTCTTATGTGTAATGTTTTTTTTTATCATACCCATCATTACATTAGCTTTTTTTTCACTGCCAACTGGATTTGCTCCTACACGTTATCTGGATGATTTATTCAAACTCCTAGGTCCCTTTCTTTTTCTATTGTCCTAATATTGTTCTCTCCCATCATGTAAATATATTCCTTATTGGATCTACCATAGGGGATGACTACATTTTTCTACATTCAACTCCATCTGGCAGCTCTCAGATAATATTTTAATCTTATCTAAATACGATTTACATAGATCCACCTCTGCATGAGAAGAGACCCTGCCACATAATTTTGTGTCATCGTAAACTTTGCAATCATGGACAGGATACCATTTTTCTAATCAGCTTCTCTGCTCGGTTAGCTTTTGTGGGTTTTAGATAATTGTGTTTTTCCATCTCACCCCTTGCAGAAACCAAAAGAGGATAGTGCTATGCACTCGAGGGTGTGCACTGTCGAGTGCAGAGCTAAAACAGTTTCGAGAAACCCTGGCGGGATTACCATTTCCACCAACATACGGGTCCTCGAGCGAAATCTCATATCGTCTGTTCCACTGTATTTCATATTTGCAAATATGCATAGAGCGCGTTTCTCATAGTGCAATGCCAAGTTGATCACACTGACAGACACGTGCTACGATAGATTATCTTTTCTTTATTTCATTACTATTATTTTCTTTTAATTGTATGTGTTTGCCTCAGTAGTTTCTACTGGCGGAGGTGCGCCCATTCCACCCCATACCGTAGTCAGCTGGGCGATATTAAGACGCATTAATCAGTGCTTGGATGTATGTGTGCGTCTGTATGTACCTATGCTAGGTTTGTGCGATCTCAGAAGCCAGCCCAACCAAAGTGCAATGGAAGGGACTCACCCTGAAGTCGCCGTGCACTGTAGTGTGTTTTTGTAGTTTTTGTGTGTGAGTGTGTTGTTGTTTTTTGCGTTTGTCTTATTTCTCTAATCCCCAAAACGGTGTGCGTTGCACTGTGGTTTTTATTTTGCGCCTGTCGGCCCAGTGCATCCGACTTCAACATACATTTATGTAAGGGCCTGCTTCCTCCTGCAATTTCTAAGGGTTTGCTTCCCCGGGGTAACTGCCGGTGCTGTGGTTGGGATCGAACCCAGCACCTTCTGGTTGTGAGCCGTGTCACTTAACCACTAGCCCACGCCGGGGTCTACTCTCCCAAGATGAAGCCTGTAATCTTGACCAGATCGGAAGGACTGCCCCACAGCTTCTCTCTCAGCTCCGCACCATCTGGCCAGGTCTGGCATCTCATTTCACCATAGAGTGGGCATTTCTGTAGAATAGGTTCTCGTTTCTGGCCCCTTGTTCCATTTGGGCATTCATCGGTGTGTGAATGGCTTGGCTTGGCTTCGTTCGTTCTCAATCTCCCGCCTCCAAGCCCTGAAAGGGCTTAAGTAGCAAAATGTAGTCCAGAAAACGGAATGCGCTGTGTCGTAGTTTACAGCTTGACTGCGATATTTGCACCTTACGATCCAACACATCCGACTTCAGCAAGCATTTTTTTAGTACCGAGTTAGCATCCCTCTTCGATCCCTTCTACTTAGCCAATATGCGCTGTTGCAGCCTGTTATCCTGGATCACCGCGTGGAGGTGTAGAAGGGTATTGGCAGCTCTGGTTCGCTAGCCCTGACACTAGCAGTCAGCTATGGGTCGCTGACCGCTGCAGCTCATGCGCTGCTCAGCGTCTTGATCCCATCGGTGTGTGAATGAGCAAGTAAGTTTGCAATAAAGTTCAACATTTTAAACGGATATGATTATCATGAATATACGTTTACGTTTTTTGTTATTGTATAATGCTCACAATGAGTAAGTTTACTCTTTTGTCGCACTGAACAGGGCATTAATTGGCAAGTTCTAGTAGCTTTCCTCACATCCCGAGCATGCTGATGAAGGTTGACCGCGGTCCTCAAGGCAGTTGTGCTATACTTGGCTTCATATGCGTGGCGCTCACTACTATGGAGATCCCACCGATCCATATCTCGTCAGCCAGGCTGCTTTATATGCTATGTTTCCATAGAGCGTTACATGGAAGAGAGATTGTGGTTTTGGTCAGCGTATTGTGCCTGACCCTGACGTGGCGTCCTGATCGCTGTGTTGTGAGACTAGCGTCTCAGCTAGCCACGTTTGCGTTTAAATGTTTTATATACTACAATATGATTTTGAAAATGACATATATGTTTTAGCTCGGACGGTCCGCGCACCATGAACGGTGTCCTCATTCAGCCCGCGGGGTGGTTTGAGTGAGACCCCTGCTCTATGCCGAGCAGCGCAAAAGTGTACAATCTGCTAGTCGAAACTGAAAAAGTCCACTCATTTCAGCAGCCGTTTTAGCTTCTTTTAAACCCTGAAGAGGGGGAAGGTGCACTTGTGTCCCAACTTCGAAAGGTCACCATCATCTTGCTGATGTGTGTGTTTTGTTTAATTAGAAAATAAATGAGCACAATTTAAATCAGCAAAGAATTTTTTTAAATATATTATTATTCGCACCACGAACAAGTTTGTCAGCATAATCGTCTCTAAAAAATAAAATAATGCAGATAAATATATGAGACACAAATTTTGGGGCAGAAAAAAGCTAGAAAAGATAACATCTATTTAACTTAATTAAATATGAAGAGAAAAAAACATAAATAAATAATAATAAATTATCTGAACGATAAATTTTGTTTCGTGATCATGCTCCACGTGATATTTTTTATTTGCTCTGTCCAAACACAATAACAATGGTGACGGATTCTAGTTTAGGACCGTAGCAATATCGTGTTCTTGAATCGCGTGAATGTCGATTCATAGACGTAAGTATTCTAATTTACTTTATAGTTATAATAAAATACAAAGTTTATAATATTATACATTCAAATATAGGTCTCTATACGCATAGAAAGAGTCTGTGTCTCCTACTTCGTGACTCAATTGTGGCATCCTGATCTGGATCACCATCATCGTCACGACTCGTCATTGTGATTGTCGTGTCCAGCGTTTCCTGTTTACTTGTTGTTGCAGACATTTGTCAGGGTAAACCATTATGTGGTCTCGGTAGACATCTAAATCAAACCAGTGCATATTATCCAATAGATACATTTTTGATTGTTTGAAATATAGTTTTTTAAACATTACTTCATTACCCATCAGTATCACTATCAGGAACCTGCTGCAAGGGGAGCAAAGAATAGAGTCAGACTATGAGTATTGTCTATTAATATTAATAATATTATCATTACTTTTATTATTATTGTGTAACAATAGCTAAATGTCACTGTGTAACCTGCCAGACATGTCCTAAAAGGCGACTGTAGTAGGGTTGGGCGTAGGACTGGCTTTCATATCCTGTAAAAACTGTAGACCTAAGTTACTGCTAAGGCTAAACCATGAGAAAAAGAAAAGACCGCCTGACTAATACTAGTAATACTACTGATTTTACTCCTTGGTAAATAATGACACTTGACAGACAATCGGAATCTGAGTTTAGAATGCCATATTTTAATCAAATAAAAGCATAGATTTGACAAATAAAATGCGTAGTTACTCTAGCATTATTATCTTATGCAGTATAGAAATAAATAATAGATTAGCCTAAGCTGAAACACAGTTCATAAAATGAATGTGAAGTACTTCCCATCCCAAAACATCTTTGTTTGGTAAAGGAAGTAAAATAGATTTCCTCATTTTGATTTAGAGCCATCGCGTAATATGGAAACATGTCATTGCAGAGCAACAAAATTAGAAAGATCTCTGATGTCCATTAAGGTGTAGTTTTACAGAAGGCTGTTAAGAATACCATACAGTCACTGCCATACACACACCCAAATAAAGGGATGGGCATGAAACAAAGGACATTTATTAAACATTTCTTTCAGAAAGGAGCAATCTTTGCTTTTTCAATAAGGGGAGCAAGTGGCAGGTTGTGAGAAGAGAATTAGGAGACACTGGCATGCCAGATAAGACTGCTGATAAAAGGGAGAAGATAATAGAGAAAAATGATATTTTTTTAACATCTTGGCACAGAACATCAACAACAAAATTGCTACAAATTAGGCCTTCTATTTCCTCCTTAATTTGCACTAGGTCTTTATTTTTACTTTTATCAGTGCCACATGCGCCGTTTTCTGTAGCTCATTTTCGGGACCACTATCAAAATAGGGAGAGAAAAAAACCCAGCTAATTTTACTAGTATGTAAGAACATGCTTTCCGTGAGTTTGAATATTTGCCATATTTAACTAATTCACTTCGTAAACCCTATAAATCGGCTCCCAAACTTTTTTTACAGTGCAATAGAGCTGTTATATTGGCTTGATCCGTTGACATACTTATACGTAATAATTTCTCTGTACCAAGCTTTTTTAAATATATACATTTATTTGGTGGTCTAGGGATTGTGAGCTTGGTTTACAATCCCAACGTACCAGGTTTGATTCACGTCATACTCGCGTTTGACAGACATGTTGGGTTTTTTTATGGTATGTCCTCTTCTTCCAGTGAACCCAGCTGTAAATGGGTATCTGACAAAGTCATGTTATGGAATTTATGCTCTGTCGTCAGCACTTTCATAAAGAAAGGGACCGAGCAGATATGGGAGAGCCAAGGCGCAATGAAGTTAGTTCTATTAACTATTTTAAATTTATTTGTTAATTATAAATATACCTGTACTTTATATTGGCAGTTTTGCATTGTAAGAATAAATGTGTTCTGAAGCTTGTATAAGCATCAAGTATTAAATATAAGCATTTTGCAGTGAATGAGTTAATGATGGTCTTATTATCATCATTAATGTTGAGCAGATTTTGGTTTCTGAGTTATTGTCTCCTAAGATATCTTGCCCTTTATAGTTCAAAACCTGCACTGTACACCTCCTTCTGTATTTAGGAACATTGGTCATGCTAGAGTGAAAGTTCATCACTAGGGCAGAGTCCATAGTCTTTTCTTGGTGTAGATTCTACCTCAACTCTGTGCTCCCTGGCCAGGTCTGGCACCATATTTTATTATGAGTTGGCAGTTGTGAAGGATATGTTTTGACTTCTGGTGAGATGTCTGAAAGCAATAGAGAGGACAGCACTATACACCTATCTGGAGGGGATGGAGGCAAAAATACTAAATGCAAAACTGAAGGTGATAGAGGTGGCAATACTTTGCACTTTCTCAATGTGATATAGGTGACAGTACTATGGGCCTTTCTGAAGGTGATAGAGGGAACTTAATACTATACACTTATCTGAAGGGGATGAAGGTGACTTAAAACTATGAACCTATCTGAAGGTGATGGAAGTGACAGTAATATGCGCCTTTCTGTAAGGAATACTTGATGCTATACATCTATCACAAGGTGAGATGGGTGACTTAATACTATAAACCTATCTGAAGGTGATAGAGGTAACTTAATACTATACACTTATCTGAAGGTGATAGAGGTAACTTAATACTATACACCTTACACAAGGTGAGAGGGGTGACTTAATACTATACACCTATGAAGGTGATAGAAGTGACAGTTTTATGCACCTTTTTGAAAGGGATAGAGGTGACCTAATGATACACCTATCATAAAGTGAGAGATGTGAATTAATACTATTGACCAAAAAGTTTAAGTTATATGTTTAAACGTTAAACTCAACGTCTTTATACTGGTTTAAAATACTGCAGAATCTGTATACAACCAGTTTCTTTTACTTCACTTGATCCGCAAACTATGTGCATAAAATCTATTCTTGAATGCATTAATTGGCTCTGCCTCCACTAGTTCCTGTGGCAATGCATTCCAAGCATTCACCACCCTCTGACTAAAAAAATATTTCCTAGTATCTAATCTGGACCTTTTTTTAATTAGTTTATAGCTGTTCTAGTAGATGGCTGTACTTGAAAAACTTGTTATAGTTGAATTTATTTTTTCCCTTGATTATCTTATAAACCTGTATTAAATCACCCCAAATTCTTATAATGAGTTTAGATATTGAAATAAATGTATGAAGTAATGGGACTGTTGCAATGTAACATCTGCCAGTGGATGAATTGGACAAACTTTGTGCTTTACTGCGATTATGTTTAACATCATTTTCATTCATCTGTGTTTTGCTGTATATAGTTTGGAGATAATTCTTCAGTTTTTCTTCTTTAAAAGTTGCTTGTTAACACACATACGTTACTATATGTTATAAAAGTAAAGTAAAGTGGAAATTCAGTGCTGGGAATTAATTAACTGCTGGTTGGAAATGGAGTTTTTGAAGTCTGCAGCCTGTGAGAGGTAGGGTGGTCAGTACCCTTCCTTGCTGTTTTTACTTTCCCTAACTCATGCGTCAGGTACCCATTTACAGCTAGGTTGACTGGAGAAGCGGTCCCTGATTAAAATCATGACCCTGATTTTTTTTAGTCTCCGGATGCGAATCGAACCGAGGCAAGCTGTTACCACACAAAATAGCAAATTCCTCGCTATGAACTGAGCTGTTATAATTGTTTTAAATACAAAATATTGTTACTAACAAAATTGTCAGCCAATATTCACAATTTCAGAATCATACATCAGGCATTTATGGATGTCGCACATCTGTAGGTCACTTGAAGAAATAGCAGCTAAAGGAGTCGCCTCAAACAGGTTAGTTCAAACTCGAATGAGTTAACGGTTATTTTTTACACATTTCAGTTCATTCCATGACCTCTTGAGATTGTTGGGGCATCCCTGCTGACACCTCCACAATCCTGCGCTATCTCTTTCTGTATGTGGTTGCCTTTTGGGCCGAAGGTTAGTCCATTTATGGATGTTGTCTTCCTATTGTTTTCTCGGACGTCCTCACCTTCGCTTGTCCTGTACTGTGCCCTGTAGTATGGTATTTGCGAGGCCCTTGAACCTTGAGACATGTCCATACCAAGTCAGCTTTCACCTTTTTATTTTTGTGAGGAGGTCGTTGTACTGTCCACTTGTATTCTTGATTCTTCGTCATACTTCATCATTTGTGGTATGGTCTTTGTCGGTGACATTTAGCAGTCTTCTAAAACATCTCATCTCCATGGCCTGGATTCTTTTCTGGAGGTCTGCTGTAATGGTCCATGTTTTGCAAGCGTAGAGGAATATAGAAAGAACCAGTGAGCGCATTAGTCTGACCTTTATGGCGAGAGAGAGAGTCATTAATCTTTCCACTTAAGTTTCAATCGTGCAAGCACTGCAGTTGTTTGTGCTATTCGGGCCAGGACCTCTGGTTTTGATCCCTTTTCGCTGATCGTTGAGCCCAGACTCTTGAAGCAGTTGACAGTTTCAAGTACAATAACTACTTGAAATCTTCTTCTTCAGAGTTTGTCCTGGAAAGGACATTGCAGCATTGTTTACAGCGAGGCTGTCATATCCAGTTTCAGCACTGCATTTTTGGGAAGAAGTTTGCCTTCCTTCCTCGATCCATATTCTCTTATCCGACAGAGGTTTCATGGTTGCAGTCTGTTTCCATGTTGTACACTTGGAGGTGGAATAGCGTCTTGGTTAGCTGACACACAGCCAGCTGTAAGTCCCTGGCTGCGATCAGCTCATTCACTGCTGTGTGGACAAATTCTTGCACATCATAAGTTATTTTGCAGATAAGAATTATGGCATTTTGATGAATGAAAGGTGACATGTCAAATAGGTGGACAGAGTATGCAAAGGAACATTTTGAGGACAGTCGCAGAGCCAAACCATCAATATATGATAATGAAGAGCTTCCTCAGATCAGAGATGGAGAAAGTGATAAAAACAATGAGAAAAAAGGAAAACAACAGACCCAGCCTCTATAAACATAGAATGGATAGAGGCTCTAGAAGACTTTGGGATAGATGTAGTCACTGATCTGGGTAATGACATACAATATCGGATGTATATCCTGAAAACATCAATATTTATAACAATACCCAAAAAACCTTGTGTAACAGAATGTTCAGAAATTGTTGACTCCAGACAGGCAGAGAATAGGTTCGGTGAGATAGGGTCTTCTTGCCGTACTCCCTTGGTCGTGATGGTGATGGGTTTAGTTAATGAACATATGATGGTGGTGCATCCTTCAAAGCATCATTTCTATGTTGTGGATGTCTACTCCTTGCTTTTGGTGTTTGGTGCTCTCGTTCCTTCTCTATCGGATTGCAGCAAATTTAATTTATATTTGTTTTATAGACTACCAAATGGCTTTTGGCAGAGTTCAACATGGAAAATGTATTTAATTGTCTCAAAGAAATTGGTCTAGATGGTAAAGACATAAGACTTCTCAGTAATATGTAAAGGTCCGTCACGCCATGCGACGCATAGGAAATATGGCATAAGGCCCATATTATTTTGTAACCCACAGCACTTAGTGGATGATGTGGTCAGCATCACGCTGGCCGCCTTTACTTCCCAGACTGAACTGGTACCCATTTAAGGCTGGGTCGACCTGGTAGTTGTTGCGGTCTGAAAAAACATTTCCGCCACAGCTGGGGAATGAGCCCAGGACCACTCGGATGCGAAGCCACCTCGCTAACCACAGCGCTACGCGGCTCCCACAGTAATATGCACTGGAAACAAACTGCTGCAGTAAAATCAGTAAAAACTTGCTCTCCAAGTTTAGATGTAAAAAGAGGAGTGAGGCAAGGATGTGTATTATCCCTCTGTCTTTTTAATACCTATACAGAACAAATATTCAAGATGATAGCCGGGATGCCAGGGCTTGTCATTGGAGGAGTGGAAAGGAATAACCTAAGATATGCGAATGATACAGTTTTGATGGTGAAAAGTGAGCAAGAATCGCAGGAGCTTGTGACAACAATATACAAAGTCAACAGTTTGGATTAGACATAAACATAAAGAAAACAAAGACTATGATACTTGGGAAAAGTGACAAGAAACCATCTATGCATTTAAAAATAAAAGATCAACTACTGGAACAGGTAGAGTTTTCCTATCACATAATGACGGTAAAAGGCAGCTGTGAAAAAGAAATCAGAAAGAGAATATGTATGGCCAAAATGGTATTCATCAACATGTGACACATGCTGACATCCAAACAGATAAACAATAAATTTTAAATGAGAATTGTCAGGTGTTATGTATACTCGTCACTAGTTTATGGTGCAGAATCATGGATACTGAATAACAAGTGGAAAAGAGTATTGAAACCTTTGAAATGTGGGTTTATAAAAGATTGGGTTGCATTTCTTGGAAAGAGAAAAAAAACAAATTTGGAGGTATTGAAAATGTTGGAGGTGAGGGGGTGAAAAGAGGATTACTGACCGAAATCAGGGTTAGACAGTTAACGTAATTTAGGTCATACAAGACATAACTCCTTGTTGAAAACCATACTAGAGGGTAGAGTGGAAGGCAGTCGCTCAAGAGGCAGACAACATTATAAGGGGGTGGATAACATCAGGATAGGGGCTGGAAAAAGCCTGTCAAATTGCACCATTACAGCAATAGAATATTCTCCGGGAGAATCATTGCAGCAAACCTTTCAATGCTGAGATAGCACTTGAACTGAACTGAAGATAACTGAATGCACTATTTGTGACTGAAGATGCAACAGTAAATGAGCTGACAGCAGCCATCAACTCAAAGCTGGCTGCCTGCATCAGGGTCAGTGACCCATAATTGATTAAGACCCTATTCTGCCTCCAAATGGCAGCCCTGGAAACAGACTGCAACTATACAGCCTGGCTAAGAATTTATTGTTGCTGAGGTTATCCTAAAATGACATAATCAAATAAAATTGTATTTTAAAAATGTTAATCAGATTTGAAACAGAAAATTAGAAGAAACAAAAATCATAAGGCTCTTCTAGGATTTGAACCACAGACCTCTAGCGCACCCTAGGTAAGAATCACACCCCGTAGACCACCGTACCGATTGAAAATAAAGTTTTGCAAAAGATGTATATAGTTTGACTACACAGGCAGACTGAAACACACTTTATTTTGTACAAAAAAGACATCACTTTATTAATTTTTTAAATGAGCCATTCTATGACTGTAAATTTGGCGGTGCTTACAGTCAAGAATAAACAAATCACAGCTCTTTCCCGATCCTAACTATTTATTTATTGGGGCCATAGTAGAATTCCTGAGGGGTCTGCCAGGGTCTTTGTGTATGACACAGACAAGAATAGCACCACTGCCCCACAGAGAGCATGTCGTAAGAGGCGACTGTGTGACATTGCATAACACCGACCATGGTTAGGTGGCTTGTTAAGAGCATCCTAACAGCCTGCGGGTCTACTTTGTTCTAGTGGTGCTTGAGTCTATTAAGATGGACTCACACATCGGTTAACTATCCTCTGCGGCACTTGTCCCAACACAGCAGAGTTTAACTAGCTAGGCAGGAAGTTCTCATCCCGGCTAAATCCAGCTCATGCCAAAGCTGGGACATGCACAGGGGCATCCACCCTTGTAGTAGTACAGGTTAAGATAGTAGAATGGAATATATTGATAAGATTTTAAGCAAATAATTAAAACAATGAGAAGGAAACAATATTTGGCCTCATCTAGGATTTGGACACTGGACGTCTAGTCTGAACATTTCTCAAACATGACATGCTGAGACTGGGGGCTTTCCACATGTGCAACTAGTGGTGTAAGCTGGTAATCTGATGGCATGACTATATTCAGAACATGGAGGTCTCTGCTAAAACAATCCTCCCAATTTCAGAAACACTTTGACCGCTGCCGAGTTTTTTTTGTTCGGTTATGTTGCACGGCTGGGGCAGGAAACCCCGGCCCACAAGATACTACACAAGTTGTTCTTCAGCGTCAAAAGTCTTTCCTCGGCCGGCTGGAGGTGCAGAAGAGGCTGTCCCTGCACAGTATGGCGCCAGCAGATAGCAACCTCCCCATAAGGTCTGGAACCACGCCGCAGCAATGAGTCATGGATGTGTTGCCGGCCGATGCAATGGGACTCAAGCGTCTAAGCAAATATTATTACTACGTCAAACACCATTAGCGAGAATCATGCAATTCAATTAGCCAATGTAGATAATTGAGTCACGCAGGGGAATTAATTGTATTATATAGGACAGAGGTTTTCAAAGACTTTTATATGTAGGATTTCATATAAATAAAGATATTTTATGTGTGAAAATTATTTTGGATTTTCGGTTTATGTATGTTTTTATGCATTTAGTGGTCCATGTGAGAAGCATTAAAAGTAAATGTTTTTGTATATCATGTGTCTACTGAAACCATTGCTCAAGTCAAGATCAGATGCAGTATACTGTCTAGGACCCCTCACCCCTCCCACCTTACATCCACACCATGTACCAAGAAACAGGCTGTGTTACAGTAGCATGGGCAATGAGGTTGGGGTCAACACTGATTCCTCTATTGATGAGCCTGCTGAGCAGCCTAGCATTATCCTACAGTCATGAGGACCCATCTTTTTCAGTATCCTACAGAATATTTTTGTTTTGTTTTTGCGTTCACCTTATTTCTCCATTCCCCAAGGCGGTGTGCATTGCATTACGTTTCTATTTTGCGCCTGTTGGCACAGTGCATCCGGCGTCGGCATGCATTTTATGTAAGGGTCTGCTTTCTCCTGCATTTTTCGAGGGGTTTGCTTCCCTGTGGTAACGACCAGTGCTGTGATTGGGGAGCAAACCCAGCACCTTTGGGTTGTGATCCATATCACTTAACCACTAGCCCACGCCATCCCCATCCCACAGGACATAAGAAGAGTCACTACAACCAGCTACAAAACATATGTTCGTCAAGTAGATTCAAACAACAGCAACATATTAAAATGAAATACACTTCAACAAGTCAACTATGGTTAATACTGCTTGTATTATCTCTGTCTAGCTTGCTCAGGATTCTCTCGGACTAACATTTACAATGAAGCTGAATGAGTTTGAAATCCGTTTCAACAATCCTCGAGGTGTGTTTTGTACTGGAGAAAATGTTAGCGGGCATGTTGTCATCAAGCTGACCAAGCCAATGAAGATGAGAAGTAAGATCGAAATGAATTATTATTATTAATTAATATTGCTTCATTCCTTTGTTTGACTTTTTCTGCCCACATAAATGTCACTGGGAGCTGAAGTCATGTTTCTTGGATCAATGTCTGTTGCGTCTGTCATTGTAAGATGGTGTTGTAGTTGTATTTCTCCTACCGAAGACAGATGTGTCGGACAGAAAGGTGAAATTATCGCAGTCAGGCCGTAAACTAGCGACACTGCATTCCGTTCTCCATACTACATCCTGCTACTTGCAAAGCCTTGTTGAGGGCTTGGTTGTGGGAGATTGAGAACAAATGCAGAAGAAGAAGTATTTCTGCAGGCAGGCTATTCAGGAACGTTTGACATGGCTTGGCTTCGTCCGTTCTCAATCTCCCGCTACCAAACCATGAAAGGGCTTTAGAAGCAGAATGTAGTCCAGAGAATGGAATGCGTTGTGTCGTAGTTTACAGCTTGACTGCGATATTTGCACATTTCGGTCCAACACATGCGCCTTCAGCAAGCATTATTTTAGTACCGGGCTAGTATTCCCTCTTCAATTACTTCTCCTTAGCCAGTCTGCCCTGTTGCAGCCTGTTATCCAGGATCACTGCGTGGAGGTGTAGAAGGGTCTTGGCAGCTCTGGTTTGCTGGCCCTGATTCTAGCAGTCAGCTATGGGTCCTGACCACTGCAGCTCCTGCGCTGCTCAGCGCCTTGATCACTTGACAGGACAAAGTGCCTAACTCTGAAATTCTTGGCAAGACTAAACATGTTGAACATCCATATACTTCTTAAAAACCAAGATAAGATGGACGGGGCATGTTGTTCGCATGCCTGATGAGCGCATCCTCAAAGAGCTATTATATGGTAACCTCAGAACAGGTAGATGCTCATTAGGGGACAGAGGAAATGCTACAGGGACTCCTTGAAAGTGTATCTGAAAAGCTTCAACATTGATGTCACATCCTGTTAGTTGTTTGCACAGAACTATTTCACTTGCACACTAGCATCACTAAAGGTGCTCAGATCGCAGAGCGAAACTCCATCATTGAGGCTCAGAGTAAGCAAAAGAGCAGAACACATGATGGCTCTTCACATGAGTGCTCTGGGTGGGGCAAAGTCTACAGTACCAGGATTGGTCTTTATAGCAAAATGAGAACACATCTCGCAGCACAAGTCTGATGCTGGTGTCATCTTTGCTTTCTATGGTCAACTATTAGTTTTTCAATTTTGTCATCTATCCATTTACCATGTAGTCAGTCATCCCTGTGTCTTGTAAACAGATCTTCTGTTATAAGCATTCAGTGGTTGTTGTAGGACATTTGTGTCATTGTTTACAGCGAGGCTGCGATATCGGCCACTTTTGACCGCGCACATCCGATATCAGCATGGCATTTTGGGAACAGGTTTGCCTCCCCTCTTCGATCCCTAATTTGCTATCCAGGCTACACGGTTGCAGTCTGTTTCCAGGACTGCCACATGGAGGCAGATTAGGTCTTGGTCAGCTATGAGTCACTGTCCCTGGTGCAAGCAGCCAGCTTTGAGTCACTGGCTGCTGTCTGATCATTTACATCTGCATCTTCGGCACCAATAAACCAAAGTGATTATATTATATTTGTATCTGACTCAGCATACAATAAATAATTTTACTGTCGCACGACTTTATTCCCATTGCTGGGGTAGTCGGGTTTTAGGCTGAGGACTACAGGCCACTTCGTCACTGCTGTCGCCACGTGGTGTGCTGCCTATGTTTTATTTCACCCCTAACAGAAAAACAATATATGCCTTACCAGGTTTTCGATCTGCTGCCCTCCTTATTGGCAGGCAGGCATTGAAACCATTCTTAACTTCATTATACTGGTTTAGAAGGCTCTACAAAGTGTATACAACCGGTTTATTTCACTCATCGGAAACTGGAAATACTGTGAGCATCCAATCTATTTTTTAATGCATTCATTGACTCTGCTTTCACTACTTCCTGCCAAATGCATTCCAAGAATTCACCACTCTCTGACTAACAAAATATTTCCTAATATCTAATCTGGACCTGTCTTGAAACTGTTCATCCTGCCACACACTCCACACAATAAATAATGATTGTTCTCAAATCTAGTTGTCTCTTGTATGTGTAATTGTGTGCATGCACACACATTTTCTTTATATGTGAACATCTGCACAGTGTTAAGTAAAGATCCCGTCAAGCCATGCGGCGCATAGGAAATAAGATGTTGAGCCCATATTATTTTGTAACCCGCGGCACTTAGTGAATGATGGGGTCACCATCACGCTCGCTGCCTTTACTTATCGGACTGAACCGGTACCCATTTAAGGTTGGGTCGACACTGGGGGCCGTTGTGGTCTGAAAAAGCATTTCCGCCTCAACTGGGGAATGAACCCAGGACCACTCAGATGTGAACCCAGCTTGCTAACCACTGCGCTACGTGGCAAACTAAAAAATACGAGAGGTATTTGCAGTTACAAAAATTATTGTAATTTAGTTCATGTCTGGGGGGGGGGGGTGGCAATGTAGCTGAGAGGTAAGGTGCTCATTTGGGGTCATTCCACTAATGTCTCAAACCCCACAGAAAATAGGTGGTTGAAAAGTTTATTTGTTTCAGTGTTTTTCTTTCGACCATTTATTTTAGGTCTTTGGAGAAAAGGAAATAATATGCAAGAAAGGAATCAGAATCCAAATCCCAAATATAAAATGCACAAGAAACAGAAAAAAAACCTCCACACCTCAGGGTAAAGGAGATGCAACTAAGTCAAGTCACAACCTCTGGGATATTTTTGTTTATAATGTATAATCCCTTCCTTTTTATTTATACTTATTAAATAGCATTGTATATTTTGCTGTATTTTTCTTGCAATTCTTCTTCTGCGTTTGTTCTCAATCTCTCGCTACCAAGCCCTGAACAGGGTCTCGCAAGTAGCAGGATGTAGTCCAGAGAACTGAAGGTATTGTGTCATTAATTTACAACTTGACTGCGAGATTTGCACCTTTCGGTTCGACACATCTGTTTTCGGCAGCTTCTGCAATTCATTTCTTAGCTTAACATTATCCAGAATGCCACTTTTCATGATATTTCAGGTAATTTAGCTTTATCCAGAATTCCACATTTTATGATATTTCAGGTAGTTTAGCTTTATCCAGAATGCCACTTTTTATGATATTTCAGGTAATTTAGCTTTATCAAGAATGCCACTTTTTTGTGATATTTCAGGTAATACAGCTTTATCCAGAATGCCACTTTTTATGATATTTCAGGTATACAGCTGTACTTTGAAGGAAGGGCCAAGTCGCACTGGGAGGTCAAGCAAGGACGTACCAAGACAGACTACAAAGCAACAGAGGACTATATCAACCATACAGTGACTCTGTATGGTACAGGTATGATAACGACTCTTGTCCTCTTCTTCCTTGTCTAATATCAGACATCCACATCAATGACTTCACTGTTGTTGTTTGTGAATGCCCACAATGAGTAAGTGTACTCTTTTGTGCCACCTGAAAAGGGCATTAAGTAGCTTTCCTCGCAGGCTAAGCGTGCTGATGAAGGGGGATTGGGGTCCTTCAGGCGGTTGTGCTATGCTTAGCTACATCTGCATGTCGCTCATTACTGCAGGGATCACATCTATCCCCCACCTCGTTATCCAGGCTGTCAAGAAGAACAGCCTGTTTCCAGGGAGAACTGTAAGGAAGTCAAGGTGGGGGTCTTGGACAGTATAGTTTGCCAGACCCTGACTAACATGTCGGTTTCAGTATGTTTTGCCTGACCAGACGTTAGTCTCCTCACCCCTCAATGACTTCAATAGTCAAACCTGTGGCTGTCTTTTTGAGGTGGAATGATTTGCACGGTGTTCTGCATGCGAATGCATATTGCATTTATCTTCAGCATGAATTTTGAGGGACTGTTTCCGTAGCCTTTGGTTGTCCCCCTAAATACCTGGAACGCTGCAGTTTTTTTTATCAAAGTTGTCTTCAAGGAATCGTGGCTTACTAGGCTCAAGTCTCTTCTACCTGGTAAACTGATCTTGCTGGCATGTATTGATACTACAGATAGAAGTTATTGTTTTATCATCCTATACAATTTTTAGCACTTCTTCAGCGTTGGTTCTGAAAAGGACTGCGATATCTGCCCCTTTTGGCCCGGCACATCCGATTACAGCACAGCATTTTTGGGACTGGGTTTGTTTCAACCTTTATTTTCTTAGCCAGGATCGTCATCTGGAGATGGACAAGGGTCTTTGTCAGCTCTGGTTCGCTGACCTTGATGCAAGTAGCCAGCAAAAGTCGCTGGCTGCTGTCAGCTCGTTCACTGCTGCATCTTAGCCAGGATCGCCATCTGGAGATGGACAAGGGGCTTGGTCAGCTCTGGTTCGCTGACCCTGATGCAAGTAGCCAGCTATAAGTCGCTGGATGCTGTCAGCTTGTTCACTCCTGCATCTTCAACTCCTTTAAGCACTTTTAACATGCCCAACCCTAATTAATTGCCTTTTCTGGTATGTATAGTAGAATTTAAGCTCAATATTAGAAGGTGACATCAAATACCTATGACAGATCTTTGCAATGGTTCGGTCCGGCAAGGTTACAAATTAAAGCTAATGGGAGAAAGCATGACAAAGCCAAATGGAACAGAAAATCTAATGTAGAAGATGGCATTCAATAAGACATACACTGAAAATTTCAAAACTATTATCAGCAGCCAATCTCCGTTGTGAAATCCCCAAGGAAAAAGAAACAAAGGAAGACAAATACAAGAAAACAGGGAGAAGCTGGGGGAAAAAAAGTTGATCACAAAATTGTGCAGGAAGGACTGCTTTGTGAGGGGATTGATTGATGGCACCAGGATCAAGATGCTGAGCAGCGCATGAGCTGCAGTGGTCAGCGAACCAGAGCTGCCAAACCCTTCTACACCTCCATGCGGTGATCCTGAATAACAGGCTGCAGCAGGACAGACTGGCTAAGGAGAAGGGATCGAAGAGGGAATGCTAACCCGGTACTCAAAAAATGCTTGGTGAAGTCGGATGTGTTGGACAGAA
Source organism: Ariolimax columbianus (assembly GCA_036924085.1). NCBI lineage: Eukaryota > Metazoa > Mollusca > Gastropoda > Stylommatophora > Arionidae > Ariolimax > Ariolimax columbianus. The sequence continues at coordinate 59,849,184 of JAVGWX010000016.1, read as the reverse complement.
AGGTGCAAATATCACGGTCAAGCTGTAAACTACGACACAACGCATTCCGTTCTCTGGACTACATTCTGCTACTAAAGCCCTTTCAGGATTTGGTAGCGGGAGATTGAGAACGAACGAAAAAGAAGAAGAAGAAGAAGATTGATGGCACCAAGGTGATATGGTTGAAGATGATTAGTAGAGTACAGTTGTCTTTATCTTTCTTTCGCTGTGTAACAGTCCCACCACATTTCTCTTCAACCAGTCTTTCTTTCCACACAATTCATTGTCTCTTTCCGTCTTGTCAGATGATAGTAATTGTGCTTTGAAAAATGAGATGTAGCTACAGTCAATGACGATACTGAATGTGACTCGTAAGACCAATCCGAGCAGAGAAACGTCTTCCACGATGTGTGCAAGGAAAGTCAGGACCGTTTGCGGCATTGCATAATGTGGTGTGTCTTCCCAAACGTTGAATCTTTAGCCTTTCAGCAATGAGTTTCTCCTTTGTCTGTATTCCATGCTTAATCCTATCCCTTCATGTAACATGATCCATGTTATCCTTTTCTCATGATTCCAAACCAATGCTGCATCAATCATATCCCACTTACATACATCCTTGTACCAAAGAAGTGGCCAGCCTTCGGGACCTTTTCCCCAACTGTAATTCTCCATAGAGAAAATCTTTTGGTCTTCTGCCATCATCCATCCTTTGAGTGTGTCCCAGCCATCAGAGCCTTTGAAGATTAAGCATGGAAAATATTGTAACAGTGCCTGTTCTCCACACAATATCAACAAAGAAAACACGAACAATTCCTTGTACATAAGAAAGTACAAGATAATTCATTTATTACGTATCTAAATTTTTACAACATTATTAAATAATCTTTCTATGACTAATCTTACAATGTTTTCAATCTCTCTGTGACACCAAATCACACGTAGCTTAAAATCCCCTACCCATCTTCACATAATCTAGACATAACGGAATGTGCGTATTCAAACCCCTATACCAACTTCTTTCTATGAAAAAAAGGCTGAAATGCTCCTCTCAGAATAACTTTCCCCCACTACTTTACACGCTTGTTTTATCTAGAACTAATAACAGAAACCTACTACATTAAAACATCTCCCCTCTCCTGCCATGATTATCAGACAGAGACAAATTCAGACCGGCTTTGTCAAGGAATGCACAATGTCCATGACCTCTGAACTCTCGTCTTTCTGTGCTAAAATCAGCTGGCCTTGTCTCAGCTGACGTTTGCCTTTTAGTGGCCAAGTCTTAAACCTCCCATGTGTTAGCCTTTTAGTGGCCAAGTTTTAAGTTATACCTCCCATGTGTTAGCCTTTGAGTGGCCAAGTCTTAAGTTATACCTCCCATGCGTTAGCCTTTTAGTGACCAAGTCTTAAGTTATACCTCCCATGCATCATACATGCCTTTTCCTACATACTGATGCTACTTCCCACATACCAGACAGCAACCCTGTCACAACTGTATGAGACTCTGGAATTAAGATAGCGGATAACAATAGTACTGGAATTCTGGTATCAGGACTGAAGGTACAGAACAGTGAAAGAGCTGACAGCATTTACCGGCTCATAGTTGACTGCTTAATAATAATGTTTGTTTGGGTGTCAAAGACCTGTTGCGATGATCGACCACTACCTTGTCCAACTACTGAGGATTGTTCATGCGTAGTGTGTTGCCCGAATTCCCTACAGACTTCCTAGATGGAGCCCAGTACTCTGCAGCCTCAGTGTGAGGGCTGCGGGGAGTGTGTGTTGATCCAATATTTGTGTAATCATTCCTAGTCTGTCTGTGTGTGACTCCCTGTTTCTTCACGTTTCACCCTCGCGGCCTCTGGATTGTGTCCACCTTCAGGTCAGCTGGACTCTTGCTGTGCTGATAATACAGGGTTGGGATAGGTATGGTGTAACTTCTGGTGAAGGGGGCAGGAGAATGTCGGCTTTAGTCCAAGCAGGAAGGCCCGTGAGTAGTGATAACCTGCGCTGAACTCTGTAGTGCAGTCAAGCGAAAAGTTCAACGCCATCCTGGACTACTTTCTCGCGGTTTAAGCCAGGCACAGCTGCAGCAAGATGTTGCATAACAACAGGATAACCCAACAAAAGCACATGAATTCCACAGAATAAAGTCTTTGATACCACCTGGGGAAGGTGTCGTGAATTATAATCTGAACAGGAACTAGCAAACAGCAGAAAATGACACAAACACCGGAGTGAGTCAAAAGCTCAGCCAGTTATGCGTGGCCGTCTTACTTTAATCTGGCTACTTGCATCATGGTAAATGAACCAGGGCTCACCAAGACTCTATGGATCTAACCAATGGGAGTAAGCACTATAAATTGTGGAGGAGGGATACAGTGCGGGGAATCGGTTGGTGACACTGCTCACAGCCCAAATTGCTGGGTTTGGAGTAAGTCTCAACACACAAAAGAGCAAGATCAGTAACCCCATACAAAATGCGTGCTGAAGTTGGATGTACACTGTAATAATGTCATTTGTTTATGATGCTTGAGTTGCCATTATGCTATAACATAAATGTTCTTTCGTGCTTGTTCCAGGACAAAACAGCATTGAGCATCCATCAGGCCTTCATTCCTACCCTTTCAGTCTTCATCTGAATCAGAATTTGCCATCATCATTTGAGGGACGCAGGGGTTATGTACGTTACTTCTGTAAAGCTACAATTAATCGGCCATGGAAGTTTGATGAGCACACTAAACGGGCCTTTACAGTAATTCATCACCTGGACTTGAATTCAGACCCCACTGCTGGCGTGAGTCAACTGTTTTTCTAATGGTTGTGTTGTTGTTCAAAGCTGCATATGCTGAACTTTTGTTTTTGTGTTCGCCTTATTTCTCTATTCCCCTTAGTTCTCTATTCCCTTTATTTCTCTATTCCTTTTAGTTCTCTATTCCCCTTATTTCTCTATACCCCAAGGTGGTGTGCGTTGCAATATTTTTATTTTGCGCCTGTTGGCCCAGTGCATCCGACTTCGGCATGCATTTTATATAAAGGTCTGCTTCCTCCTGTATCTTTTTATGGTTTGCTTCCCAGGGTTAACGGCCAGTGCTGTGATGTGGAGCGAACCCCACGCCTTCCCCCTGCATGCTGAACTAAGCTAACTCTTGATGTTGCTTTGGTAGCGGATTACAGTGGCTCTTCTTACATCCTGAGGTGTGCTTCAGAAAGTAGACCAGGGTACCTTCTTCCCCGCTGCCTCCTCCCAGCTGTAGTGCAGCGTGAGGTTCTTCAGTATGCTAACCACTGACTAGAGTGTCGACCCACACCTCGTTGGCTAGACTGCTAAGACACAGCCTGCTTCCAAGAACACTGTGTGGAAGTGAGATGGAAGTCTTGATCAGTATGTTCCTCCTTTATCAGTATGCTCCTCCTTGATCAGTATGTTTCCCGTTGATCAGTATGCTCCTCCTTGATCAGTATGTTCCTCCTTTATCAGTATGCTCCTCCTTGATCAGTATGTTTCCCGTTGATCAGTATGCTCCTCCTTGATCAGTATGCTCCTCCTTTATCAGTATGCTCCTCCTTGATCAGTATGTTCCCCCTTTATCAGTATGTTTCCCCTTGATCAGTATGTTCCCCCTTTATCAGTATGCTCCTCCTTGATCAGTATGCTCCTCCTTGATCAGTATGTTTCCTCTTGATCAGTATGTTCCCCCTTGATCAGTATGTTCCTCCCCTCCTTAATCAGTATGTTCCCCCTTGATCAGGATGTTCCTCCTTAATCAGTATGTTTCCCCTTGATCAGTATGTTCCCCCTTTATCAGTATGTTCCTCCTTAATCAGTATGTTCCCCCTTTATCAGTATGCTCCCCCTTGATCAGTATGTTTCACCTGACCCTGATTACTTTTGGCTTTTTAACAAACCACCTATAGCCGGTGTTATGCCATGTCACACAGTTGCCTCTTACGACGTGCTCTGTGTGGGGCAGGGGTGATATTCTTGTCCTTATCATACACAAAGACCCAGACGGCCCGCTCGGTATGCTAAAACTAAATAATAACAGATAAATTAGCATAATTTTTAATATTTTTTTTTAAATGATGAAATTATTAGAATGTTAACTATTTCTTCTTCGTTCGTTCTGAGAAGGGTGTTTAATTGCATAGTGCGTTGATTACATCGAGGCTGCGGTATCTTCACCTTTCAAACAGATACATCTAGTTTCACCATTGCATATTTTTTTAGTACAGGTTTTGTCGTCCATCCCCATTCTCTCAGTGAGGATACATGACAGAAGGCTATTTCCAGGGCGGCCCCTTGGAGGCGGAATATATTTATTGGCAGCTCTCGTTCACTGACCCGGCGGTAGAAATCAGCAAAATGTTGCTGGCTGTTGTCAGCTTGTTCACTGCATCTTTAGCTATTTAGTTGTTAAACACAATTTTGGTACCAATTTTACACAAATGAAAAAAATATCACCTTAAAAACTATCATGATATTGAATCGTTCAGTGGGATCAAGACGATGAGCAGCTCATGAGCTGCAGTGGTCAGCGACTCATAGCTGACTGCTAGCGTCAGGGCCAGCGAACCAGAGCTGCCAAGACCCTTCTACACCTCCAGATTGGCTAAGGAGAAGGGATCGAAGAGGGAATGCTAACCCGGTACTCAAAAAATGCTTGTTGAAGTTGGATGTGTTGGACCGAAAGGTGCAAATATCACAGTCAAGCTGTAAACTATGACACAACGCATTCCATTCTCTGGACTACATTCTGCTACTTAAGCCCTTTCAGGGTTTGGTAGCGAGAGATTGAGAACGAACGCAGAAGAAGAAGAAGAATCGTTCAGTATAGTGTTTGTTTTGAAAAGTTTGAAAATGACTGTGTTAGAAACTTTCTTGTACAAGGCCTCAATTTTTGAGTGGTGTAGTGACCAGATCCTTTAATCGCTCATTAACAGTCAGGTATCTATTTACAACTAGGTAGGCTTAGCTAAAATACAAGTGTGTGTACCCTGTCAGTTTTATTAAGTGATAGACACGTCTAATTACATTAACTTAACTTAACTTCTTTATATTGGTTTAGAAGACTCTGCAGAGTCTGTATACAACCAATTTCATTTGCATTACCTTGCTCTAAAAGCTATACGCATCCAATTTGTTCTTAAATGCATTAATTGTCCCTGCCTCCACTACTTCCTGTGGCAATGCATTCCAAGCATTATTGCCAGTTGGGTATGGAGAACTGTTCTTTATTTATGTTTTGTAATCTAATCTCTTGGCTTGGCTACATGCAGCCCTGCATAGCACTCAGATTATTTTATTATTTTTGTTATTTAAAAAAATGAAATTGTCTCTACATTGTTTATTCCCATTGTTTAGGTCTAGTGGGAGAATTTATAGGGCTGAGGAATAAATGCTGCTTGCTCTGCATGCTGCACAGATGAGGTTTTTATTTCATCTCCAGTAGAAAGAAACTGTACTGAGAATTTTAACACATGTCCTCGTAGTCAAAGATTTGCATCCAAACCATTTGACCAGTCACTCTTTACTTTTCTATTGATAAAACATTCTCTTCCTAGGGGGTCTCTGTGGCGAAGTAGTCAAGCCGTTTGCCTCGTGTTCAGACGGTCGGGGTTCGAATTGAACTGCGACGGTCGGTCCATGATGTCAATTTTTTCTGGAGATCCCTGGGTTCATCGCTGGAGCTACGGAGTTCGTGCTTTGTGCGATGCTCTCAGCAGATGGGGTACCCATCTGTCGAGAGAGGCCGAGCTAAATGGGGAAAACCCGTGGCGGTGAAGTCGAGCCCTTGCTTAAAGTTTTTTTTCCTCCCTATTCTTCTCCTCCTTTCTTCTCCTTCCCCCCCCCCCCCCCCCCCCCGGTTTGTTGGTAGGTGCTATTAATGGCAATTAGGTTTACTCTTTTTTGGGCTCTGCAATGGGCATTAAGGGGTGGGTTGCGGTAGCAACTAAGATGGCCCCCGCCTTAGTGGCTCTTGGGTCTACCGGTGTTTATGTCGAGTTTTCAGATGTTTGGTGGTTCCTGTTCGGATTATATTTCACAACTCCTTCACCATGTGGTATCAAGGACTTTATTCTGTGCAATTGATGTGGTTTCGATCGGTAATCCTGTTTGTTATGCTGCATTTCGCTGCATTTCATGCCTGACTCAAGCTGTGGGAAACCAGTCCATGATGGATTTCAACGTTCCGCTTAACTGCACACCAGAATTCAGTCCAGATTATCACTACTCAAAGACATTTCTGCTCGGACTGAAACCGTCTTCCTCCTGCTCACCCCTCCCTCCACTGGAGGTTACACAATACATCTCCCAACCTCGTATTCTCAGTACAGCAAGGGTCACGCTGACGAACAGGTGGACACTGTCAGAAGCCTCGGTGACGGGGCACGTGGAAACAAGGAGTTTGACACGGAAAGCTTGTCACAAACATTAGTCTAACACACTCCTCACAGCCCCCAAGGCTACGGAGTGCATGGCTCCAACTGGGGAGTCTGTAGGGATTTTGTCGACACACTACGCATGGATACAGCCTCAGCAGTTGGACATGGTAGTGGCAAATCGAAGCAATGGGCCTTTGACGCCTACGCTAACATTATTATTATTGCGGTAGCTTTCCCCACATGATAAGCGTATTGATGAAGGTGGATCGGGACCCTCCAGGCTGTTGTACTGTACTTGGCTACATCTGGAGTCACTTCAATCCTCGCCTTATTTGCCAGACTGCCTTGAAAACATCCTGTTTCCAGGAAACACTTGAAGAGAGAGGTGATCTTGGTCAGTATATTACACCTGACCCTGATGTGACGTCCTGGTCAGTATGTTGTGCCTGACCGAACTAGTGTCTCAGTTCCCCTGTTTTGGTAGTTATAGTAGTATGAATATTTACAACTTGTGTCATTGGTTTAACTACATTCTTCAGATGTAGTAGTAGTACTAGTAGTAGTATGAATATTTACAACTTGTCTCATTGGTTTAACTGCATTCCTCAGATGTGGTATGAATATTTACAATGTGTCATTAGTTTAACTACATTTCTCAGATGTAGTAGTAGTAGTAGTATGAATATTCACGTGTCATTGGTTTAACTACATTCCTCAGATGTAGTAGTAGTACTAGTAGTAGAATGAATATTTATGTGTCATTGGTTTAACTACATTCCTCAGATGTAGTAGTAGTACTAGTAGTAGAATGAATATTTATGTGTCATTGGTTTAACTACATTCCTCAGATGTAGTAGCTGTGGTATGAATATTTACAATGTGTCATTGGTTTAACTACATTCCTCAGATGTAGTAGTAGTACTAGTAGTAGAATGAATATTTATGTGTCATTGGTTTAACTACATTCCTCAGATGTAGTAGTAGTACTAGTAGTAGAATGAATATTTATGTGTCATTGGTTTAACTACATTCCTCAGATGTAGTAGCAGTACTAGTAGTAGTATGAATATTTACAATGTGTCATTGGTTTAACTACATTCCTCAGATGTAGTAGCAGTACTAGTAGTAGTATGAATATTTACGTGTCATTGGTTTAACTACATTCCTCAGATGTAGTAGCAGTACTAGTAGTAGTATGAATATTTACGTGTCATTGGTTTAACTACATTCTTCAGATGTAGTAGCAGTACTAGTAGTAGTATGAATATTTACGTGTCATTGGTTTAACTACATTCTTCAGATGTAGTAGCAGTAGTAGTATGAATATTTACGTGTCATTGGTTTAACTACATTCCTCAGATGTAGTATCAGTGCTAGTAGTAGTATGAATATTTACAATGTGTCATTGGTTTAACTACATTCCTCAGATGTAGTAGCAGTGCTAGTAGTAGTATGAATATTTACAACGTGTCATTGGTTTAACTACATTCCTCAGATGCCGGTGTGGGGAGAGCAGGAAGAAACAGTAGAAGGATGTTGCTGCTCATCAGGTAAAATTCTAGCGAGGATGACACTGAACAAAACTGGCTACGTTCCTGGAGAACCTCTCAACTACACAGTCGACATCGATAACCAATCAGACAGCGAGGTTACTGGGCTGGAAGTCGACCTGCGGCAGGTACTGCTAATTTTTTATTTGTTTTACTAGATAAAACAGAATCCATGTTTTGAATTCTAATACTACAGTTTGATCTTAATTTTTTATTTTCATTCGTTTTTGTAAAATGGTTCATTAAACTTAATCTTCTTTTTCTAATTTTTGCTCTAATTTAAAAAAATCATTTTCACATTTCAATGGACACCAGTCCACACAAGGATCTTATAGACTGAAAGTGCTGAGATACAGACAAAATGCATGTTGCAACTAAATGTTTCTTCTTCTTTATTATCCTGTCACTCCAGGTCGGGGAGTATAGGTCCATCACTTTATTTGGTTTACACTAACCAGCTTTCAGGAAGCCTGGGTCCAGTTATTTGCAATGCAGTTTCAGTAGTGATGATTTTTACATGGGGATGTTGTCAGCTGCATACACAACCCTACTTAATCACCTCTTAGGACATATTGGAAAGGAAACAGTGGCCCTATTCTGTTTGTCCTGGGAACCACTCGCATGAACCAAACATTTCATCAACTAAAATAACTGCAAGGAACGTCACTTGCAAAATATGTAGGCTGCAAAGGATGACCCAGTGGGCAGCTGGTCTGACTGCAAGAGGACTGTATACAGACATGTCGCAACTTAACTTTAAAGTTAACATTAATCACACCGCTACGGAGAATCACAAATGAAAATTTTTTTAAACTGCTTTATTATTACTCCCATAATTGTGGTCCTTTTTAGAGATTTGTAGGAGTAGAAAAAAATGTTGCTTGCCTCTACTGTCACTGTGTAGTGTGCATAATTGATTTATGCTTTGCATCTAACATTGGTCCAGTTTTTGCAGTTCTGCTATTAAAAAAACTATCATACAACATTTTTCACATTGCTGGGGTAGTCGAGGGGCTTTGAAGGCTGAGGACTACAGACCGATTCGCCACTGTTTTCGCCATGTCGTGTGCTGGCTATGTTTGTTTATTTCACCCCCAACAGAAAAACAACATATGCCATACCGGGAATTCGAACCTCTGCCCTCCTTGTTAGCAGGCAGACCTCAAAACCATTCAGCCATGTGCTCCTCTGTTAATATGATGTTTTTAACCCTTTTCGGTTATGAATAATTTTTTTTATTTGGGTTTGGGTAGTAACTCTTTAGGTTTTTTTTCAACATAAAATTAATGAATATTAAACAAATTGAGTTAAAATTGCTTTCTAAGGATCGTAAGGCACATAATTAAACTATCTATGGCATAAAGTATACATAATCAAAATATATATTTTTAAGAAGTTTTAAATGTGATTAATGCAAAAGGAAAAGAAAATATACTCACGCTGTCATGTTTTTTCTGCTTTAAATCCCTCAATATCCTTCAAAGAGGGATTGCTAAACTGATGGACAGAATAGTTTACTGGGCCTACCATGTATAAAGAAATGACACACCCAAACACAAATTACAACCTTAAACTGAAAAACAGGGAGCAGAAAATAATCTTCGAAGTTAGGACAGGGTAAATCAGAGTTAACAAATACATAAACAAGTTAGACTCTGCACACAGCACTAAAAAGCCAGAAAAATACTGAACTTAATGATTTAAGAGCAGTACTCTGTCAACTATGCCAGCAGTCCGCACCAAAAAGAGTAGTGGTACAGTGGGTTCCATCCCACTGTAACATCCAAGGCAACAAGGAGGCAGACAGACTGGCAAAAGAAGGTGCAAGACTACCACAACCAGATCCTAGTGTGACCTACAAAGAGTCAAAAAGGCTTATTAGAGCTAGATACATGACCAAATGGGAAAGAGAACATACTGGCTACACAAAAAACGATGCTTATTACCAGTTGAACAGAAGAGAGCAGGTCGTGGTCTTCAGACTTCGCACAGGCCACAATAGACTGAGATACCACTTATTCAACAAATTGAAGATAGGTGGCACTGACGAATGCACGTGCGGTACCGGGAAAATGACCGCTGAACATTTGCTGCAAAACTGCCCAACATACGAGGATCAGAGAAAGCAGATGTGGCCATCACCAGTGGCAACACTAGACAAGCTCTATGGCAGTATCGACAGCCTCAGGATGACCGCTGCTTATTTCGAAAAAATAAAGGTTGATGTCTGACAGCGTACGAAGAAGAAGAAGAAGAAGACTCTGCACACGAACTTAACTGTATCCATCGTAATGAGACGTGTGTACCTGTGCTGCTCACTTCCCCAGGACTCACCACAGACAGAGAAAATCAATTGCCTGACATCCCAACAATTACCAACACTTTATACAGCCCCCACTCACCAACTATAAAACACCTACAAATTATTTAACCTGGCATTGACAGCAAACGAGAGAACAGCTTTGCAGACTTAGTTGAACAACAACATGACTTGGTTGAAGATTTTCTTAATTATTGTATGGGGGTCGCTGTAGTCAAGAGGTTAAGGCATTCGCCTCTCACAGTGATGAACGGAAATAGTGAGTGGTCGAATCCCGCAAGTTTAAGCGACCCCTGGTCTCACGGGAGGTAAGACCGGAGTGCCTGCATCCTGAGTTACCTCCAGTCGTCTCGACCAATAGTTTTGTGACTGATCCAAGGTAACTCAGGTCAAGAGTGAGATTGATGACCAGCGCATTCATTTCCTCACAATAATCCAAATACAGTGCATATCATATTATTAATACAAATCTGTCTGGTGCTGTGGGCCATCATCGCTTGCGATGGGCAATAACTTTTAAAATTATTGTATTATATTATTTCCAGATTTTAACAATTTGACAACTGTTTTTGTTACAGATTGTCAAGTACACTGGATATTCAGATAGTATATTCTCATCGGGGCATCCCAAGTTTCATGTAAAGATTGACGATTTCTCTTTATTCGCTGGACATTTTTATGTAAAAAGGCATTCTGATGGCCATCTTAGTCGATCCGTGTGTATCCCAGCCTTGCCGCCATCACGTTTGGATGGATGTGGTATTATTGATATATCATACATGGTCCATGTGAGTTGACAACATTTTTTTTCTGCTTTTACTTCTTCATGTGAAGTACAGGATCACCAATGTAGGCGACTCTTTACAGTAAGACTACGCTAAGGCACCTCATGTGTTCTTGCAGTGATGGTTTGTTGTTTGTTCGAAGCTACTTGTACTGAGTTGGGAAAGCTCTTGGTTGATTTTCTAGTTTTTTGGTAGGGCCAAAGATGCAGCAGTGGATAAGCTGATAACAGCCAGTGACCAATAACGGACCAAGCCCCATTTTTTTTTCTTTTTGGTGTTCGCCTTATTTTCTCTAATTCCCAAGGCGGTATGCGTTGCACTGTGGTTTTTGTTTTGCGCCTGTCGGCTCAGTGCATCCGATTTCAGCATGCATTTCATGTAAGGGTCTGCTTCCTCCTGCATTTTCTAAGGGTTTGCTTCCCCGGGGTAACGGCCGGTGCTGTGATGGGGATCGAACCCAGCACCTTCGGATTGTGAGCCGTGCCACATAAGCACTAGGCCACGCCGTCCCCAAGTCCCCTATTCCACCTCCAATTGGCAGCCCTGGAAACACAACTGGCTAAGAGATTAGGAATCGAAGAGGACAGGCAAACATAGTCCCACAAATTCTGTGCTGAAATCAGATATATGACAGGCCGAAAGGCACATATATTGCAGTCTGGCTGTAAACAATGGCAAAATGTCATTTTCAGAGCAAAGAAGAAGAAGACTACCTTCATGAATGTACATCAATGTACTCAAAACTATTCTACCACGAGCTCTTCGCCCGTGCTACTATTTTGGAAAAAATAATATACCACCAACCAATTGCCATTATAATCAGCCACTGTTAAACTTGGTTACATGTTGCCTGTAAAGGCACCAGCAACAGTTAAAACCTATGCTTCACATTGGAGCAAATGCAGGAAATGAATGTTTCATGAACATGTTATATTGTTGTTATTGTTTAATGCCCACAATGAGTGAGTTTACTATTTTATCCACCCTGAAAAGAGCGTTAAGTGGCGAGTAGTAGTAGCTTTCCTCACTTTGAGCGTGCTGGTGAAGGGGGACCATGGTCCTCCAGGCAGTTGTGCTATGCTTGACTTCATCTGCATGATGTTCACTACTACGGGGTTCATGCTGATCCACATCTCGTCAGCCAGGCTGCCGTCAAAACAGTCTGTTTCCAGGGAAAGCTACATGGAAGAGAGATAGTGGGCTTGACCCTGACGTAACATCCTGTTCAGTATGTTGTGTCTGACCAGACTAGTGTGTCAGTTTTCTAACATATCACACATTATAAACTATTCACAATTAGAAGACAAATAGAATGGACTACAGAAATCTTAAATGCAAGGATGCTGATTAGTGTAAAAGATTACATACAACGGCATGGTTTTTATCAACCCATAAAAACCAAATTATTTTACTCACAGCTTAATAATTTAGCTATATATCCATACATTAACAGAACAATGACTTTCTATTGAGGATAATCTACGTGGATAGATGTTCTTAAAGTTCATTTTCACATTTTACTAAAGACGTGTGAGGCTGAAAATGATTTTACCACGTTTTGACATATTTTTGACAAAGAGCACAAGTGGCATGTAACGTGTTGCATCTGAAATAATTGATTTCTTTTCTGCTGATGACAAGCTTTATACAACGCGATTTTTGTCCCGATGCTATGCTATCGATGTCAAAACTGGACATTAACATCATATGAAAAACGCTACATCGTAACAACAGAAAGGAAATGCCTACAAAAAATATTGTGCATAACAAGGAGAGACAGGATAAGAAACAATGACATCGTGAGACTAGTAGGAACAACACCAGTATTGGACTACATTGAAAGCAACTAAAATGGTTTGGCCATGTAATAAGCCTAGCACCACACAGCCCCGCCGCGCCCCCCCCCCCCCCCCCCCCCCCAACAAGCAATGCTATTTAAATAAAACAGATTCAAAGCCAAAGGCAGACCACAAAGATGGTAGCATAGAAATATCTGAGGCAGTAATGAGGCACACAGACAGGCTTGTTCTAGAGATCTCTTCATAACCTGGCGCTGAAAGGCATAATAGGATAAGCAAAAAAGAAGAAGAAAGATAGATAATCTTTATGTTATTCTAGTGATGTATGTGAAAACTTTGACTTCTTATGCGCTGGTGAAAATGTTCATACTACTGTGTGAAGTAAAAAGTGGAGTGCCACAGGGCTCGGCTTTGAGACCAATTTTATTCTTGATATATATAAACAATTTGGACATTGATGCCGGATCCTTGATTACCAAATTCGTTAATTACACAAAACTAGGCAGTAGTGTCTCATCTAAAGCAGAAGTGGATATATTGAGGTCAGATTTAGATACAATTTGAGAATGGTCTGCGAGCTGGCAAATGGAGTTTAATGTAGATAAATGTACAGTCATCCACATTGATAGATCCAATATGGAACATCATTACAGAATGGATGAGAACAATTTTAGAAAGATAGAAAAGGAAAGGGACCTAGGGGTTAAAAAGATCATACAGGTAAAGTGAGTGAGCAAGTCCAGGTAGCAGTGAAAAAATATGCATGCAGTGTTAGGTATGATAAAAAGAAATTTTAAACATAGGAGCAAGGAAGTGATTGTCAAATTGTATAAAGCATTAGTTAGACCTAGATTGGAGTACTGTGTACAGGTGTGGAGTACTTATCGTAAAGAAGATATAAACATGCTGAAAAGGATAACCAAAAAAAAGTGACATGGCTGATAGTGGAATTACATTTATGAGGAAAGACTCAGAAAAACTGGCCTACAGTGTCTAGAAAGGAGAAGAATTTGAGGTGACTAAATATACAGTTTTATGAGATAATCAAAGGAATGGATAAATTAGACTATAAGAAGCTTTTTTCAAAATACAACCACCTACAAGAACTAGAGGATATAGCTACAAATTAACTAAAGAAAAGTCCAGATTAGATATTAGGAAATATTTTTTTTTAGTCAGAGAGTGAGGAATGCTTGGAATGCATTGCCACGGTAAGTAGTGGAGGCAGTGACAGTTAATGCATTTAAGAATAAATTGGATGCACAAAGCTTTTATAGCAAGGAAATGTAAATGAAACTGATTGAATACAGACTCTGCAGAGTCTTCTAAACCAGTATAAAGACGTTAAGTTAAATTACTCAAGTACTAGAAGTGAAATCTGTAGTTTCTTATCTGCTGATCTTTATGTTAATCCTAATATGCATGTGAAGATCTTTCGTTACTTCCAGATGCAACCTCAGCTTAGATGGTCATCTCTAAAGATAGAAAAGGAGATAGTTGTTGGCACAATCCCTTTACAGAGCCCTCTGGGATCTCCGCCGTCTTTCAACGATATTATCATGGATATCCCTATAGCTCCGTCAGCTCCCCCATTGGATACAGACCCTCCTCCATATCAGGAGCGTAAGTAGCATTATTAATATATTAAACTATGTTACATCAGCACATATATTTAAATATCTGCGATCGATTGTCAGTGATGAAGGATTAAAATGTGAGGTGTTGGTCAAAATAGCACAGACAATAGCAGCGCTTGCACGGCGTAACAAAATCTGGCAAGACAAATGGTTAGCTGTATTAATGCGTACATTGGTGCTGTCAATATTCCTCTATGCTTGTGAGACATGGACAATTATAGCTGACCTGCAGCAGAGGATACACACCTTGGAGATGGGATGTTTCCGAAGATTTCTAAACGGCACATGTAAAGACCAAGTTACAAATGAGGAAATACGAGAAAGAATTACAACAGTAATAGGGCCTTTTGAAGACCTTTTGACAATGGTCAAAAAAAGGAAACTCACTTGGTACTGCCACATATCGAGATCAAACAGTATTGCAAATACGATTTTCCATGGAAAGGTGCAAGGCTGATGACGAAGAGGTCGTCCCAAAAAGAGGGGGGAGGACAACATAAAAGAGTGGACCAATCTCTGACCAGAGGAGTGACAGGCAGCAGCCGCTAACAGAGTGGGGCTAGGCACAGGCAGCAGCCGCTAACAGAGTGGGGCTAGGCACAGGCAGCAGCCGCTAACAGAGTGGGGCTAGGCACAGGCAGCAGCCGCTAACAGAGTGGGGCTAGGCACAGGCAGCAGCCGCTAACAGAGTGGGGCTAGGCACAGGCAGCAGCCGTTAACAGAGTGGGGCTGTGGGCGTGTCTTTATGAGTACCCCAATGACTTCACCCATTACCGGATGACCTAACATCAGCATTCGCCCTGGTCCTGTGTTTCTCTGTAGCTGAGTACGCCGTGCCAGTTTGGAAAACTCTGCACGTGTCAAACTTATTGATACAGCAATAAATGAGATTTACCCCATCTGAAAAAATATAGCACGTGATTGGCGTAGCATCGCCAAAGACACGAAAAAGTGTTGCATCAGAAATTGGAAGAGAGGAACGGGTAAACGATCCAAGGCACCCTATGTTTGGACACCAGGTGCAGTGCACAAGACTGAAATCTAGTCTAAGTTTCTTGCAATCAACACAGCCCCTATAGACTAGTTCTGGAAAACACTACATCAAAAAGTGGAATGAACTGGCGCAGATTACCTGGACCGAGCTGCGGGAGTATCATGTGCCCGATCCCCACTTGCCTTACGCAACATGAAAGTCACTAAATAGAATCCAAACAGGTATATCGCGATGCAGGAACAACTTAGCATACAGGGATGATGAAACGTGTGACTGTGGAACAACACAAGACCCAGACTACCTGATGATCTGTCCAAATCTTCTGAAAACATGCAATCAATATGGAGACATGTTGAGAGGGAATGACAAAGCAATCCAAATGGCTATACATTGGAAACATGATGTCTGAGACGGATGTCCAGAAAGTAAGGCCAGTATGTTAAATTTTAAAGATTTGACATCTCTATCAGACTCATAAGTATTCAGTCCCTCTCAACAAATGGCAAATGTCTACTCTGCTTGATCCATTTTTGATGACAACGTCCTGTAGATCTCCAATTCATTGATTGCAGGGTCATAATCCAGCAGGTGGTTCTCGGTTGATTTCAATATGTCCCTCCTAGTCATATTTAATGTCCTCTGGATAAGTGCTATTTTTGGCCGAAGATGCAGTTGCATCAGTGCAGCCTGGCTTTGAAAACAGGGATTGAAGAAGGAAGGCAAACCCAGTCCAAAAATTAGATAGTGCTGAAATGGGATATGTCAGGCTGAAAAGTTCAGATATCACAGCCTCGCTGTAAACTATGACACAACATAACAAAACATCATGTTTAGGGCAAACGTTGAAGAAGATGGAAGCCTTCAAAGCATCCATGTCATATTGAAAAGATTGTTTTGTCTCTGACATATCTGCTCCAGGCTGTAACAATTACAGAAGCTTTGTGATTAATCCCATGTGTGAGTGTGGAGTGTGTATCCTCTATCCCCACCTACTTAACTTGGTTTGATTTAGACTTTTTTCTTCTACCATATGTCTAGATGTCCTTTTCTTTTCTTGTAGCTAATAGTTTCTACAAGATTGGGGTAGATGGACCCATGCCAAACCCTCATCAGTTGCTTCTGACAGGTTACGGTGTTACTTCTTCTTTGTCCGTTCTCAATCTCCAGCTACCAAACCCTGAAAAGGGCTTTTTCTTTGCAAGAAGCAGAATGTAGTCCAGAGAACGGAATGTGCTGTGTCGTAGTTTACAGCTTGGCTGCGATATTTGCACCTATCATTCCAACACATCTGACTTCAGCAAGCATTTTTGATTATCGGTTGCCATCTCTCTTCAATCCCTTCTACTTAGCCAGTGTGCTCTGTTGCAGCCTGTGATCCAAGATAACCGTGTGGAGGTGTAGAAGGGTCTTAACAGCTCTGGTTCGCTGGCCCTGACGCTAGCAGTCAGCTATGGCCGCTCAGCGGCTTGATCCCTACAGTGTTACTAATCTTTGTTCCCATTTCAGACCAGAGAAATTTCCAAGATTTTTTAAAATGTTAATCTTCAATATTACATCTGCTAATTTGCTTTTGATCTTCTTCTTCTTGTTCATCGGGGTCTTAAAAAAATGATGTATACATGCGAAGTCCAGTTCTCTAAATTTTGATCTTCTTGTTCGTCGGGGTCTTAGAAAAAATTATGTATACATGCGAAGTCCAGTTCTCTAAATTTTGATCTTCTTGTTCGTCTGGGTCCTAAAACAATGATGTTTACATCCGAAGTCCAGTTCTCTAAATTTTGATCTTCTTGTTCATCGGGGTCTTACAAAAATTATGTATACATGCGAAGTCCAGTTCTCTAAATTTTGATCTTCTTGTTCGTCGGGGTCTTAAAAAAATTATGTATACATGCGAAGTCCAGTTCTCTAAATAAATATCGCTGTAGTGGAGAGTTCTTCAGGTTTTTAAACATTTTTGTGTAAAGTTTCATCTCTGTGGGCTCAGTACGCAATTGGCTAAGCATATTACAGTTTTGCAGGATGTGTTTGGCTGTCTGTGCTGCTTGTCCGCCTCATACACATGGGGGATGGCGCTAATTTCAGCCAGTGTAAGTGGCCATCCTTTCTGTTATGTCTCATGCGGAACAGGATCATTTGCTCTGCTTGATCGTGGCAGTGATATTTGTCTCTTGTTTGGTCGACTTTCTGCAACGTACAGTGCAAAATGGAAAAAAGACCACGCTGGTCACATAGAAAATGATGCCTACCATCAACTCTCCAAGGCGAGACCAGGTGATCATTGTCTGGCTAGGCACAGGACAGACTGAGATGTCATCTGTACAACAAGTTCAAGATTGACACTACAGACCTTTGTGCCTTTGGCACAGCTCCCATCACAGCAGAACACATTTCCCAGTCCTGCCTAATGTACACTGACAAAAGAAGCAGCCAGTGTCCCTCCACGAGAAGCTGTACGAAAGTGCACAGAGCCTTAAGTCGACTGCTGCCTTGGTTAGAGTCATTGAAGTCGAGGTCTGAAGACGAACAAGGAAGAAGAAGAAGAGTAATTTTTTCTTGGAAGGTAATTGTTTGTTCTCATTTGCTAATCTATCTGCCGACTCATTTCCTGATATGCCTAGCCTTTTTCTTTTTGTATGTCTACTTTTGCTTGTAATTTTTATGTTTTTTTGTTCAGCACCACCAACTTATGAGGAGAGCGTGTTTGGCCGAGTAGAAATCAGAGATGAAAATGATGATGTACACACGGATGGGCACATGTCTTGGGCTCCTTCCTATCCCTACTATCACTGGGACCCTAACACGCGGCATTTTCAGGTAAGTCTTTAGTGCTAAGTAATTTGACGTAATTCCAAGAAAATGGTTGAATTGTTGTGTTGCGTTATTCAGAAGCAAAAGTAATTGTTGTTCGGATTATGTCTTATTTCACCTTCTTATTTTGCTTCATGTGAAGCATTGAGTGCCACCACTACAGCTGGCCTCCTTACAGGAAGTGTGTTGTATTCTTACACAGGCAGTGGTAATTACTTCTTCTTCTGTCCAGATAAGGATGTTGTGACGTAGTTTACAGCGATACTGTGATATCTGTGCCTTTTGGTCTGACACATTCAGTTTCAGCTGGGCTTTTTTGGATAACGGGTTTTTTTTTATCTTTGGTAGATGAATGTATTAACCTTTTCCGGCCAAACAGCGTGAGGTTGCAACGATTTGACTCCATTCCACTGGTTTGGCCTGCCGCCAGCTCTAGGGTCATCGCTTTATCGTATTTAAACTACAGGGTTAATGCCATATGTACAGCTGAACATGCAACTCTTTTTTATTGTAGAGAGTTCCATCATGTACAGTTAGATGAAGAAAACGGCGATTGTGAAATTTGTTTCAGATTTTGAAAAAGATTTTTTCTGTTTTTCGCTTGGAATTGAAGATTATCTCATTATTGAGAATGGGGGAGTTAAGTTTCTGCAACAGATTTTTCTGAGGTAGATCTATTTAGTTTTTTTTATGTAGATACAATAATTACATTTATAGTCGAAGTGACAGACATAGCCATTACGATAAACATTGATAGTAGTATTATCACATTTTTCTGCTAATTTTTGGAGGTTTTTCTGTAACTATGGAGCGACACTAGCCGGTGTGTCTATATGTTTGAGCTATTTTTCACCACTATCACCTTCATCATTTTGTATCTCAAAAACTAACATACACACAACAACAACACCAACAAGTTCTTTATTAATATATGTCTCTAGACACATTTTAAAAAAACTTTAGAGGTTCTCAAAATCAACAACCATGTCGGGGCATGACGTGTTGAAAAATAAATTGGCTGCAGGAAATTGACGTGATTTTTGAATCTGTTATTGTAAAGGTTAATTAATAATACGAGGCGTGTTCAAATGAAACTGCATCAAGTGAACATACGTACGATGCGCATGATGACGTCAATTCTGGTGTAAACAGCACATACCAACCGTCAAGTTTGCAAAATTTCTCAATCCTCCAACTCATAGTTTCCTCAGCAGACCGTTGAAAACATGGCGGGGAGGTGTGATACGGAATCCGTCCAGAGTTGATCAGCAAGCGGTGGTTTGGTTTCTAACAACTGAAGGATGTTGACATTCATCACAGCATGCAGGCAGTGTATGGTGACCTGAATTGCTGCATCAATTTTGGTGATGGCATCTTTTGACGCAACAATATGCGCCTGACCTGATCTCGATAGATCTTTCTTTAACTCACGTCCATCTTTAAACATCGTTGTCCAATTCTTTACTGTTGTCTTCGACACATTTTTGTCACCATACAGTGCCTGCATTCTGCGATGAATGTCAACTGGTCGACATCCTTCAGCTGTTAGAAACCAAATCACCACTCGCTGATCAACTCTAGACGGATTCCGCATCAAACCCGCCATGTATTCAATGGTCTGCTGAGGAAACTATGAGTCGGGGATAATGAAATTTTGCAAACTTAACAGTTGGTATGTGCTACTTTACACTAGAATTGATGTCATCATACGCATCATACATGTGTTCACTTGGTGCAGTTAGCTCCTGTGTAATTTAAACACGCCTCATAGAATACCCCAAAGTTCACACAAACTGCACATTGAAATTTA
Organism: Ariolimax columbianus; assembly: GCA_036924085.1. Taxonomy (NCBI): domain Eukaryota; kingdom Metazoa; phylum Mollusca; class Gastropoda; order Stylommatophora; family Arionidae; genus Ariolimax; species Ariolimax columbianus. Next base: position 59,829,118 of record JAVGWX010000016.1, on the reverse strand, counting down.
ACGCTAAATGAAGTTAACTGACAACTTGTTCTGACTGGCTGCTTATCATCACTGTTACTGCTACTGAACTAGGCACATAGGATTCATCAGTATCATAAAATCAAAAAGGGGACGGCGTGGATAAGTGGCACGGCTCACAATCCGAAGGTGCTGGGTTCGATCCCCATCACAGCACCGGCCGTTACCCCGGGGAAGCAAACCCTTAGAAAATGCAGGAGGAAGCAGACCCTTACATAAAATGCATGCTGAAGTCGGATGCATTGGGCCGACAGGCGCAAAATAAAAACCACAGTGCAACGCAAACCGCCTTGGGGATTAGAGAAATAAGGCGAACGCAAAAAAAAAAAAAAAAAAAAAAAATACAAATCAAAATCACAAATCTGATTCTTCAACATTTCAACATCAACTATTTCTTGAACTTGCTGCTCAGCAAGCAGCCTTTTAAGTGACATATCCCTAGATGGCCCATGCCTGCCTTTCATTATAAACAAGAAAAGCAGTACACTTCACTACACTCGTCAACATGTTGTTTGATTTTGTTTTCATGAACAACTCTTCAGAAAATAGATTTAACCTTTTGCTTTCCAGATTACAAAATTACGTCTGTTTCTTAAATCTGCATAATTTCTCAGCACGTCATGCCCCGACCTGGTTGTTGATTTTCAGAATCTTTAATTTTTGTATGTGTCTAGAGACATATATTAATAAAGAGCTTTTTGGTGTTATTGTTGTTATTGTGTGTGTGTTAGTTTCTGAGATACAAGAAGATAAAGGTGATAGTGGTGAAAAATAGCACAAACATATAGACTCGCCCAGTAGCAATATCCCTTGATTAGGAAGAGAACAAAAAAATTCGCCAAAAATACTTCTATTACTACTATTGATGTTTACCGTAATGGCTATGTCTGTCACTTTAAACGTAATTATTGTATCAACATAAACAAATTAAATAGATCTACCTCAGAAAAATTTGTTGCAGAAACTAAACTTCCCCATTCTCAATAATGGGTGAATCTTCAAATCTAAGTGAAAAACAGAAGAAATTCTTTTCAAAATGTAAAACAAATTTTTTTAATTGCAATTGTTTTCATCTAACAACCATACATGATAGAAGTTAGAATTCTCTACACTCAAAAGAGCAGTATGTTCAGCCGTTTCTATGACATTAAGCCGGAATTTTATATACGATGAAGCGATGACCCTAGAGCTGGCGGTGTGCAATGGCAGTGGAACGAAGCCAAATCGTTGTAATCTCATGTGTAGGAACGAAACAGGTTATCAGTAAGAAATAAAAGGGAAATCATTCTTGTTCATTTTTGGTAATGTTAAAATATGAATACCAGAACAGAAACAAAATGAATACATTTTCATTTAGAGATGATGTGATGGTTCCTCCAGCGATATCCATTAACCTTTAGCACTTTGAAGACCGACTGCCGCAGCCAAACTTGTCTCACTCTCGTAAAACAATTTGTTGAAATTTTTATTTAAGTACGGAGACCCTGCCAATAATCATTTTTTTACTGCTGGATTCATCACGCCCATCTCATCATCATGTAGCATGTCCTTTGTAGAACGTCGCTCATATCACTGTCTGTCTGAAAGAAACTCGTTCCCTTGCCAAAACACCAGCTTCAGCCACTGTCATACTCAGGCATTCCTGGATATTTTGGTGCCATCGTCTTCTTGGTCTACCCCTTCCTCTTTTGCCTGGCACCATAACTTCCATCACCGTTCTCTCAAGACCATTGTGTCTCTTGATGTGACCAAAGTATTTGCATTTTCTAGCCAAAAGGGAATTGATAAACCAGTTCTCCTCTATGCTCAACTCTTGCAGAATGTCTACATTTGTTCTTTTCTCTGTCCATGGTATTCTGAGGATCTTTCTGTAACATTTTGACTCGAAGGATTCGATTCTTTGTCTAGAAGTTTTGGTAATCGTCCATGCTTCACAACCATAAGCTGCCAACAGGAAAAACACAGGCTCTCAAGACTTTTACTTTTATCGTTTTGTTGGTGTCCTGCCAAAATTTCTTCAGGCTGTTCATCTACACAGGCTATTTGCTGGTAAAAGTATTGTATGTTAGATTACAAATGGCTTTTGAACAATTTATTTTCCTATTTCACCGATTGGAGCAGGCCAACTTTTTGGGGAAGGGTGAAGTAGGTTGTTGGGAAGGATCATTATCTGGTAGATCTGTTTATTTTATTTGTTTAGATGAAAGAACTGCGCTTGAATTGGAAACTAACAGTTGTGCCGATATTATAAACACAGTATCGATACTTTGTTGTGGTTTCCATGAATTTCTATTGGAGCAACTAGGCCGAGCCAGGAAAGTCCAAATAATTTTATTTTTTTCAAAAAATTTCACATTCATCTTCTTGAATCTCAGAAACTAACAAACACACAACAAAAACAATAACATCAACTTTATTCATTTATGTCTTTACACACAAGAAAATCATATTTATTGACCAACAAACAGAACAATTACAATTTTTGAAAGTAGCAAAATTGAAAGTTGCGAAATATTTTCACAAAATTATGGTGGCGTGCTAAAGGTTAAAAAAAGGAACATTCACATCATATTATTCACATTTAAAGATGTGTTGTGCAGATATCTTAGCCTTACTGTAAACTATGACACAATGTCACAAGCGGCCTTTTCAGGATGAACACAGAAGAAGAAGACTTAACCAGTTTGAGGTATTTTTGTATGTAGTATACACTTAATGGTTGTCATAACCCTAGGCAGGGAATACTGAAAGTGGTGCAGTGAGAAAGTAGAGAGTGGTGCTGGCATGTTTACTGATGGTTCAATGCTATGCAGTGGGAAATTAGATTGATTCTACAATGAGAGGTCAGATTGTTGCTGAGCAGAGTGGGTCATACAGGATAATAATGTCCAGTATGAGAATGGAGATGGAGGCAGTGATTCCGCTCTGGGATGGTTATCTGAGACCTCTTAATAAGAGCAGTATCGCGTTAGACTTCCAATTGTTAATTCGGAAAGTACAGAAGGGCTGGTTAAAACGAGTGGATAGCCGTTGTAGAGGCCTTAAATCTCAAGTGGCTGATATGAATCTATTGTCAGAGGTTCTGGGCATGAATGAGCTGACATCCTGGCTACACAAGCATCCACTATGGGCACATTTAGATATGAATAGGGGTGATATTTTGAAGTCTATCAATAATCGATCGCCTTTTGAATGACCGCACTTTACAGACTGCAGAACTCTGAAATCAAGGTCTAATGGAGTTGAGTGCGTGAGGGAACAGAACAGGAGTGTGTTCAACCAATGATGTGAAATCATTCATATTTCTCACATGGATCTACTGCATGCGTCTGGGGCAACGAAAGAGCTTATGCAGTGGCGGGATGAACTATCGTGGGCGATGGGGTGATGGCGAGAGATAGGGTTGAGTTGATAAGGGCAGTCATAGACACTCTATAGAAGGATGAAGAGACAGAAGGTCATGGACATGCATATGTGCAGAGGATGATAGATTTGGAAGTGACGAGGGGAGAAAGTGTGTTCTGTCTGGAATGATCCGAAGAAAACGAAATCTACACCTGACTTGGGACTCTTTATATACACATGGCTGACTGCTTGAATGGAGAACGAAGCACTTATGGGAGTATCCTCTGTGATCCTAGAATCAAGAATCATTTTCTTGGAAGCAATATAGACAAGGTAGGTAGTATAGCTAAAGATATCAAAATAAGAATACAAAAGACGAGAGATGCTTTCATTGCAGTGATGAACATACGGAAATTAAAAGAAGTTAAGTTCAGCACAAAAATAAAATCTTAAACTCCAATGTATGGTCCGTTCTTTTGTATGGCTCTAAACCATGGAGAACAACAACAAACAATATTGAAAAAGGTACAAACTTTCATAAATGGATCTATTAAAAAGAACCAGACAGAAATCAGTGGAACAGAAGAGAATGTTTGTTGTCTAGAACACACATTAAGGAAACCATCTGGTAGCATTACAGAAATGTCTCTGTTCTGGAATCCCCAGGGCAAGAGAAGTGGAGGCAGACCAAAACACATACAGAGAATAGAGTTTAAGACAAACATCAAAATGGAGAAATACAATTTTTTAAAGGACATAGAACCAACTTCATTGCACCTGAGTACCCCCATATGTGCCCAGTCCCTTTCATTGCACCTGAGCGCCCCCATATGTGCCCACTCCCTTTCATTGCACCTGAGCGCACCCATATGTGCTCTGTCATTTTCATTGCACCTGGACACCACATATGTGCTATGCCCCTTTCATTGCACCTGAGCGCCCCCCAAATGTGCTCTGTCCTTTCATTGCACCTGAGCGCCCCATATGTGCTCTGTCCTTTCATTGCACCTGAGTGTCCCATATGTGCTCAGTCCCTTTCATTGCACCTGAGCGCCCACATATGTGCTCTGTTTCTTTCATTGCACCTGAGCGCCCCCATATGTTCTCAGTTCCTTTCATTGCACCTCAGCGCCCCATATGTGCTCTGTCCTTTCATTGCACCTGAGTGTCCCATATGTGCTCAGTCCCTTTCATTGCACCTGAGCTCCCACATATGTGCTCTGTCCTTTCATTGTACCTGAGTGTCCCATATGTGCTCTGTTCCTTTCATTGCACCTGAGCACCCCCATATGTTCTCAGTTCCTTTCATTGCACGTGAGCGCCCACATATGTTCTCAATCATTTTCATTGCACCTGGTTGCCCCATATGTGCCCAGTCTTTTTCATTGCTGAAAGGGCTGACATTTCCCACTGACTCTTTCCGTTTGGTGAAATAGAAGAAACAGTCGTAGATTGAAAAACCCCGACATGCTGAGTCTGTCAAACTGTACACGACGTGATTCGAACCTGGGTACGTGGGAAATGTAAACCAAGCTAACAACCCCGAGACCACCAAATTTCCGAAACATAAAAGAAACAGGAAAGATCTGGACAGAACTGGAATGGGTGGCCCCTGACAATAAAACTTAGCATGAATTTGTTGAAGCTCCATAGAGAGCAGAAAGATTTTTATTGAGGCTTCAATTCTTGGACAGCTCGAAAAAATACTTTGCTCTGAAGGGGCTGCTAGTCCGACCCAACCACTGGACTGTTGTTGCCCTAATTGTTTTATTGAGAGGGTAGAAGAGACACAACTAAAAGTGTCTTTCTCTTAAAAGGGCTGCAGGTCTGACCCAACCACTGGACTGTTGTTGCCCTAATTGTTTTATTGAGAGGGTAGAAGAGACACAACTAAAAGTGTCTTTCTCTTAAAAGGGCTGCAGGTCTGACCCAACCACTGGACTGTTGTTGCCCTAATTGTTTTATTGAGAGGGTAGAAGAGACACAACTAAAAGTGTCTTTCTCTTAAAAGGGCTGCAGGTCTGACCCAACCACTAGACTGTTGTTGCCCTAATTGTTTTATTGAGAGGGTAGAAGAGACACAACTAAAAGTGTCTTTCTCTTAAAAGGGCTGCAGGTCTGACCCAACCACTGGACTGTTGTTGCCCTAATTGTTTTATTGAGAGGGTAGAAGAGACACAACTAAAAGTGTCTTTCTCTTAAAAGGGCTGCAGGTCTGACCCAACCACTGGACTGTTGTTGCCCTAATTGTTTTATTGAGAGGGTAGAAGAGACACAACTAAAAGTGTCTTTCTCTTAAAAGGGCTGCAGGTCTGACCCAACCACTAGACTGTTGTTGCCCTAATTGTTTTATTGAGAGGGTAGAAGAGACACAACTAAAAGTGTCTTTCTCTTAAAAGGGCTGCAGGTCTGACCCAACCACTGGACTGTTGTTGCCCTAATTGTTTTATTGACAGGGTAGAAGAGACACAACTAAAAGTGTCTTTCTCTTAAAAGGGCTGCAGGTCTGACCCAACCACTAGACTACAGTAGCTCTAATTATTTTATTGAGAGGGTAGAAGAGACACAACTAAAAGTGTTTTTCTCTTAAAAGGGCTGCCACCTGACCCAACCACTAGACTGTTGTTGCCCTAATTGTTTTATTGACAGGGTAGAAGAGGCACAACCACAAGTGCCTTTCTCTTAAAAGGGCTGCAGGCCTGACCCAACCACTGGACTGTTGTTGCCCTAATTGTTTTATTGACAGGGTAGAAGAGATGTGTGTAAGTCTAAATTGAAATTGCCATTTTCTTCTGAATCTTTGCATCTAGATGGTTGCAACAGCACAAGGCCCTGCAGCTGTAGTAGATGGCAGCTTAATTCAACCACCTTTGATCATTGGTCATCCGAGCATGACTCCCTGCCCCTCGTACAACCAGTTATAGGTAGATATGTGTGTGATTGAATCTTCTTTTTTTGTTGCATAATGTTTTGAATATTATCTGAAGCTATCTGATTACATAATGTGTTAAAAATCATTCACTGCAGTTTTTTTTTTAAATTGTATAATGTTTTGAATTATTATCTAGCTCTATGGCAGTGTCGACTGCCTCAGGATGAACGCTGCTTTTTTCGAAAAAATAAAGGTTGATCTCTGACTGCGTACGGTGAAGAAGAAGAAGAAGAATTATTATCTAGAGCTCTTTATCTGATTGAATGATGTATTGAAAATCAACCGAATGTTTTTCTGGCTGTTTTATGTGCTACAAATCATTCAAGGCTGTTTGTGTGATTGCACATCCTACTCTTTGTGGCTATTCTTATGTTTAGAGTATGCTGCAGAAGGTGTGTCTGGGCCCTCCTGCCTGTAGTGCAATGTAAGGCTGCATATATATATATATATATATATATACGTATACGTACACAGAGGGGTAAGTCAGTAAGCAAGTCACAAACTGATACTGGATATCTGATAGATATAATTGACAGTTTCCTAAGGCGTCATTAAGTAGCAGCATTAGGTGTCAGACTGTGTGCACAGCTCAGATACAAAATAGCATTCGAGATCACAGAGTGTACAATCAAAGTACAGGATCAAGACGCTGAGCAGCATGAGCTGCAGCGGTTAGCGACCCATAGCTGACTGCTAACGTCCGGGCCAGCGAAACAGAGCTGCCAAGACCCTTCTACACCTCCACGCGGTGATCCTGGATAACATGCTGCAACAGAGCAGACTGGCTAAGGAGAAGGGATCGAAGAAGGTAGACTAACCCTGTACTAATAAAGTTATTGAGATTGAGAACGAACGAAGCCAAGCCAAACAGAAACACGAATGCGGCTGGTGACCTCCATGTAGTACTCTTTGGTAATGTTTTGACCTTGTGGTGCGTACTCGTGATGCACAACCCCACGGGGGTCAAAGAGAAGGGTCAACACGACTTTGGCATTGCTGCACATTTGGTGAATGAAAACCTGGCGGGTGCTAACTGCACTCAACACTGAAAAGAAGGACATGAGTTAGCACAACAATATGCACCTGACCTGGTCTCGGAAGATTTTTCGTTAACTCACATCCTTATTTAAACATCGTTGTCCAGTTTTTCATTGTTGCCTTCGACACACTTTTGTCACCATACACTGTCTGTATTCTGTGATGAATGTCAACTGGTCGACATCCTTCAGCTGTTAGAAACCGAATCACCGCTCGTTAATTAACTCTAGACGGATTACGAGTCACACCTGCCATGTTTTCAACGGTCTGCTGGGGAAACTATGAGTTGGAGGATAATGAAATTTTGCAAACTTGACGGTTGGTATGTGCTGTTTTCACCAGAAGTGACGACGTCATGCGCATCGCACATATGTTCACTTGTTGCAGTTTGGTACGGTTTCATTTGAATTCGCCTCGTAGGCGAGGTACATAGGGACCCCCTGATTTGCTGTTGTTGCAGAAGTTACTTGTACTCAATTTTTCATTTTTAGCAAATTTTCTTTGGTATTGGGTTGCGGTGGTTTTTTTAAATATCCTGAGGCATACTGAAGAAGGTACATTTCAGCCCTCCTGGCTTTAGTGCAGTGCCAGGCTTCTAAGTACGCTCATCAGTATGGGAATCACAGTGACAGTCTCACCTTGTTGGTCAGGCTGCTGCAACACAGCCTGTTTCTAGCTGTACAACATGAATGTGAGCCAGTGTATGTTTTAGCTGATTCTAGTTCTAGCGACTTGGCATCCAGGGGTGCCTGATGGTTTGAAGAAATTTGCACAACAAGCGAGCTTGCTGCTGACACTGAATGAACACCTATAGGTCTGCTTGGAGTTCAGTGATATAAATTCTTCCTACAAGAAATGGTCAAATACATTTTGAGCATAGTCCAGTGGATACCAGCCAACCGCAACATTCCAGGCAATGAGTAAACGGACAGACTTGCCAGAGAGGGAGGAATGCTGAATCAGGGTGATACAGAAATCACATACAATGAGACTAAAGCATTCATCAGGGCAATGTACAATGCAAAATGGAAAAATAGGCCACCCTGGCCACATAGAAAACGATGCCTACCACCAACTCTCCAGGCGAGACCAGGTGATCAATCTCCAGCTACGCACAGGTCACAACAGACAGATGTCATCTGTACAACAAGTTCAAGATTGACACTACGGACCTTTGTGCCTGCCGCATAGCCTCCATAATGGCAGAACATATTTTGCAGTTCTGCCCACTGTATACCAACAAAAAAAGTACCATTTGGTAACAGCCAGTGTCCTTCGACGAGAAACTGAACAGAAGTGCACTGAGCCTCAAATCGACTGCTGGCTTCGTTAGAGTCATTGAAGTCGAGATCTGAAGACGAACAAGGAAAAAGAAGAAATACATTTTAACAGGGAAAGAAAGATATAAATCTGCCTTCTGTTCTTATTCTCTATGAACATTTACCTTTGTATAAATTTTGTTGTATTTCAGAGCCTGCATCATTATGGAACAAAGAAAGCAGACATTTCTATTGCCAAATGGGGGAAAAAAATTAGTGCCATGTCTTCATTTGTGAATATCTTCTCTTTTGTGCATGCGATTTGATGATAGTATTGGTGTTCTCACTGTGTGTTGGAACTCATGTGTTCTGAAGTTGGTGCCATTTCATGAATTTTTAAGGACATTGTAATATCTCAGAGGATTCCATGAACTTCTTTTTTAACTTTTGAAGTTAAGCGGAGCATTTCAAAAATTTGTTGTCCATAATTGTTGACCCATCAGAAAATTTCATGAACTTAAGGTCCGTAGTTATAGGTTCTCAATATAGGATTCCGTGGGCTTCTTTATTTCTATTGTAGTTCCAGCAGAGGTTTCCAAGAATGGGGTTCTGCGGAAGATTTTATGAAACTTATCAAGTTGTAGTTTCGACAGAGGGTTGCATTGAACTTTTACAGTTAAAGTTCCAACATGTATAACTTCTACGATTGTAGTTCTAACAGAGGGTTGCATGGAACTTCTACAGTTGCAGTTCACACAAAGGTAGAATTTCTACAACTATAGTTCCAATAGAGGATTTTATGAAACTTCTACATTTGTAGTTCCAACAGAGGATTTTATGGAACTTCTACATTTGTAGTTCCAACAGAGGATTTTATGAAACTTCTACATTTGTAGTTCCAACAGAGGATTTTATGGAACTTCTACATTTGTAGTTCCAACAGAGGATTTTATGGAACTTCTACATTTGTAGTTCCAACAGAGGATTTTATGGAACTTCTACATTTGTAGTTCCAACAGAGGATTTTATGGAACTTCTACATTTGTAGTTCCAACAGAGGATTTTATGGAACTTCTACATTTGTAGTTCCAACAGAGGATTTTATGGAACTTCTACACTTGTAGTTCTAACAGAGGATTGCATAGAACTTCTGCAGTTGTATTGTCAATATATGACTGAATGAAATTCTTATTTTACTGTTTTAGTTCCAGCAAGAAATGTCATGAATTTTTCTGGAACAAGGCGGCAGATACCCAGCTGAAAAAATGTAAATTGCTAATTTTGGGGGGATTGTTCAGACGCATATATTTATAATTTGTGCTTATCATTATTGAGTGGGTTTTATATCCAGTTTTTGATGAGTTTTGACCCTGTTTTATTTTGTGTAAATTGTCATTTAGAAATTGTTGACACTCAAATTAAAGAAATATGATGTGAAGTATATGTAAAATGGACTTTGTATACGGTACTTTATATTGTTTTTAAGTAGTGTACTAAATTGCATGACAAATATTGTTGCATTGTGTGTTGGGTAATATTACATGGTATGTCAGGTAATATTACATTGTTTGTTGTGTAATATTACATTGTGTGTGAAGCTGTATGCCACTGTCTGTTGGGCAGTGTTATATTATCTGTGAGTTATAATATTACATTACATGTCAATTTTATTACATTATCTGTCAGAGTTGTAATACATTGTCTGTTGATGTTGTTGACAGATGCTACTCTCATCTTCCATACTTTTGTTTTTTAAATGGAAATAACTTGCAGCTTAATAGGTCTTGTGTGCGTTTGTTTTTTTTAAGGTGCTCAGAGTTTGTCAGAACAGTTTCAATTGTGAATGATGGAAAAATATATTGTGAATAGTTTTATGTAGATGAAGCATAGAAATGTATCAGAGTAGTAGGGTGCTTGTGGTAAAGTACTGGGTTTAATCCCTGCTATCTGCATACTCCACTTGACCAAGCTGTAAATTGGTACTTGGAATGGTGTTAGGGAAAGAAAGGCAGCAAAGAAGAGAACTGGCCACCATTCTACATAAAAAATAACGACCTGGTATAGTGAAGCCTCTAACACTTCATCCCTGACAGCAGTGTCTGCTGTAGGACTCTTTATTTTCTTTTTTTTAAATAACAAAGCAAATCAGTTTTTGATCAGACGGTCTTTATAATCTATGTGGGCCAGCCCTTGGACCATCAAAATTGTCTTTATCTTTATGCAACCCTGCATCTGTCAAAACTGTCTTAACGGAGTCAGTGTTCAGCTGCATCAACTTCTTGTGGAACTCAATGGACAATTGTATCGACTTCTTGTGGCACTCGATGGACAATGGTATCGACTTCTTGTGGCACTCGATGGGCAATTGTATCGACTTCTTGTGGCACTTGATGGACAATTGTATCGACTTCTTGTGGCACTCGATGGACAATTGTATCGACTTCTTGTGGCACTCAATGGGCAATTGTATCGACTTCTTGTGGCACTCAATGGGCAATTGTATCGACTTCTTGTGGAACTCAGTGGACAATTGTATCGACTTCTTGTGGAACTCAGTGGACAATTGTATCGACTTCTTGTGGCACTCAATGGGCAATTGTATCGACTTCTTGTGGCACTCGATGGGCAATTGTATCGACTTCTTGTGGCACTGAACGAACAATTGTATCGCCTTCTTGTGGCACTCAACGAACAATTGTATCGACTTCTTGTGGCACTCAGCGAACAATTGTATCGTCTTCTTGTGGCACTCAATGGGCAATTGTATCGACTTCTTGTGGCACTCAACGAACAATTGTATCGCCTTCTTGTGGCACTCAATGGACAATTGTATCGACTTCTTGTGGCACTCAACGAACAATTGTATCGCCTTCTTGTGGCACTCAATGGACAATTGTATTGCCTTCTTGTGGCACTCAACGAACAATTGTATCGTCTTCTTGTGGCACTCAATGGACAATTGTATCAACTTCTTGTGGCACTCAATGGGCAATTGTATCAACTTCTTGTGGCACTCAATGAGCAATTGTATCAACTTCTTGTGGCACGTGATGGACAATTGTATCAACTTCTTGTGGCACTCAATGGGCAATTGTATCAACTTCTTGTGGCACTCAATGGGCAATTGAATCAACTTCTTGTGGCACTCAATGGACAATTGTATCGACTTCTTGTGGCACTCAACGAACAATTGTATCGCCTTCTTGTGGCACTCAATGGACAATTGTATTGCCTTCTTTCGGTACTCAGGGTGGGTTAGGTTTGAGATCACTGTTGTGTACCATTCATGACATTGTTCCCACTTTATGTAACAATTTACTTTTATAAAGAGTTATTAAAGTTTGTTTGTCCATGAAAGAGTCCCTGATCTGCAGCTATTGTTAACTTGCGTTTTATCATGAAAGGGAATCAGAAAGATATGCTCCATTACTATTTTTAGTATATGTTGTTAGCGCTGATAAACATTTTGTTGTTGGTCATATTAGCTTTCATGATGTCATCTTATGCACATGTACAAGATCCTTGTAGGTATTTTTAGATTGTATGTCATCGAAAGATGTATTGAAGGTTCTTGTTTCTATTATTAGTATTTACTATGTTATCAAAAGATGTGTATAGGGTCACCTAGCTGTTATTAGCTTGCACAACATTATCAAACAGAGTGTAGAAGGTCCCCGTAATTATTAATAGCTTTCACTGTGTCATATTAAGGTGTGTAGAGGGTCACTATAGATATTAGCTTTCATTATGTTATCGAATGATGATTGGAAGGTACCAGTAGCAATTATTATTGTTCACATTGTTATCAAAAGGTGTGTAGACTGTCTCTGTAGCTATTATTAGCTTGTACAGCATTGAATGGTGAATATAGGGTCTCAAGTTACTATTATCCATCATGTCATCGACAGATGTGTAGAAGGTTTTCATAACTTGTATAAACTCTAAAAATATAATTGAAAGGTGTGTAGGAGATCCCCTGTAACTATTATTAACTTTTCCACTGCTGTCAAATAGCTGTGTAGAAAGTTGCTCTAGCTATTGGCTTGCAATATGTCTCAAGAGGTTTTCTAGCTACATTTCTCAGTTTGAGAAATCATGATTTAGTTATAAACTCCCAACCGTAAATCGACTCCCACCAGTAAATCGTTTATTATGACCCCGAAAACCATCTCCCACTCGTAAATTGTGTATCATGACCCCATAAATCATTTCCCACTATAAATCGTTTATCATGATCCCATAAATTGACTCCCACCTGTAAATCGTTTATCATGACCCCGCAAACCATCTCCCACTTGAAAATCGTTTATCACAACCCCGTAAATCATATGTTTGCACTATTGTATGTTCAAGATCACACTGGTGGAGTATTTTCTTCTTAGCATTCACAATTTTGCTGTCTACTCGACTTTTTGAACTGATGATAATCATGTCATGTAAATAACAAGAGAACAAGCTATGAACATAAATTTTAAAACTAATTTTAACACAAAGAAAAGCGAAAAGTACATCCTTACCATATGTATGTGTGCATTTCTATTGAGTTATTGTTGCAAAAATACGATTCTTCGACCATTTGAATTGTACTGGATTGCCTGCATAGATGGGTCAATATGTAAGCATAGAGAATAGTGCTTTTGTACGTGCTCACATCCGTAGGGTATAATATACAGAGTAAAGCCATTTTTAAACCAACTTTTTGCGTTATTTAAAAAAAATAGTATTTATTATGCCATGTCATTTTTTGACGTGAGTGTTCTTTTGTGAACATAGTATTCATGTTTGCAAGTCACATTGTTTACATTTATTTGAGTTAAAGATTGCAATTCATTCTTGATGTTCTGATTGAGATTTAGTTAATTGTATTCCATTTGTGTGAAAGTTTTTTGTGTTAGAGGATGAGTTTGTGTTTATTGTAAATCTTATTTCTTATTATCCTCGGAAAATGGAAAAATATAATTGTTTGTTCTTGTATCCTATATTGAGTATTGTGACTATAGAGCTTTCTGTGAAACTCAGATGGCTACTTGACACTCAGCAGGATTTGGGCTTGTGTGATTGGTGGGATTTGCCGTGTCTTGTAGGGTCATCTTGTGGAACATAAAGAAAACAAATAGGTCGTGAAGAAATTAGGCAGACAAAGAAAATTGATGATCAAAATATTCTTCTTTGTCGTTTGTTCTCAAACTCCAGCTACCAAGCCCTGAAAAGGGCTTTGTAAGTAGTGGGGTATTGTTAGGAGAGTGGAATGCGTTGTGTCATAGTTTACAGCTTGACTGCGATATTTGCACCTATTGGTGCAACACATTGTACTTCAGCAGGCATTTTTGAGTACCAGGTTAGCCTTCCCTCTTCGATCCCATATCCTTAACCAGTCTTTTTTTGTTGCAGCTTGTTATCCAGGATCACAGCATGGAGGTGAAGAAGGTTCTGGTTTGCTGGCATTGACGCTAGCAGTCAGCTTTGGGTCACTGACTGCTGCAGCTCATGCACTGCTCAGCATCTTGATCCCCTGATCAAAATATGAGTCAAATCAAAAGACAACACATTGCTGAAATGAAAGCAATAAGGAAAGGTATGCTGAAAGGAAAGGTATGCTGAAAGCGATAATGGAAGGAAAGGCATGCTGAAAGCGATACTGAAAGGAAAGGTATGCTGAAAGCAATACAGAAAGGTATGCTGAAAGCAAAACTGAAAGGAAAGGTATGCTGAAAGCAATACTGAAAGGAAAGGTATGCTGAAAGCAATACTGGCAGGAAAGTGTGCTGAAAGGAAAGGTATGCTTAAAGCGGTGCTGAATGCAATATGAAAGATATACTGATAGGAAAGGTATACTGACAGGAAAGGTATGCTGAAAGCAATATGGATAGGTATACTGAAAGGAAATGTGGAAGGGCAATGTGCCAAAGAGAATTGATGATCAAAATCTGAGTCATGAGCTATCACCAGTTGTCTCGATAAATATCTTGCCGCTGGCCAAGGGTAGCTCATGAGCAGAGAGTGAGGTTGACAAAAGGCGCAGTTTCCACCTCACTTTAATCCAAATCACCGCGCAAGTCACCTATTTCAGCGGACACAGCAAAAGAAAAGACTGTCCACTCGGCTGAACAAAGAGAGTGGTCTTCATCACATGTCATAGTCGAACATCATTTACATGATACAAGCACCTTCTCAGTGACAGACAACTCAGCTCTATCAAAACATGTACAAATTGTTTCTAGTAACTACTTTAAGGAAACCAACTGAAAGCATTACAAGACAGTCTTTGTTCTGGAATCCTCAAGACAGGGGAAGCAGAAGCAGACTAAACAATTATAACAGGAACAAGATGTGGACAGTGCTAGAATGGATTGTCCACGACAGAAGGACGGCATGTATTTGTTTAAATCTCTGCTCCATAGGGAGCTGAAAGATTCTGATTAATTAAAAAGTAGAAATCACACCACGCTTGATATTCATGGGAATGAAACAAAAAATAAACCACATTCAAGAGTTTAGTTGTTTGGGAACTGTTTTTACTGAGTTTGGCAGACTCTATAGAAATGGAGACGAGAGTGCAGAGGGCAAACGCTTTCACCTACTAGCTGTCTTCACTACTAATACACCCAAAGATTTCCCTCCAAGCAAAAGAACAGATGATATAAAGTATCTTCATCCCAAAATTGTGCTACCAGTGCCAGACATGGTGCTTTGAATAAGGTCCAGGAACGAAAGTTGGCCACCTGCAAAATGTTGTGCCTACGAAAGGTCCCTAAAAGATAGACAGCATAAACGAGACCTGCCATAAAATGGGGGAAAATGTTACTCAGGCCACTATAGAGGCGAAAGACAAATGCATACCACTACACATGGCTACAACCCAGTAGAAAGTGAGACGACAAAAGCAGAAGAAGATTCAAAGATAAACACATTTACATATTTTGCAATCACAGTTATGCCAGATGCTGGAACAGCAACAACTATAGAAGTGGCAAAGAATAGTCTTTGCCAGCGTAAACAACATTTGGAAGGTCATGCAATACAGCTCAAACACCAAACTAAGATTATGCAAGAGTTTGCGTGCTTTCTGTGCACCTGTGTGGTAGAGAGTAACAGAAAAAAAAGTGTCCAAATTGGCATCATTCCACACAACTTGTCTAAAGAAGATTCAGTGAATTTTCTGGCCAAACACCATCACCAGCCAAGAACTGCTTGCCCAGAGCAGCCAAGAAGATCTGCACACCATCATAACTGGGCGGCACTGGAATTTTATCCACCATAGCCCTACTTATACAGACCAAAGCGAGGCAGTCTGGCCCGGGGGAGAGACCTTGATCAAAAATCTGTGGGGAATCTGCAAAGATCTGAAGCACAGTCTCCTTCGTGAACCTCACCGGGCTAGAAGCACAGCATTAGTTGATCAAAGAAGTATCTGCCATTTCCGAAGACAGACGACAATCTGACACCATCACTAGAAGCACCATGTTTTAAACACCAAATTATAAGCAAAAGATAGTTCTGCCTAAAAGAATTTTGCAAAGAATCATAGAAGCCAAAATGAAAATCATGAATCAGATCTGGTGCACTGCATGGAGGATAGCTGCAGACCAGATGAAGTGGAAAGAGTTTGGTGCTGCTCTTAAAGACATCATCAGGCATGATAGTTGCTGACTGCTTTGCCAGCCATTGACCAATGATCTAAGAAGTTAATGGAGTTTGTCCATCCTCTTCAGCCGACTTGTATCGTTAGATGTCATGGCATCATTTGTTGCATATTTTGGCAGGCGAAAATCTGCTGGTGACTTGCCAGAACAATCCCAGTATCTGTTACCCACCATTAGGTTGGTAGCCACTGGAATACAATCGCCTATTTTTGGGACTGGTGGTGATGGAAGCTTAAATTAGAGCAAGGTAGACCCGCAGCCTGTTGGGCGTCGTCTATGTCGCTTTGTTAACCACATAACCAAGACCTGATGTTATAGCCACACAGTCCCGTTTTCGTAACATATTCTCTGTGGAGCAAGAATTCCTAGAATAATTTTAGTAGATTTTCAACTTGAATTTTGCCAGAGCAGCGGCCGATAAATCTACTCTTTTCAATTTTCAACTGCCCTAAACGACGTCAGGCGTAATAGTTAGTTACCACTTTGCCAGCCAATGGCCAAGGATCTAAGAAGTGAAGGCAGTTTGTTGCTGATTGTCAAGATATTGCCAGGAGTGATGGTCACTGACTGCTTTCCCAGCTGTTGACCAAGTAATGTGAAAATAATAATTTTGTGGCACTGTTTTTACTTCAATAACGAAATTGTTTACTGTTGTTTCATACGAAGCATTGTACCACCACAACGTAAGCTGTCTGACAGGAAGTATTTGCCCAAGCACTTGGTATCCTTTTACATTAATAGTTTCTGCAGTAATTAATTTTACATGGTGATGTTGCGAGCCTCATGCACAATCCTCTAGTCACTTTTTTTTTTTTTTTTTTTTTTGTTGCGTTCGCCTTATTTCTCTAATCCCCAAGGTGGTATGCGTTGCAATGTGGTTTTTATTTTGCGCCTGTCGGCCCAGTGCATCCGACTTCAGCATGCATTTTATGTAAGGGTCTGCTTCCTCCTGCATTTTCTAAGGGTTTGCTTCCCCGGGATAACGGCCAGTGCTGTGATGGGGATCGAACCCAGCACCTTCGGTTTGTGAGCCGTGCCACTTAGCCACTAGCCCACGCCGTCCCCCTAGTCACTTTTTAATTACATGCTTGTAAGCTTACAGTGATCATGTTCTTTACTCCCCTGCACCCACACAGGTTAATGTTATAATTGCTTTTATTCTGACAAAACATGCTTGAAGGATTTTGAATCTCTCTTGTGTATTAAACCCAAAATGGAAAATGTATGTGCAGCTTGTTACAATGTTATAACTATGAACACAAAATTGTCTTTAACCCTTTTCAGTCCATGCTAATTTTGCCGATTTGTAGCTTTCTGTCCGGACCAAATGATGGAATTCTATACATCAAAGTTTTATTCAAAATAAAATTGGCTTCGTTCATTCTCAATCTCCCACTACCAAGCCCTGAAAAGGCCTTTGCAAGTAGCAGGATGTAGCCCAGAGACGGAATGTGTTGTGTTGTAGTTTACAGCTTAACTGTGATATTTGGACCTTTCAGTCCAACACATCCGGGTTGGGCTCGAGCAGTGCTGCTTTTTTTGGTTTTGTGCTGGTCTCATCTCGGTTGTCAGTCGATTCTGGCTTTCTGTCCCAGGCTCAGGTTGTCCAGTGGATGGCTTTCTGTCTCAGGCACGGGTTGGCAAGTGGATGGATAACTTGTTTGTTTTAGGATCATGAGTGTTGTGGTGCAGCTCGAGCGAATCTAGTGTGGGGGGGGGGGGTTGGTCTTTTAGGTGGTCTTTTTTTGCCATGCGGGTACCACAGAGTGGTTGCTATACTCCAGCAATCATCTTTCTCTCTGACTACATGGCCAGCTCAGCGAGGTTGGAGTTGTTGGCATGTTGTAGGACATCTATGATGTGTGAAAATGCGCGGATGTCACTGTTGTGTAGGCCCATCTGGTGCTGTTGTCTAAGTGATAGGCCAATGAGACAGCGCACAGGCAAGGCATGTCCTTAGCTGGTTCCCCGTGGCTTTTGTCAGAGACCAGGCTTCACTTACATAGAGTAGCACTGACATCTAAGAAGTGAAGCATTCATAATGAAGATTATATATTAGTATGAAGTGGTGTTGTTTCGAATGCACACAATAAGTAGGTCTACTCTTTTCTCCGCCCTGATGTAGCTTTCCTCAAATCCCGATGAGCATGCTGATGAAGATGGACAGGGTCCTCCAGATGGTTGTGCTATGCTTGGCTTCATCTGCGTGTCACTCACTACTATGGGGATCACGTTGATCCTTCACCTCATTAACCAGGGAGGGCTACAAGAAACCAAGGTGAGGGTCTTGGCCAGTATATTTTGCCTGGCCCAGACTAACATGTCTGATCAGTATATTTTGCCTGGCCCAGACTAACATGTCTGATCAGTATATTTTGTCTGACTAGACCTTAGTCTTCCTCCACAGTATGAAGTGTTAAATGTCATTAATGCAGAAAGGAAAAAATGTTTGGTACTTAACCACGTTGGGTATTTCATCGATATGTCCGTCAATTCCTTTACACATACCCTTCGTATTATGTTTCCCGGTCAAAGTCTGAATTGGGCGTGTAATGAATACCCACGAGTAACCCAGAAGCACGATCATTGGTCTGATCAAATAATAAATCATTTCTCAGGTCTTGAAACACACAAATGTCCACCTATCGAATATAATCTAACAGTTAAATGTCAGTTTCGCAGTCACAACTATTGTATAAAGCCGTTTAGAGAATGAGATTCCTCAAAGTCACGAAACTAAAGCGCATATTTTAGCGTGCCAACATTTTTGGCAGTCAATTTCGTCGCTTGCAAACTGGAAAGGGTTCAAATACATATTTTTTTACATCTACGTTTGCTATTTGATTAATTTGTCTGTTTTCAGCATATTTTGCATTAGATTTAAATTCTCTATATGTTTCTGAGAGAAACGCGTTGCCATATAGTCTCAAGGTCTGCCTGCTGACAAAAGGGGTAGCAGATCGAATCCCCAATAAAGCATATGGTGTTCTTCTGTTGGGCGTGAAATAAACAAAATTACCAGCACATGACATGGCGACATCAGTGGGGAAGTGACCTGTAGTCCTCAGCCTAAAAACCTCTCAACTACCCCAGTAATGGGAATAAAGCCGTACTACAGTTTTTATATGTGTCTATCATTGTGATATTTTGCATTGCTTAACCATTTATCATTATGACATTTTGCATTTCCTAACATTTATCTGTCTTCACAATATTTTGCATACTCCCTACATCAGTCTGTGTTTCTGATGTGTTACGTAGTTTAACTTTACATTAATTTGTCTCTACGTGTTCAGTATCCAAAATTGGTATATGACATTGTTTCAATACAATTTGTACAGTTGTTTAACCTCTATGCTGTGTTTGTTTAACCTCAGTACATGAAACTGTTTTGAAAATATGTCATTTGTATATTATTATTGTCTAACCTCAGTAGATCAGATTGTTTTGAAAATATGCTGCGTATTATTGTTTCACCTCTGTTGTACATTAACCTTTTCCTAACATTAACCTTTTCCTAACATTAACCTAATGCAATTTCCCCTGCATCTGCACTATTTTTCAGCAAGTCACATTTTACTATGGTTGTTGACTTTGAGAGCCTGTAACCTTTTTATTAGTTGGTCTATATAGGTATGATTATGTTGTCTGTAGAGACATAAATGAATAAAGAACTTGTTGGTGTTATTGTTTCTGTTGTGTGTTAGTTTCTGAGATACAAGAAGATGAAGGTGAAAATTTATAAAACAAAGCACAAACATTTAGGCTCACCGATTAGGGGAACGTCGCTCCTCAAACATAATCCATTGAAATCACCACAAAGCACTGATACTGTTCTTTTAAAAGATCAGCTTGTCTGTTAGTTTCCACTAAAAACGTATTTATTTCATTCACATCAACAACCTAAAAAGATCAAACTAAACAGATCAACCTCGCAAAGATTCTTTACGACAACTTAGCTTCACCATTCTCAATAATGAATTGGCTCCAATCTGCATAAAGAAGATAATAAAATGTTTCAAATTCATTTTAATCTAACACAAAAGACTTATCACGGTTCAAACCTGTGTGGATGGAAGTGACATATTCATCATAACAAACAGACTTGATTTCATTCGATTTCTACGGTACCCCAGTTTGTCCAAACATAATTAAAGCGGTGTATAATCCGTCCATTGCTATTTCCCAACTTTGGCCGCAAGACACAAATTGTTTTCTGTCACCGCAGTGGCACGGTAAAGGTTAAACTGTTTAGAAAGTGTGCTATGTTTATCTAACCTCAGTACATTAAACTGTTTAGAAAATAAACTGTGTATTATGCTTAAATTCGCACATCAAACTGTTTTGAAAATACGCTGTGTACTGTTTTACATCTGTAGATCAAACGTTTAGAAAGTAATGTGTTTAGTCGTCAAACCCAGAATATTAAGCTGTTTAGAAAGTTTGCTGTGTATAATTATTTAATGTCAATACATCAAACTGATTAGAATGCATACTGTGCATCATTGTTTTACCTCTGTACATTAAACTGTTTAGAAAGTACGCTCATTTAATTGTCTAACCTCTGTACATTAAACTGTTTAGAAAGTACGCTCATTTAATTGTCTAACCTCTGGACATTAAACTGTTTAGAAAGTACGCTCATTTAATTGTCTAACCTCTGTACATCAAACTGTTTAGAAAGTACGCTCATTTAATTGTCTAACCTCTGTACATTAAACTGTTTAGAAAGTACGCTCATTTAATTGTCTAACCTCTGTACATCAAACTGTTTAGAAAGTACGCTCATTTAATTGTCTAACCTCTGTACATTAAACTGTTTAGAAAGTACGCTCATTTAATTGTCTAACCTCTGTACATCAAACTGTTTAGAAAGTACGCTCATTTAATTGTCTAACCTCTGTACATCAAACTGTTTAGAAAGTACGCTCATTTAATTGTCTAACCTCTGTACATTAAACTGTTTAGAAAGTACGCTCATTTAATTGTCTAACCTCTGTACATCAACTGTTTAGAAAGTACGCTCATTTAATTGTCTAACCTCTGTACATCAAACTGTTTAGAAAGTACGCTCATTTAATTGTCTAACCTCTGTACATCAAACTGTTTAGAAAGTACGCTCATTTAATTGTCTAACCTCTGTACATCAAACTGTTTAGAAAGTACGCTCATTTAATTGTCTAACCTCTGTACATTAAACTGTTTAGAAAGTACGCTCATTTAATTGTCTAACCTCTGTACATCAAACTGTTGAGAAAATACACTGTGTTTAATTGTTTGATCTCAGAAGTTCAAACTCATTCAACAGGTTAGGAATTTTCACACATCCTTTCTCATCATAGTTGGTTATTGCTCGAGCGGCCTGTGGGTCCCTGTCCTTTGGCTCATTGCCATATGTGGCATATCTGCAAGTGTTTATGAGCTGTTGTTTAGTTCCATACAGAGTGTTCCATTTGTCTGGCCTCAGAGGAAGAAGCTCTTTCCTAACATCGGCTAGTGCCAGACACTCAAATAGACGGTGCTTAACAGTTTTGTAGTATTATGAGCACAGCCGGTACTCTGGAGTCTGTTATAATTAGATTCTGTTCAAGTGACTGTTAAACCGTATACATTGAATGCGAAGCCGGAAAATGGTGCTTTGATCAATCCTTTTCAGGGGGTTGATGTTGTCTTTGGGATGGTCATATGTTTGTAGATCTCTCTCATAGTATTACCCATCTGTTCAGTCGAGCCTCTTTGTTTGCAGTTTCGGTAGTTGTTTGACTTGCAATATTGTTGTTCTTAACTTGATTATTCCTCCTTAGCCAGTTTGTCTGCCTTGTCATTGCCAGGTATATTTGAGTGACCAGAAATCCATTTCATAACTATTCTGACTTCATGGGATGTGATAAACTGGTTTGTATCTAAGTATATTTGGGTAAGTTGAGGCTTACAGTGACCACAGTCTTCCTGAGCTGGGAGGGGGGGGGGGGGGGGGGGGGGGGGGTAAACCTGTAAAGACTTCTTCTTCCTTTATTCTGTCTCTCGCTACCAAGCCATGAAAAGGGATTTGCAAGTAGCAGGATAATGTCAGGAGAACAGAATGTGCTGTTTCGTAGTTTACAGCTTGACTGCGATATGTGCACCTTTCTGTCCGATACATCCGACTTTATCAGGCATTTTTGAGGACCAGGTTAGCCTTTCTTCTTTGATCTCTTCTCCTTAGTCAGTCTGCTCTGTTGCAGCCTGTTATCCTGGATCACTACGTGGAGGCGTAGAAGGGTCTTGGCAGCTCTGGTTTAGGTTTAGGGGTTTAGTAGTTTTGTCGATGACCGCTGCTGCTTATGCACTAATCAGCATTTTGATCCCTGTAGAACCTAATCATAGTTAGAATTGTAGCATCTCTATCATACCTTTCTGCCCATTGTTTCACCGAAGATCTTAATATATTGAGTTACAGTTTTGTTCATGTGCTGTTTTTCTTACTTTGTACAGATTATGGTTGCGGTGGTGTATGTGTTTTTGTTGATTGAAGCTGGCATGTATTGATGAATGATTGATTTAACTGGCCTCTCTACAGGAAGCCTGTATCCAAGCACTTGCAGTTGTTTCAAGAGCAATAGTATTACACAAGTTTGCCAACCACGTGCAAAACTATTTTTACTCATCTTTTGCAACATGCTCGGCATGTTACAGCCATTGAGCAAGGATCAAAGAATTAAAGGGAGTTTGATGTTGCCTTTCAAGATGTCATCAGGTGTGACAGTCACTGACCACTTTGTCAGCCATTGACCATGGATCTTTGAAGTGGAGGGAGTTTGGCTTGGCTTCGTTCGTTCTCAATCTCCCGCTACCAAACCCTGAAAGGGCTTAAGTAGCAGAATGTAGTCCGGAGAACGGAATGCGTTGTGTCATAGTTTACAGCTTAACTGTGATATTTGCACCTTTCGGTCCAACACATCTGACTTCAGCAAGCATTTTTTGAGTACCGGGTTAGCATTCCCTCTTCGATCCCTTCTCCTTAGCCAGTCTGCCCTGCTGCAGCCTGTTATCCAGGATCACCGCGTGGAGGTG
The DNA here is from genome assembly GCA_036924085.1 of Ariolimax columbianus. NCBI lineage: Eukaryota > Metazoa > Mollusca > Gastropoda > Stylommatophora > Arionidae > Ariolimax > Ariolimax columbianus. Next base: position 59,805,830 of record JAVGWX010000016.1, on the reverse strand, counting down.
TAGAACGGTCTTGGCAGCTCTGTTTCGCTGGCCCTGACGCTAGTAGTCAGCTATGGGTTGCTGACCACTGCAGCTCATGCGCTGCTCAGCGTCTTGATCCCAGAGGGAGTTTGATGTTGCCCTTCAAGATGTCATCAGGCGTGACAGCCACTGACCACTTTGCCAGTCATTGACCAAGTGATAAAGAAATGGAGGGAGTTTGTTGCTGCTTTTTTACATGAAGAGGCTGCTAGTCTCATGCAAAACCATCTTTAGTCACCTTTTGCATCTTGTTTGGAAAGTTACTAGGCTCCTCTTCTTCTCAACCCGGACGCCACTCAGCTGCTTGTGTTTATATTTTTTTTAAATAGAGCTGTAAACCAATTGTACAGTATATTAGCCTTAGACCGTCAAACTTTCTTGATATTACCCTGTTTTGCACTACTGAATCTCAATACAATGGTTTTTAATTTTATCATCATGCGTCAATCTAGCTGGGGATCAAGGCTTTTCCATACAACCGTCTGTCCCTGGTGTTGTTTTTGAACCATTGAATTGTGTGTCTTATCATCATTGAACTGTGTGAGTCATTGATTGTGTATATTCAGTCATTGAATTGTGTATATTCAGTCATTGAATTGTCTATAGTCAGTCATTGAATTGTGTATATTCAGTCATTGAATTGTCTATATTCAGTCATTAAATTGTGTAAATTCAGTCATTGAATTGTGTATATTCAGTCATTGAATTGTGTGTCTTATCATTGAACTGTGTGAGTCATTGAATTGTGTGTATTCAGTCATTGAATTGTGTATATTCAATCATTGAATTGTGTGTCTTATCATCATTGAATTGTGTGTATTCAGTCATTGAATTGTGTATATTCAGTCATTGGATTGTGTCTCAGGGTTATTGAACTATGTTTGGGGGTCATTACATTTTTATCTTTGTTTTAATTGTTTCGGCAGTAACAAGCTTTGATACACTATTTTATACACTAGTTTATTGCGCTGCTATAAACTTGCAATCTACTTACTCCATGAAGCTGGTCTATGTTTTTTGTCCATTAATTCATGGAGCTCTTTTTTATTTTTGTTGTTGCTTCTTTATCTAATGTGTCAATTGTGATGTATTGGCTAGCTGTGATGTGATGGAATGAAATCTATCTTAATTCTTATGACTGGAGAAAGCTATAAGAGACGATTCATCATGAAACAATAACATATATAGGTTTGTATAACATGTCCTGCTTCATGTGGCTGATTCTATTATAAAAATTAACTGGAGAGATAAATCACACAGAGAATATGCAGAGTTTGATATAGCCAAGAAGAGATCAATTTATAATAATGAGATTGCCACTTTTTTGGAATCCTGGTATTCAAACAGGCATGTTGATGTCTGTTGCCAGATAGCCAAAGGCTTCGGCTACACGTAGTATAGAACAGGCCACTACAGACTGAATTTTATTTTTCTTTCGCAGCTTGACTGCGATATTTTCACCTTTTGGTCCACATCCGACTTCAGCAGACATTTTTGGGTACCAGGTTTTTTTTGGTCAACCTTCCAGATTTGATCTCTTCTACTGATCCAGTCTGCTCTGTTGCAGCCTGTTATCCAGGATCACCATACGGAGGTGTAAAAGGGTCTTGGCAGCTCTGGTTCGCTGACCCTGTCGCAATCAATCAGCTTCGGGTCACTGACAGCTCATGCACTACTTAGCATTTTGATCTTGCTTATTTGAGAAGAAAGACAAATATGACTCTTCTTGTGTTAATGCTCAAAGCTACTCAAGTTCAGTTAATTCTTTAAAAAATTTTGGTAGCAAGTTACAGTGGCTCTTCTTACATCCCAAAGCACATTGTATAAGATGGACATAGGTCCTTTTGGATGTGATGCAACAGGGGCTTCTTAATAGGATTACCACTGTGGGGATCACACCGTCAATCCCCACCTCATTGGTCATACTACTATGACACAGCCTGTTTACAGGAGACCAACATGGACATGAAGTTGAGTCTGGATCAGTATGTTTTACTTGATCTTGGCATTAGTCTTGTCTCAATTGTTGCAGTGAGGACATTGCTATGTTTGTACCTCAATAATTGTCAAAGATTTAGGAGATGTACTGTTCTAGATAATTTGTATTGCATTTAGGACTTCTTTTCAGCTTCACACTTGTACTATACGTGAGACTGTACCATGTCAGAGTCAATACAATAAATAGCAGGGGCTCTCAGACTCAAAGTGCCATTAGGATTACATAAAGACAAGTTAATGAATAAAGACAAGTTAATGAATAAAGGCAAGTTAATGGATCAACGGCTCCATAAAGGCAAGTTAATGGTCTAAGCGCTCTATTAAGCAAGTCAATTCACCAATTCGCTATAAATGCAAGTTAATGGTCTAACGGCTCTACAAAGACAAGTTACTGGTCCAAGGACTATAATGGCAAATTAATAAACCAAAGGCTTAATAAAAACAAGTTAACAGACCAAAGGCTGTATAAAAACGAGTTAATAGACCAAAGGCTCTATAAAAACAAGTTAATAGACATAAGGCTCTATAAAAATGAGTTAATAGACCAAAGGCTCTATAAAAACAAGTTAATAGACCAAAGGCTCTATAAAAATGAGTTAATAGACCAAAGGCTCTATAAAAACCAGTTAATAGACCAAAAGCTATGAAAAGGCAAGTTAATAGACCAAAGGCTCTGAAAAGACAAGTTAATGGTCCACAGACTCTATAAAGGCATAGACCAAAGGCTCTATAAAAACAAGTTAATAGACCAAAGGCTCTATAAAAACAAATTAAAAGACCAAAGTATCTGTAAAGACAAGTTAATGGTCCAATGACTATAAAGCCAAGTTAATGGATGAAAGTCCACATAAAGACAAGTTAATGGTCCAAGGACTCTATAAAGGCGTTAATAGACCAAATGCTTTATAAAGCCAAGTTAATGTATGAAGGTCCACATAAAGACAAGTTAATGGTCCAAGGACTCTATAAAGGCAAGTTAATAGACCAAATGCTCTATAAAGGCAAGTTAATGAATGAAGGACCACATGATGTCATTTTTTGATGCCAGACAACAGTAAAATTAGTTCATATTTTTTATTAGCGACTATATTGTTGAAACATGGTTTATCCTTTATTTGACCTATGGTGAGCCGTTAGAGAGCATATTTATTTATCGTTTGCAATCTTCACTCAATCTTATCAGAGTTTTCTCTTTATTGCCATTGTAACTCTTTTTGAGACATGTAGTTTTAGCCTTTTGTAATATAAATAGGCTTTTCTCAAAACTATATTACTTACCGTACCACACATGTTGTGGGCCATAGGATAAGGCTTGTAGGTCATAAGATCAGGCTTGTTGGGATGCTTTTCTTCTTCTTCGTCGTTCGCTCTGAAATAATCACATCTATCTCCCCGGTGGTCCTTCACAGACTTGTCTCATCGCCATACAGTTTATCTCGCAATTAGGTTGGTGAGGGACATGTAGTCACTCTGCTCCTCTCGTGGAGCCTGCAGAACATGTTCTACTTTTTGTTTGTTCACCCCACATTGGCACATGTCTGTGTGTCCAATTTTGTATATGTTGAACAGATGATTTTTCAGTCTGCAGAAACTCATTTGCAGTCTGAATATTGTCACTAAATCCCCTCTTGGCAAAGTGTAGTATTTTTCATATATCAGATACTGGATGATTTCTAAGACACTTGTCTTTGATGTTAAATTTTATCATTGTCTCTAACACTCCTGGTATGTAACTTAAATTAACGTCTTTATACTGGTTTAGAAGACTCTGCAGAGTCTGTATACAACCAGTTTCATTTACATTACCTTGCTCTAAAAGTTATGTGCATCCAATTTATTCTTAAATGCATTAATTGTCCCAGCCTCTACTACCTCCTGTGGCAATGCATTCCAAATATTCACCACTCTCTGGCTAAAAAAATATTTCCTAATATCTAATCTGGACCTTTCTTTAGTTAATTTGTAGCTATTGTTCTTTTGGGTGGTTGTATTTTGAAAAACTTGTTATAGTCTAATTTATCCGTTCCTCTGATCATCTTATAAACCTGTATTAACTCACCTCAAATTCTTCTCTTTTTCTAGACACTGTATGCCGGTTTTTCTGAGTCTTTCCTCATAACTATAATTCTGGAATCCCACTATCAGCTTTGCCACTCTTTTTTTGCATTCTTTCCATCATGTTTTTATCCCCTCTATGATAAGGACTCCACACCTGTACACAGTACTCCAATCTAGGTCTAACTAAAGCTTTATACAGTTTGACGATCACTTCCTTGCTCCTATGTTTAATATTTATTTGTATCATACCTAACATTGCATTTGCCTTTTTCACTGCTACCTGCACATGCTCACTCACCTTACCTGTATGATCTATTATAACCCCTAGGTCCCTTTCATTATCTTTCAAATATTTTCTAATATTGTTGTATGTGAGGAGGCTTCCAATGAAAACTTTAAAATTGGGATACAAATTAAAAACCACTGTACCATTGCCATGTAAGTTGACGGTATTGTTGTTAAGGTATCAAGAGTGTTCTGCAGGTGGTATTATGCTGCGGAGGATGCACATGATGTAGCAGTAGCCTCTTAAAGGTGGTCACTCCACTAGTAATATGCATCAAACAGAAGCAACATTCTGTTATCCGGTTTTTTTCAGCAACGGGGTGAAACTTATTCAAATGATGGATCAGTACACTAATGCATTCCTTTCACTCAAGCAGTGGCGGACTGAGTCTACAAATATTGATTACCAGGCTATTAACATTTTGAACATATTTTCTAATGTTTAAGGGGACATTGGCAACTCAGCCATGTGTACATGTGGACAGGCACCCCAGACAGCAGAGCACATACTAAAAAACTGCCCCGAATATGATATACAGAGAAAATCTCACTGGCCCATAGAAACAACACTGGAAGAGAAACTTTATGGACCTGTATGTGAACTACAAAAGACAGGGAAGTTTATACAAGAGACAACATTGCAGATGTAGACAATATTTTAAAGCGAACGAAAGAAGAAGAAGAAGTTTAAGGGGGGGAATGGGGGGGGGGGGCCACTTGCCATCAGGCAAACTGACACCCTGGCCAGTTCGCCACTGCACTCGAGCATGTGTACGAGTGGAATAGGTAGTTCCGAACTTGCATGAGTTCTTTAACAGACTATTCTCGGCCAGGTCAGGTACGTCTAGTAGTAACACCAGAGTCAATTGCAGCAGTTGAACATATTGTGTAGAAAAATCATTGAGTGACTGAATAAAATGGTTGCACTTCTGGGCATCAGTCAAGGTTCAGCACACTACATCATCCATGGTAACTTGTTGTCGTTTTAATTTCCATAATGAGTAGGTTTACTCTTTTGTGCATCCTGAAAAGGACGTTAAGTGGCAGTTTGCAGTAGCTTTCCTCACAACCCGAGCGTGATGATGAAGGTAGGCTGGGGTCCTCCAGACGGTTGTGCTATGCTTGGCTTCTTCTGCGTGTCACTCACTACTGCGGGGATCACGTCGATCACTCACCCTGTTAGCCAGGCTACCATGAAAAAAGCCTGTTTCCAGGGAGGGCTATGAGGAAGCCGAGGTGAGAATCTTGGCCAGTATCTTTTACCTGACCCTGACTAACATGTCTGATCAGTATGTTTTACCTGACCAGACGTTAGTCTTCTTCTCCTCTGTATTAACTTAACTTAACTTAACTTCATCATACTGGTTTAGAAGGCTCTACAGAGTCTGTATACAACCAGTTTATACCACTATGTTGCTAGGAGAGTTGTGCATGGGGCTGGCAACCTCATCATGTAAAAACAATGATAATCAAAAACTATGTTGTGCTTCAGGGCCACGAAGTTCAGCAAGGTGGGTCCACGGCAGCTGACTCCAGAATCGAAACGATTGAAAAGATTTTTTTTTTAAATTGAGCAAGTCATGCACTTTGTAGACACTGCAGGACCTGTATTGAACACAAAAAAAAGACTACATAGAAAATAATGCAGTTGTGTGTCACTTTTTCTTAAATAATTTTGAAATGTTGGTTTTCATTTGAAGCATCCTTACTTGAAATCCTGGTATTCAAACAGGCATGTTTAATGTCTGTTGCAAGGTAGCTGAAGGCTTCGGCTTTCTGTAGTACGTATTTTATAGTGTCCTGCGGCTTACTAGGTCTGGGGGAAGGTATCAATAATTTTGGTAGATTTTTAACTTGAATTTTTAAATTTTTGTCCGGACAGCGGCCGTTAAGCCTACTTTTTCTATTTCTAACTGCCAAGATATTTTTAATGGGCTCGACACTGAACACGGAAGTCCGATCTCACTACCCAGAGTTCAGGGGAAGATCCACGTGAAAAAAATCCTGGTCTCCACTGAGCACCCCTTCACCTTTTATACTCCAACCTAATTTACAAGATGTTAGTCCCATTGTCAAAGACAAGAACAGTAATTTCATGTGTTTCGTGGCTAACAGAAAAAAGTCATTAAAACTAAAATTATGATTTTTAAATTTAAAGATACAGCTTTTTGTTTATAAATCAAATTTAACTAAACAACAAGATATGGTTGAATTGCGACTTGTGACTTTAGATAAATTGACAGGCAAGTGGTGCAACCAGTTGACTGAAATGGACAATTTTGACTGTGAAGGGTTAATCACAATCTAGTCTTCATTGTGATCTACAGACTGCGTGTTTATTTATTACTGGAGAGTCATAGCCTTATATATTTATGTACATTTCAGCATGTCACATGATAACAGCGAAACTTGTGTCAAATATTGCTTGCAGGATTTCTTTGTTCTTCTGTGTTGACTTGATCTTCAGTCGGTTGTCAATGTGTGCGTTTGTTTTGAATGCCTACAACGAGTAGGTTCACTCTTTTGTGCGCCCTGAAAAGAACGTTAAGTGGTGGTTTGCAGTAGTGTGCTGATGAAGGTGGACCAAGGTCCTCCAGGCGGTTGTGCTATGCTTGGCTTCATCTGCGTGTCGCTCACTACTACGGGGATTACGTCAATCCCTCACCTCATTAGCCAGGCTGCCATTAAAACAGCCCGTTTCCAGGAAGGGCTACAAAGAAGACGAGTTGTGGGTCTTGGCCAGTATATTTTGCCTGACCCTGACTAACATGTCTGATCAGTATGTTTTGCCTGACCAGACGTTAGTCTTCCTCCCCGTTGGCCATCTCTGATTGTTCAACACTGATTTGTAATGTTGTAACAGCTTAGTTGAAACAATTTTTTATGTTTACACAAATCACATGTATTTTTCCTATTTACATAAACTTCATTTTTACTCATTTTGCACATTTGCTCTTTTGCACTCATTTATTGCACTGTGATAACCTGTGTACACCTTTCGTATTGTTACCATTTGTTCCTTCCTGATAATCATGCATCTATGTTTTCATGACAGCATTGCATTTTAAGGATAAAACCTTTTTTGTATGCCATTTGGTTCACGTGGTCACTACTACAGCTGATCTTCATTCAGGAAGCATGTGAAAAGCATTAAGTGCTCTTACCGGCAGTGATGGTTTTTGCATATATTTTTTTTTTTCTTAACGTGATGGAGCTGCAAGCCATGCATAGAAGGGTCGTCTAATCTTAAGACACAAGTTTGAACTAATTCTAGTAATGCCTTGGTTATTTTTTTCTATCGGGGTGGAATCAAAACCAAGCTACACAATGCATGGCGGCCTCCAAGACAAGTGGCGAAGTGGGCCTCAGCAATGAATAAAATGCTATGATAATATAATACTAATTATAGAAGGTTGCCGTGACACTTCCTTGTTCCTACCAGGTATGTACAGTGCAGAGTTGGTTTTTAATGTTGATAAATTTGTTGTACTGTCGTATGGCCTTTTGTTTCTTTAACATTTTCACGTCACCAACTGAAGGTGTCTAAACCAGTATGTTATTTATACTCGATTGAGCAGTCTTCTTCGTTTGTTCTCAAACTCCCGTTAATAAGCCCTGAAAAGGGCTTTACAAGTAGCAGGATGTAGTTCAGAGAACAGAATGTATTGTGTCATAGTTTACAGCTTGACTGCGATATTTGCATCTTTTGGTCCAACACATCCGACTTCAGCATGGCATTTTTGAGTACCCCCTTAGCCGTCTCTCTTCTTCTCCTTAGCCAGTCCACCCTGTTGCAGCCAGGATCACCGGGTGGAAGTGTAGAAGGGTTTTGGCAATTCTGGTTTGCTGGCCATGACGCAAGCAGGCAGCTTTCTGTATCTGACCGAAGCAGCTCATACACTGCTCTGCATCTTGGTCTTGAATGAGCAGTGAGAAAGCACAGATTTTGGAAGAAAATTTTCAAGCCACCAGCACATATAGATTTTTAAAAAAGAACATAGCAGCAGAAAGGACAGGGTACGACAAATCCCAGTCACCAGACCACCACAGCACCTAGAAATGCTGGTGTGGCGTCTAGTATTTCCGGACTGGTATCGTATTTACATGCACAATCACCCCTAGTACATGTATCCTTCCTAAGTGTCACATAAAATATCATATTTTCTTTTTATTTCCTTTTCTTTCGCCGATCTTCAGTGTGTTATGCAACAGCTAAGACATAACACGAGTAAGGAATTGCAGAAATAGACAAGCATTACTTTGAAAGTAAACTTCAATTTGCACATCTAGAATTCATATTTTCAAGAACAATGCATCCATGCCCTCTGGCATGTTGCACTACAACCTTACAAGGAACTTGTCATCCAGAACTACGCCAGGTCCCTACATTTACCTGGCGTCTAGATACTAAACAACCGGTTTTAAGGTCCCTTCTCCTGTTAGTCAAAACAGTTCTGCCGCGCAAAGGCCAGGAGATGGACTTTGTTGTCAGAGGCTATATGAGACGTACGACATGGGAGCATTTAGTTGGTGTTGAGAGTTCATCCTCAACCCTACTCCTGGCTATGACGACTTTTAGAACTAAACAGATTTATCATTTAGTACAGTGGGAGCCGCGTAGCGCAGTGGTTAGCGCGCTGGCTTCGCATCTGAGTGGTCCTGGGTTCATTCCCCAGTTGAGGCGGTAATGTTTTTTCAGACCGCAACGGCTCCCGGGTCGACCCAGCCTTAAATGGGTACTGGTTCAGTCCGGGAAGTAAAAGCGGCGAGGGAGAGGAGATGGCTACCGCCCTCATATAGCCGAGCCTTTGATTTATGAGATCGCTAACACCTCACACCCCCTACGGCAGTAATGCTATGGGTTATTTTACTTTACTTTACAGTGGTTCCCAAACTTTTTTGACCTACAGCACCATTAGTATACCAGAATTTTTCCACAGCACCCCAATTCAGAAAGTAAGCCTACTTTACAGTTGCAGTGTGCAGTTTATGAAAATATTGGAATGTTTCACGACACCCCTGTAAGCCAGCTCCAGCACTCTAGGGTGCCACAGCACCAGTTTGGAAACCACAGATTTAGTAGTACAGGACATATCTTACAAAGCAATAACGGGGACAGTGTGGGCTATTGGTTAAGTGACACCGGCTCACAGCCCGAAGGTGCTGGGTTTGCTTCCCAATCACATCACCGGCCGTTACCTCGAGGAAGCAAACCCTTCGAAAATTTAGAAGGAAGCAGACCATTACATAAATGATTGCTGAAGTCGGATGCACTGGGTCGACAGGCGCAAAATAAAAACATTGTGCAATGCGCATCTTGGGGAATAGAGAAATAAGGCGAGTGCAAACAAAACAAACAGGGAAAAAAATTCATTAGGATAGGACAAATTTTACAAATCAATGGCCTAACAGCTTAATGCCTGACTCGAATTCAAAGCTTTTTGAAGATATCAATAATCTAAAATGGATCTCTGCTATCTTTATACATGTTCAAGAGGACCTCTGAAAGAAGAGAAACGTATATAGTATGTTTGTAGCAACCTTGAATATGAATAGTATTTTTGTAACAAGCCTCAAATATATATGGTATATTTGCATTAGGTTTCCAATTGATATGGTATAATTGTAGCAGGCCTTGGATGTATATGGTATATTTTCATTAGGTCTCCAATTTATATGGTATGATTGTGGCAGGCCTTGGATGTATATGGTACATTTGTATAGGGTATATTTGCTTTAGGACTCCAATTTATACTGTATAGTTGTAGCAAGGCCTCAGATGTAAATGGGTTATTTTTTATTAGGCCTCCAATTTATATGGTATAATTGTAGCAAGCCTAATATGCATATGGTATATTTGTCGCAAGTCTTGGATGTATATGGTATATTTTTTGTCACAAGCCTTGGATGAATATAGTATATTTGTCACACGCATTGCATGTATATGGTATACTTGTCACAACCTTTGAATGTACAAGGGGGCTTCAAATGAAAACCTTAAAAGTGTAATAAAAATTAGAAAACCATGCCTTTGTATTGTAACTTGTAAATATGGTTGCTAAGGATGTCAGGAGTGCCCTGCACATGCGATCCAAGGTGCAGACGAACAACATGACGTCAGAATTACAGTTAAAAGCTGACCGCCACACTTTTGAATTGCATCAAAGAGGAGCAGCGTTCTATTATCCGTTGTTTGAGCAGCTGTAGAAATTAATTTGCGAATGAAGGTCCAGCATGGTGATGCAGTATGGACTCAATCTGCAGTATGGACTCGATCCACCTAAGTCGAGGTCGGCCACTTGCACGTGAACCATAGACCTGCATAAAATATGCTCTTGCTTCAGGTTTGTCATAATGTATTCTGACTAATGACCAAACTATTTTATGTTTTTGGGCATCAATGTAGACATTTACTGGATTTGTCCCCACTGTCTGCTTCAGTGTGGCTTTACGATTCGGTCACTGAATGTCTTTCCGGCTGAACTTCTCGCACAGGGCATCTCCCAGCTCCAGATTTGACTCTTATGTGTTTCTAGTTATGTGTTTCTTATGTGTTCCGTCGGCCTTGTGATCAAGGGGTATGGGTTCGACTCCGAACTCCGCCGCCTTTTTCACGGGTCCTTGATGCGGAGTCCCCTGCATCTCATAGTCGCCCCCTAGTTGTTTTGTCCTTGACTTGCCACTGGGGTCGAGTGGCACGAGACGAGAGAGTGAGGATATAAAGTAGCGCAGTTAATCCTTACTAAAAATAGCGCTAGCAAAATTAATTATGCCATCATCGTCTACGATGGATGGCGGCCTTTGCCTTTTGTTGTTTCTAGTAAAGACCAAGATTGACATTGGTTACACAATGTAGGAATAAATAGTCCAGTTATCAGCCTCCTCTTAGTTGAAATAGGTGCTCTATGGTGTTTTAAAATTGGTGCAATTTGATACTGAACACAGTTCGACTTCTGAATTCATCAGTGAACACACTAACTAGGTATTTGAACTTCCTTACTTGCTTGATACTTTTGTCACTGCTTTGGGAATTTCTCTGCGTGTGTTCACACTATATCATTATGTCTCTGTAATTTTTTTGCTGATCCTCATGTCATATTCTTTTTTTCTTCTTTCTTTTTTTGTCGTCCAGTGTCATGATATGTATTTGTCTTTCGTCTCTCTCGTGGTCAGAGTGACATTTGTCCCCATTTTACAGTAGGTTTCATTTACGCTGTCAATCCACCTTCTCCTCGGTCTATCTCTCGCTTTTCGTTCTGATGTTCTCCTGTAGAAGGTTCCATGAACATTTAGAAAAAATGTTAAATTCATTAAATGGAAATTGAGATCGGTTAGGTGACGCTGTAGATCTTCTCCATTTTTGGTAAAAGATGACTCATCATCAGCAAACAGCAGTTCATTTAGGGACTCACAGCACTTAATTACAGTGGCCCTTTTATTTTCTCCCCGGATAACGTGTAGGTGCTTAATAACAATGAGTTCATGAAATCCACAATTTTAAAATCTTAATTATATTGTTGTATGTAAATGTAAGTAGAAAGTTTTTTGTAGAACGTAGCTTCTTACAACCGCCACCTATTTGGCTGTTATAAGTTTCATGGCAGGTGTGCAGTAAGGTAGTTTGCCATTACTCTCCGTACGTGGAGGAGATAGAAAAAAAACCATGTCTGCCAAACTGGACATGAGCATGATTCTAACCAGGTGCGTTGTGATTGTGAAACAGAAGCTTCACATCTAGGTCACACAGCCTCCATATTGCCATATGACCAATACTAAAAATTGGATTTTATCAAATCCAAAAATTCTTCAGTCAGTTTTGCCGAGTTGTATCAGGTAGTGGATGTCCTGTAGATCTTCTTACATTTTGGGGTGGACACTGGGTCCTTCTAGCTGAATTGTATTGCAAGACATCCCAACAGGCTTACCACTGAAGGGATCGTAGTGTTGATCCCCAGCTCAGTAGCCAGGCTGTTGTTTTCAGAAGTATGGCGAGCATGTGAGGTGAGATGTGGCCAGTATGTTGCACCTGACCCAGATGTGAGGAGTGAACTTCGGTCAGCGTGTTTGTACCTGACCCTGATGTGGGGTAGAGTCTTGTTCAGTATCTTCTTCTTTGTCCGTTCTCAACCTCCCGCTGCCAAGCCCAGAACAGGGTTTCACAAGTAGCAGGATGTAGTCCGGAGAATGGAATGCGTTGTGTCGCAATTTTACAGATTGACTGTGATAGTTGCACCTTTCGGTCCGACACATCCGTCTTCGGCGGCTCAGTATGTTGTTCAGTATGTTGCACCTGACCCTGATGTAAGGTGGAGTCTTGTTCAGTATGTTGAACCAGGCGTGAGGTGGGATCTTAATTAGAATGTTACCCCTGAATATTGCGGTTGGGTCTTAATCAGTATATTGCACCTGACCCTGATGTGAGGTGGAGTCCTGGTCAGTATATTGCACCTGACCCTGATGTGAGGTGGAGTCCTGGTCAGTATATTGCACCTGACCCTGATGTAAGGTGGAGTCCTGGTCAGTATGTTGCACCTGACCTTGATATGAGGTGGAGTCCTGGTCAGTATGTTGCACCTGACCATGATCTGAGGTTAGGTCTTAGTCAGTATTTTGCCCATGACCCTAATGTGAGGTGAGGTCTTGATCATTATGTTACACCTAACCCTAATGTGAGGTGAGGTCTTGATCATTATGTTTGCACCTAACCCTAATGTGAGGTGAGGTCTTGATCATTATGTTACACCTGACCCTAATGTGAGGTGAGGTCTTGATCATTATGTTGCACCTGACCCTAATGTGAGCTGAGGTCTTGATCATTATGTTGCACCTGACCCTAATGTGAGGTGAGGTCTTGATCATTATGTTGCACCTGACCCTAATGTGAGGTGAGGTCTTGATCATTATGTTGCACCTGACTTGCATCTAACCCTGATGTTAGCCATTACAACCAAGAATATTTGTAGACTTGGTCTTTATTTTGTTTAGACTAACAAAAGCATTCTATGAAGTGTGAACTGATTGACAAAGTGTGTTGTTTTACAGTACTTCCATTATTAATATTATAATGACCAAATTACGCAGCGTATTAACAGTACGGGGTCAAAATATACACTATTTATTGATACTCTGTCAAAATGTATTTCTAACACCCAGTTATTTTGTTTTTTTGCCAATTGTATATTTGAATGTGTTATTTTTATCAAGTTTCAAGCAGTTGTGGTTGTCATGAAACATATTATTAACCCTTTACACCCTAAGCCTTGAAACAGTTCAAATATTTTCATTTGAGAAGAGAGTTACCTCCTTCACTCTCACACATATACTTGGAATCCTGGTATTCAAACAGGCATATTAGTGTCTGTTGCCAGGTAACTGAAAGCTTCGGCTATATGTAGTAGGTATTTTAAAACTTAAGGCTTACTAGGCCTGGGGGAAGGTACAAATAATTTTGGGTAATTTTTTAACTAAAATTTTTTCAATTTTGTTCGACAGCGTCCATAAGTCTACTCTTTTTTATTTCTAACTGCCAAGGGATTTTTAACGTGCCCGACACTAAACATGGGAGTCTGATCTCATTACCAAGAGATCAGGGGAATTTTTACCAGAAGATTCACATGAAAAAATCTCGGGTCTCCACTGTGATTCGAACCCGGCACTGGGGGCGGACACCTTACCTCAAGACCACTGAGCCCCTCTCACACATATACCAATTTTCTTTTAGGCTAACAAGGTGTCAATATGTTATTATCAAATAAAACTGAAAAGTTGCATGTGTCAGAAGGGTTATTTTTCAAAAAATGTTTTTGTTGTTTAGAGTGCATTGGGTTAAACTCGATGGCCGCTGAATGATTTATCAGACACAGGACAAGGATTGACGGAGATGACCAACAGTATGATCCAGCTGTTTTGTATTTTGCTAATTGTACATTTGTATGCATTATTTGTTTTAATAGGAGTTGGCAGCAGAGCGGTGTGCATGATTGTTGTCTGGTCAAGGGACCACAGTTCAAAACCTCGGTACAGCATGAGTTTATTTTATCTATCAAAGGTCAAATAAAAACCCTTCCTGGACACTTTGTGGTAACTGTATAGGCATGCAGCCTTTATTCCTTCACCCTATAAATTTAACCCGGTAGACTACCTAGTCGATCCTTTCCTACCCTAGAGGCTTGTCGTCTAGTTTGTAGACAAACAGGCGATTAGCTTCTAGTGTCTTTGCATGGTGGAGCGGCTGTCTCCTTTTGAGCTTCTTGCAGGTTACCTTTTCTGGTTCGGGACTGTTTATTGTAAAGTAAAGATTTGTCACGGAAGATGGCGGTTCGAGGCTTCAGTATACTAAGCCACAGCTTGTATGAGGTAGGGTGGCCAGTCCTTTCCTCGCTGCCTTTTACTTCCCTAGTCGTATACCAGGTACCAATTTACAGCTGGGTCGAGCCTGTACCTTTTCCGTGAAATGTGACCGCTATATTGACTAACCTCCAAATAGAGACCATTCAGCTATCCACCAGCCAGCGAACGTTCCTGATAGGAGAGCCAGACACTCTGCATTGAAAACGACCGCTCTAATAAAATATGTGGTGTGTGAATCATTGTAACAAGTGTAGTAATCTGGGTAGTACACTGGAGAGAATGAATATGGCATAGCTTGTCTTATAAAATTACTAAACAGGGTTGTGCATGACGCCTAGTAACCTTTTTATGTAGCACGAATTTTACTTTGACAACATCAGTTGTTTTTTTTAATGTGTCCAAATAAAAATGGAAAATGGCTAATAGAATCAGCTTCATTGCATACGGTGGCCCCTCGGTTTACTTAGCACACTGGTCTCTAACAACTTCACCCCCCGACAGTAGTGTAACTACTATAGGGCAAACCTTGACTTAGTATACTGACGTCTCTAACAACTTCACCCTCCGACAGTAGTGTAACTACTATAGGGCAAACCTTGACTTAGCACACTGTTCTCTAACAACTTTATCCCCCGACAGTAGTGTAACTACTATAGGGCAAACCTTGACTTAGCACACTGGTCTCTAACAACTTTATCCCCCGACAGTAGTGTAACTACTATAGGGCAAACCTTGACTTAGCACACTGGTCTCTAACAACTTCACCCCCCGACAGTAATGTAACTACTATAGGGCAAACCTTGACTTAGTATACTGACGTCTCTAACAACTTCACCCTCCGACAGTAGTGTAACTACTATAGGGCAAACCTTGACTTAGCACACTGTTCTCTAACAACTTTATCCCCCGACAGTAGTGAAACTACTATAGGGCAAACCTTGACTTAGTATACTGACGTCTCTAACAACTTCACCCCCCGACAGTAGTGTAACTAAAGTAAAGTAACCTATAGCATTACTGCCGTAGGGGTGTGAGCTGTTAGCGATCTCACATTTCAAAGACTCGACTATGTGAGGACGGTAGCCATCTCCTCTCCCTCGCCGCTATTTCTTCCCAGACTGAACCGGTACCCATTTAAGGCTGGGTCAACCCGGGTGTCGTTACGGTCTGAAAAAAACATTTCCGCCTCAACTTGGGAATGAACAGACGCGAAGCTAGCTCGCTAACCACTGCGCTACGCGGCTCCCTTAGTGTAACTACTATGGGACAAACCTTCACCTTTATCTTTATACAAATAATAATGTAATGTATAGAACTAAACTAAGATCTAAGTTTACGTTGGTGATTATTCTATTCAAGCTGATTTGTTTAATTAATATCAATTGGAGTAGACTTCCAAACGGAGGAGGGCTCAAATAAAAATGGACAAACATGGGCATGGAGGAGGGGAGGCTTTAACAAATGTCCGGATTTTGGGAATATCTTTTATGATGACTCCCCAACGTCAGCGGGCAAAAACAAGTTACTACAGAACCACCCCTTCATGGACACTCAAAGTGCTTTGTACATGCTTCCTGCATATTGATAGCTTTGTAATTAGAAAAAAATTGAGATGGCACCCGGGCGGGCAGCACCCCAGCTCTCCCGCTACACACGCCTCTGATATCATTGCTGTAAGTTGCTTACTGTTAGTCTCAATGTGTGAGCACTTATATATAACACAGTATTATTTTCCACAAGTAGCTCGTTTAATGTGTACTGACTGTATTGCGTTTTATCGTTTACTACTACTACACGGTGGCTTCACTTTCCTGTCCAAATGCTCCTGATATTTCACATTATACTGTCTACCATTAAAATTGTGTTACTTGATAAAGATAGCTCTTCTTCGTTGCTTTTTATTATGGTTATTTGATGACTGAGAAAGAGAGTCTACGTGGAACCAGTACTGATATGGCAGTGAATCATGGACAATCAGGGCTCAAGATATCATACACAAGTGACTGCCATGTAGAACCAGAGTCCAGACCCCTGAACACATTCTACAAAACTACCCAATACACAGAGACCTACGATGCCAGATCTGGCCAAAGGGAGTCAAGATGACGCAGAAGTTGTGGGGATGCTACTGTATCTGGAGAGGACTGCGGACTTTGTCCTACTGATGGGACTACAGATCAAGCATGACCAAAAAGCCTGAACGCGGAAGAACAAGAGGAATGGACAACCATTAAGAAAGCGCATAGATCTTTGGAAGCAACGGGAGATGTCGTTTTACAGAAATATGCTGCGTATCCCGTGGACTGTAAGGAAGACTAATGCTACAGTACTCGAAGAGGTACAAACACGAAGACAACTTATAGCAAGGGTCAGAACAAGGCTCGAAGAGGTACAAACACGAAGACAACTTATAGCAAGGGTCAGAACAAGGCTCGAAGAGGTACAAACACGAAGACAACTTATAGCAAGGGTCAGAACAAGGCTCGAAGAGGTACAAACACGAAGACAACTTATAGCAAGGCTCGAAGAGGTACAAACACGAAGACAACTTATAGCAAAGATCAGAACAAGGCAGTCATCCTTTTTCGGGCATGTTATAAGACGACGCGGTTTGAAGCACGTTGTGACAACGGGAAAGATAGCATGAAAGAGAGATAGAGAAGATTTTGGCCAGCCTGAGAGATTAGTACGGACGACAATCAACAGAGTTAGTAAACGACACACGTGATAGAATCGGCTGGAGGTTCATGATCGCCAACCGGCATGGCACCTGATGATAATGACTTGATGATCCGGTCCTCGTTGGCGGATGCACCGCCGCCGATCCAAACTTCGTCTCCAGCGATCTCTATCCCGGAAAGATCCGAAGATCACGAAATCAGCACCTGACTGATACACTGAGTATATATACGCTTGGCTGGCTGCTTGAACGGATCAAGTATATTGTTTGTCATATTTCCCTATCATTCCATTTCATTCATTCTCGTTGTACACCTCACTACACTGCTATCTTCACAATTCTGTATGAAATGTATGATGGGGTTTTATTTTTTATTTTTATTTTAAATAAACAAAATATATATTTATTTTTTTAAAGGGGGCGGGGGGGGGGGGGCGGGGTATATATATATTTAAATCAGGAAATAAATAAAGAGACCCGAATCAAGTATGAAGGAAAATAAATATACTCATTCCCAAAATGGTCCCAGGAAAACAATTGTGCATATCTATGCAAAAACCTACGGCGGACAACGAGGATCATCAAAAGCGAGGAACAACGGGAGGAACATCACGGAAATACCAGGCTAGGTACAAACAGATACACCACACGCATCCAAGCACTGGTTTATGCGTCTTAGTATCGCCCAAATTGACGGCGGTCTGGGGCGGAATATGCGCGCCTCCGCCAGTAGAAACTAGTGAGGCAAACACATAAAATAAAAAAATAAAAATTGAACGGAGAACGGAGCAATTATTGGAATGTCCCCTGTGAGTTGATGTTGGTTCCTAGAATCTAGAATATTTCACCTGACCCTGACTAAAATGTCTGGTCAGTATATTTTGTCTATACGTTAAAAGGAAAGCTTATTACCTACTAGGCCTCCATCGGGACACACTTTCTCCCCTATTCCCTTGTCACTCCCAGATCCATCATCCTCTGCACATATGCATTTTATGTGAAATATACTGACCAAGACGCCCCCCACCTCCCTGGCTAACGAGTTGCCGAATGGATGTGATCCCCGAGTCAGTGAGCGTCACTCAGATGAAACCAGCTATAGCAAAACAATCTGGAGGACCCCGGTCCACCTTCATCAGGACGTGAGGAAACCTACAGCAACTCGCGACTTAACACCCACACCATGGTGGGGATTTTGCATTCGCTCTTTACTGATACTAAGGTCGAACATAGAGAGACGGATCACTAGCAGTTTGTTCTTCATTTGTAAGTAAATGTCCATAATTCTGTAACATAACATACTGCCGGAAGCAAAGGGAAGATGAAAGGAGAAAAGTGTAGGATCCGATCCGTGCGCAACCATCCAGACTGAATGATGGACGAGAAGGCTGCCCGGCCCGCTAGGCAAGGTCATGTTAGCTCTGGCTCTAAATGAGTCTGCATGCTAAGAAGGTATCTAACCATTTACAATCCGGTCTTTTTTTTTTTCTTTTTTTTTTTTTGCGTTCACCTTATTTTTATATTCCCCAAGGGGGTGTGAGTTGCACTATGGTTTTTATTTTGCGCCTGTCGGCCCAGTGCATCCGACTTCAGCATGCATTTTATGTAAGGGCCTGCTTCCTCCATATTTTGTAAGGGTTTGCTTCCCCGATGTAACGGCCGGTGCTGTGATGGAGATCGAACCCAGCACCTTCTGGTTGTGAGCCGTGTTCCTTAACCACTAGCCCACGCCGTCCCCTACAGTCCGGTCTAATTGATTCGATTCTGTCTTGACCCGTTGTGGCGCGTGTAGCCTAGTCGACAGTGAGCGGGCTTGCAAAGACTTGAATTACAGCGCGCCAGGGTTCGAAATCACGGACGGGCAGAAAAAAATCCGTGCGCGGTTTGTTCCTGGTACGACCATTTCTCCAGTCGACCCAGCTGTAAACTGGTACCTAACGCATGAGTTACGGGAGGTATAAACAGAATTTTAGATGCTACTATGATGAACTGAATACAGCTGGGGAGAGATGCCAGACTCACTCACACGCTGAGTGTTGTCCATACGACCTCTTGTGATTATCGTAAAGGCACGACAAACTGCGTTAGATGCCTTCCCACCTTTCTACCCTGCGGGTTACATGTTTACGGAAAGGCTTCGGTGGTAACCCTGAGGCAAAATCTGCATCCTATGCTATCTCCAGTCGTCTCGATGAATGTCTTGCCACTGGCAAAAGGTAGCTTAGGCTCTGTGAGTGAGGTTGACAAAAGGCGCAGTTTCTTCCTCACTTTAATCCAAATCTCCGCGCAAGTCACCCATTTCAGCGGACACAGCAAGAGATACGACTGTCCACATGGCTGAACATAGAGAGTGGTCTTCATCACTTGTGATGGACAAACTATCAAACCACGCGAACACTTTAGATTTGAGGAAAAACTTTCTTGGGTTAGAAAATGTATAGGGAACAATACCCCCCAAAAGAGATACAGAGGTAAAGTCTGCCAAGTCACTCAATCAGACATATATAATGGCAGGACAAATTTTGTCTAACCAGACAATCGATCAGACATCAATACTGAGAGTACAAACTTTGTAAAGCCAAACAGTCAGACATCTATATTGACAAGACAAACTTTGTCTGGGTAGACAATCAGTCAGACATCTATATTGACATGACACATTTGTCTAGCGGTGGGCAAAAGTAGCGCTTCAAAGACTCCTGAACATATCTCTGACACGCATTTAACATCGATGTAAACTCACGGGCGTGCCTGGCACATGCCCGCCAGGCATAGTGGAGAACCACAATCAGAGACGCCTCCATCGCTGAGGAACACGAGCTCTCTAATGCTAAAAAACAAAACAAAACTACTGTGCGGAATGACACAACAACATGCTGCATACGTGGAAGACGAATCTGTGCCAGAATCGAACTATACAGTCACCCCAGGACTCACCTGGGAGGTGTCTTACTGCTATTGTCACCATCGCTTGCAATGGACAGCTATTATTATATTGACAGAACAAACTTGAGTGGATGAGTTCTTTTTCCTTCTCTCGTTCGCCGTGCTTTTTCCTGTTACGTCCACGCCTGAAGCCCAGTTATCTGGATTAAAGTTGCCGTAGTGGAGAGTTCTTCTGAGCTTCCAAACAGCTTTGTGTGGATATTCATCTTCTTGGACCAGTAGTCAGTACGCAATTGGCTAATCATATAACAGTCTTGCAGCATATGTTCGGATGGCTGTGCTACCTGCCTGCACATACACATTGGCGATGGGGCCAATTTTAGCCGGTGTAAATTGCTATGAAATGTGTTATGTCCCTTTCTCAAGCGGAACATGATCACATGTTCTGCTCGATCTAGACGGCGATAGCTGTCTTTCGTTTGGTCAACTTTCTTTATTGCTTGGAAAAGTGTCTTCTTTTCTTGGAAGGTGCCTTTTTGTTCTTGTGTCGCTCCCTCCATTGCCAACATGTCTGCTGTCAGTGGATGAGTTGAAAATAAACATTATTTTTAAATGAAGGTATGCACTTTTCAGATTTTGTTTGTTTATATGGCTTGGCTTCGTTCGTTCTCAATCTCCCGCCACCAAACCCTGAAAGGGCTTAAGTGGCAGAATGCAGTCCAGAGAACGGAATGCGTTGTGTCGTAGTTTACAGCTTGACTGCGATATTTTCACCTTTTGGTCCAACACATCCGACTTCAGCAAACATTTTTTTAGTACCGGGTTAGCATTCCCTCTTCGACCCCTTCTCCTTAGCCAGTCTGCCCTGATGCAGCCTGTTATCCAGGATCACCACGTGGAGGTGTAGAAGGGTCATGGCAGCTCTTGTTCCCTGGCCCTGACGCTAGCAGTCAGCTATGGGTCGCTGACCACTGCAGCTCATGCGCTGCTCAGCTCTGGTTCGCTGGCCCTGACGCTAGCAGTCAGCTATGGGTCGCTGACCACTGCAGCTCATGCGCTGCTCAGCATCTTGATCTTTGTTCAATACTAAAATCTGGTCATCTTAGCTCAAATTTTAAATTTTATTTTTGTTTGATTTTGCTTTCGCCTTATTTCTCTATTCCCCAAGATGTTGCACTATGTTTTTACTTTGCGCCTGTCGTCCCAGTGCATCCGACTTCGGCATGCATTGTATGTAAGGGTCTGCTTCCTCCTGCATTTTTTAAGGGTTTGCTTCCCCGGGATAACGGCCGGTGCACTGATTGGGGAGCGAACCGAGCACCTTCGGGTTGTAAGTAGTGTCACTTAACCCCACTAGCCGTTGCCTATCCTACCTCATATAAAATCTTTACAGACTCACTATCTGCCATTCAAGAACTGGAAGATTGTGATCACTGTAGAACTGAACTTACCCAAATATCCCTAGATGCCAGCCAACTTATCACATCCCATGAACAGAATAGTTATACAATGGATCCCTGGTCACTCAAATACACCTGACAATGACAAGGCAGACTGGCTAAGATGGGATCAAGTCCAGAACAACAATACACACCAACAACCCTACAGAAGACTGCGAACAAAGAGGACTGGTTTATTTTTATTTCCTTCAGAAGTGTCTGTTCCACCTGTAGCTGTTCCAGAACCTCATTAATGGTTTTCTATCTTTCCAAGAAACTCGTCCAAGCCTTCTGATTACCCACATTTGAAAGACTTCAATACGCTTCTCCGTTGTCTTTGTCAGGGTCCAGGTTTCTACTCCATACAATAAAACTGAATACAGAATCGCCGTCTAAATTTGACATTGAATGACGAGGTTATAGGTCAGTAGCCTCTTACGACATGTTTTCAGTGTGACAATGCTACTATTCTTGTTTTTGTCACACAACGTCCCAGACACCACTCTATGGAAAAAGAAATTTGATAAACCCCAACAAACAGGTTTTTGTGAGCAGTCAAGACCCACTTCCCACTGGCATTTAGTTGCTTCTTTACCTGAGTAAGTGCGAGCGTGTGTGTGTGTGTGTGTTCGTTGTTGGTGGGTGTCTGTGTGTTGTTCAGTGTATGTCTGTGTTTCTGTGATTGTACGTGTGTGGTGTATATGTGTATTGTGCGTGTGGTGTGTCCGTGTGTGTCTGTGTTTCTGTGATTGTACGTGTGTGGTGTATCTGTGATTGTACGTGTGTGGTGTATCTGTGTGTTGTTAGTGTGGTGTGTCTGTGTGCTGTGCGTGTGTCCGTCTGTGTGTGGTGTGTGCCAACGCGGCATCTAGGTCAAAAGTTCAGACTGCAATAAAATGACCTAGAAACTAGTTCTCCCCGGTTGGGTGTGTCGGGAGAGGAGGACAGAGTTTTCTTAAAGCAGACTTTAGGAAAGTTAATCTGCAGTCTAAATGGGGGAGCACTGTTTTGGTTTGCAGTTCTCGGTTATTTATTCCGAGTTTTCCACTCTTGACGATGTTTCTTAGAACATTCAGTAAACAGATCAACATGAGAATCTCACAACAAAATTAGAATTTGATAACAAAAAAGAAACAAGGACTTGGATGAGAGAGAAAAATATATTGATGTGCGTAATGTTGTAGGAGATTGGGGTCAGCTGTGAAAATGTCAGTGTTGTTAAAGTCCTTTTTGTGGCTAATCAAATGAAGTCATGCTCGTGGCTAACGAAGTCATGCTCGTGGCTAATGAAGTCAATCTCGTGGCTAAATGAAGTAATTCTTTTGGCTAAGAAAAGTCCGTCTCACTACTTATAGAGAAAGCACATATGACCACCAGTACCATTCATAGCTAAAGAAGTCATTCTTGTGGCTAAAGAAGTCATTTTTGTGGTTAAGGAAGTTATTCTTGTGGTTAAAGAGGTCATTCTTGTGGTTAAAGAGGTAATTCTTGTGGTTAAAGAGATCATTTTTGGGGTTAAAGAGGTCATTCTTGTGGTTAAAGAGGTCATTCTTGTGGTTAGGTCATTCTTGTGGTTAAAGAGGTCATTCTTGTGGTTAAATAGGTCATTCTTGTGGTTAAAGAGGTCATTCTTGGGGTTAAAGAGGCCATTCTTGTGGCTAAAGACGTCATTATTGTGGCTAAAGAGGACATTCTCGTGGTTAAAGAGGTCATTCTTGTGGCTAAAGAGGTCATTCTTGTGGCTAAAGAGGTCATTCTTGTGGTTAAAGAGGTCATTCTTGTGACTAATTAAGTCCTCTCATAACTAATAACGTCCTTCTCATAGCTAATGAAATCATTCTCTTACCTAACAAAGTCATTCCTATGAATACAAAAGTCATAACGTATAACAAAGTCATTCCTATGAATACAAAAGTCATAACGTATAACAAAGTCA
Source organism: Ariolimax columbianus (assembly GCA_036924085.1). NCBI lineage: Eukaryota > Metazoa > Mollusca > Gastropoda > Stylommatophora > Arionidae > Ariolimax > Ariolimax columbianus. The sequence continues at coordinate 59,782,177 of JAVGWX010000016.1, read as the reverse complement.
TTCCTATGAATACAAAAGTCATAACGTATAACAAAGTCATTCCTATGAATACAAAAGTCATAACGTATAACAAAGTCATTCCTATGAATACAAAAGTCATAACGTATAACAAAGTCATTCCTATGAATACAAAAGTCATAACGTATAACAAAGTCATTCCTATGAATACAAAAGTCATAACGTATAACAAAGTCATTCCTATGAATACAAAAGTCATAACGTATAACAAAGTCATTCCTATGAATACAAAAGTCATAACGTATAACAAAGTCATTCCTATGAATACGAAAGTCATAACGTATAACAAAGTCATTCCTATGAATACAAAAGTCATAACGTATAACAAAGTCATTCCTATGAATACAAAAGTCCACCGGACTAATAGTTCTTCTTGCGACTTACACATGCCTTCTCTTGACTAATTTAGTCCTCAGGTGTAACAGATCTGTTGTGGTTAACAAACTTCTAGTAACTAAAAAGCCATTTTGGGGCAAAAGTTATAATTTATAATCTGTGTATATATTTTTTTTTAATTTTACGCGTTTGCCCCACTAGTTTCTACTGGCAGAGGCGCGACTTTTCCACCCCAGACCGTAGTCAATTAGGCGATATTAAGACGCATAAATGAGTGCTCGGATGAATGTGTGCGTCTGTATGTACCTATGCTAGGTTTGTGCGCTCTCAGAAGTCAGCCCATCCAAAGTGCAATAGAAGGGCCTCGCCCTGAAGGCACGTGTGAAAGTTGTGTAAGAGTGTGATTGTTGGACAGAGTCAAATGAAACAAGAGAGTGATTGTTGGACAGAGTCAAATGAAACAAGAGTGTGATTGTTGGACAGAGTCAAATGAAACAAGAGAGTGATTGTTGGACAGAGTCAAATGAAACAAGAGAGTGATTGTTGGACAGTCAAATGAAACAAGAGAGTGATTGTTGGACAGAGTCAAATGAAACAAGAGAGTGATTGTTGGACAGAGTCAAATGAAACAAGAGAGTGATTGTTGGACAGAGTCAAATGAAACAAGAGAGTGATTGTTGGACAGAGTAATGGGATCAAGACGATGAGCAGCGCATGAGCTGCAGTGGTCAGCGAAACAGAGCTGCCAAGACCCGTCTACACCTCAACACGGTGATCCTGGATAACAGGCTGCAGCAGGGCAGACTGGCTAAGGAGAAGGGATCGAAGAGGGAATGCTAACCCGGTACTCTAAAAATGCTTGCTGAAGTCGGATGTGTTGGACTGAAAGGTGCAAATATCGCAGTCAAGCTGTAAACTACGACACAACGCATTCCGTTCTCTGGAATGCATTCTGCTACTTAAGCCTTTTCAGGGTTTGGTAGTGGGAGATTGCGAACGAACGAAGAAGAAGAAGAAGAAGAAGAAGAAGAAGGAGGACAGAGTAACATGAAACAAGAGTGTGTGGAAAGAAGTTGTAGGGAATAATTTCTTCTCTTGTGAAAGCCCTGTAGCTAGGCCTAGTAGGTCTTTGTACCTGAGGCGATGTTACGCTTCCACGAGTGATGAATGAATCACAAAGGCCGGTCAACAACATTAGATCACAGAGGGCGCCACGTTGGCAGAATTGACGCGGTAACGAAACGTACGATCAAAATTCCCGGACATGACGTGTCGTCGTGTCAAAGTCCAGGCGACAAGCTGATATAGGGCACGCCACGCGTGATCTGCTAATGAAATCTTTCAACTTCTTCCACTCTTTCATTCTGACCTACTTTCTGTATTAATGCATGTACTGTGGAACAGAGTCAGCACTAATTACAATATTTTTAGTCAACCCAGCCGTAAATGGATACCTGTGCTACTGTTAAAAAGGAAAAGCAGCGAGGAAGGGACCAAAATCGGTCAATCAAAAATCTTACTATTCCCTGCGGAGCATAGGTCCTAAACAAACACCGACAATGTCTTCATATAATTGGACATCTGAGCCAGTTATATTTATGTCTTGCCTGCTGCCTTGACGTCTGCAACCAGTTCCCTCTTCCACAAGTGCCTTGGTCTTGTAAAAAAAACATTCTAGCTGGAGTGTACGTTCAAACAGATGCCAGATCACCCAATATGCGACAGGTCAAACCGAATTAAAAGATGGATATTTAAGAGAAGCTAGTTCAAATCCAAAACAGAAAATCACATAATAGCAGACCCAATCATAAGCCAGACCTGGGATCAAGATGCTGAGCCGCGCATGAGCTGCAGCGGTCAGCGACCCATAGCTGACTGCTAGCGTCTGGGCCAGCGAACCAGAGCTGACAAGACCCTTCTACACCTCCACGGGGTGATCCCGGATAACAGGCTGCAACCGAGCAGACTGGCTAATGAGAAGAGATCGAAGAGGGAATGCTACCCGGTACTGAAAATTTTTTTGCTGGAGTCGGATTTGTTGGACCGAAGGTGCAAATATCGCAGTCAAGATGTGAACTACGACACAACACATTCCTTTCTCTGGACTACATTCTGTTGCTTAAGTCCATTTCAGGGTTTGGTAGCTGGAGATTGAGAACGAACGAAGCCAAGCCAAGCGAAGCCACTCCATAAAGCTGATATATTGGCACGAGCAGCTGTTATGCTTATACACACACGTTTCTTTGTCCGAAGTATTCATAAAATAACTTAGGGTTTGGTAGCTGGAGATTGAGAACGAACGAAGCCATAAGCGAGACAGTGGCTAGAGATCTAAAACAAGCATCCCAAATTCCATAATGGAAAAAAGAACAAAATTGCCAAAGATTAAGAAACCATAAAAGAAATAGAAAAAAATGGAACTCAGACAGATTTAGAAAGGAAAATTATCACAGAAAAATATTTGCATAAAGTCTAACCGACATAAACATGGTTACGAGTATATACAGATGGCTCAGCTAACAAAGTCACATCCGATGGACGCTGGGAGCGAGGGGGGGGGGGGGTGTCTATTACAAACTAAAGCCGCCGAAGACGGATGTGTCGGACCGAAAGGTGCAAATATCGCAGCCAAGCTGTAAACTAGTGACACAACACATTTCGATCTCCGGAGTGCATCCTACTACTTGCGAAGCTCTGTTCAGGGCTTGGTAGCGGGGGATTCAGAACGAACGCAGAAGAAGAAGAAGAAGAAAAAGAAGAAGAAGAAGAAGAAGAAGAAGCGCTAAAACAACACACAGATTGGGATATAGAGCAATATATGTACTCACTGACACAGGTCTCGGCACAATAGCAAACGTAGGTAATTCAGTGGATACTCTCCCACTGCAATATCGAAGATAATGAAACTGCAGACAGACTAGCAAAGTGTGAATAAGCATCGCCACAAACAGACTTGAGCATTGCGTAAATGAAGCCAATACCACAATTAAAGCCAGCCTCAGGTGAGAATTGGCTGACCAGCACCCCCACTTCCGAACAGAAGAAAACTATTTTGATTTAACTAGAGAAGAGCAAATCGTAATCTTCAGACTGAGAATTGAGCACAATAGACTCAAGGTTATCTTAACAGCACAATTAGAATTGGGACATATCACAGGTATTCATCGGAGGAGCATACAATGACTGTGGAACACATCCTTCAAAACTACATGCTCACGCAAGAAGAGAGAGAACTATACTTGCCTCGTAAGGCAGATATTGGACACAAGCTATGAGGAGATTTACAAGAAAACGCTAACGATCAACGTGGCCGTTGTAAAAGAAACCCCGAACTTGATCTGACAATGAACGAAGAAGTAGTTACAAAAAGATACAAAGCACAAACGGCATTTAAATTGTAAACGGGGAAGAGATTTGTGGGCCACTATGTCTTATCTTGAGATATCTTAACTTAACTTAACTTAACTTGACTTGACTTAACGTCTTTGTACTGGCTTAGAAGACTCTACAGATTCTGTATACAACCAGTTTCTTGGAGGGTGATTTTTACCGATATACTTGACACTGCCCACGGGAGTCCGATCTCACTAGCTAGAGATCAGCGACATTTTTACCAGAAGATCCACGTGAAAAAAATCACGGTCTCCACCGTCATTCAAACACGCGACCTCCGACACCCGATTCGGACACCTTACCTCGAGACCACTGAGTTCCCCCCTCCCCCGTTCATCTCCGTCTTAGTTACAAATGAAGAATGTGAAATACGGTTTATATGTGGTCTGATGTCTAAACATTGAAAGAATGATACACCCAACACTGCCTCAGGAAGTGTTAACGACTTCAGTATACTAGCTCTTCATCATGTGTGAGGTAGAGGAAGCCAGCTCCTTTCCTCACTGTCCTGACTTCCAGAAATTAAGTAAAGTCAAGATCCCGTCATGCCATGCGGCGAATATGAAATATGGTGTTAGGCCCATATTATTTTGTGACCAACTTAGTGGATGATGGGGTCAGCATCACACCGGCCGCCTTTACTTCCTACATTTTTCTGGAACCCAATGTATGTAGCTGGATCGACCCATGGCTATTGTCGACCACAGGAGCCGGTTTGCAATCGAGAAAGTCAACTGAGGATCGAATCCCGATCGCCCGTCTGTGGAGCCAGTGCGCTACCGTGGCCCACGGGAGATGTAAGCCAGGTGTATTTTACAGCTGGGTATATTGTAGCGTAACGTGAGTTAACATGAACTGTAAATGGACGGACCTGGCGTAAATGAACGCTATTAATTAGTGAGCCCATTTCTTGTCTACACTCGGATTCGTGTCAAAATGGCATTCAAAGGTGAAGGTCAAATGTGTTTCTTTTGCCAGCTGTTTGTCCTTTTTAGTGCGTCATTGTCTGAGATTGGCAGGAGGCCTAGATTACACAAGTAATTAAACTACTCTTTCTTATCACGAATTCGCACCTCTTTTAGCAAAAATGAGAGCGTGACCGAAATGTTTCAATGTATACCTACTGACAAGGTGGGCAGCGGATCGAATCACCGCTAAGGCATTTGTTGTTTCTCTGTTGGGGTGAAATAAACAAACAAAACGAGCGCACGACGTGGTGACATTAGGGAAAACCGTCATGTAGGCATCTGCCTAAAAACCGCCTCTACTACCCCAGTAATGGGAATAAAGTCGTACTACTTTTAATTATAGTGTTCAAAAAGTATCCTACATTTAGGCAGGAAAAATACAATTACTCACATGTATGTTTAACACCCTAATTCTCTTCAAAGTACTCCCCTTGGGACTCCACACACACCTCCCAGCGGTCCTTGTGACTCCACACACACCTCCCAGCGGTCCTTGTGACTCCACACACACCTCCCAGCGGTCCTTGTGACTCCACACACACGGACTGCGTTGACATGATGGGGCTGCCAAGTTCCCGTTGTCCAATAGGTCGGGTTGTTTGCGTCGAACAGCATCACGAAGGCGACGATGACCTCCAGGTGGAACTCTCCTATGGTGACATTACGGTTTTGTAAGACCAAGGTTCCTACTTGGTCAATGACTTCATCATTTCGGCTTGATGAGGACCTTCCGGAACGTGCCTCGCTCTCCGCTGATGTCCGGCCATCTTTGAAACGATTGTAGCACTTCTTAACTTGTGTAACGCTCATGGCATCGTCACCGGAAGCCTGTTGAATCTGTCGAATAGTTTCCACTTGGGTATCGCCTAGGCTTTGACAAATTGCTCAATTCTTTCCGTCATTTCGTGGTGAAAGAAAATCTGACGGGTGCTGACTACACTCAATACTGAAAGACAGACTGTCAGCGACTGACGCAATCTGACCCGGGAAAAATTTCGCGCATGACGGTCCCCTATACCTCACTGTCGAAGGACAACACCCATGTTTCAATTGTTTCCGCGGGAAAAAAAATTAACGCAGGAAACTTTTAGAACACACCTCGTATATATACATATAATGTATATATATATATAAATGCAAAGGCCGCCGTCCATCGTAGACGATGATGGCATAATTTATTTTGCTAGCGCTATTTTTAGTAAGGATTAACTGCGGTACTTGTTATCCTCACTCTCTCGTCCCGAGCCGCCCGACCCCAGTGGCAAGTCACGGACAAGACGACTAGGGGGCGACTACGAGATACAAAGGACTCCGCATCAAGCACCAGTGAAAAAGAAGGCGCAATTATTTAAAAAGCCTGCATACCACTTTGCACGTTCTCGCAATGATAGTTCCTGTTACGATTTGTTTCGAAAGAGGTTTCTAACTCCATGCAGTGGACAACCTGATACTAATGCTATCGTTGCACATGGATGATACAGCTAATGGTCATATGTGCGTGGTCGGTTCTTCATATATTTGCCAATTTAAAACTAATGTCATGCAGTCATTCTTTCAGTACCACATACACATTCAACGGTAGTTAATATCCTTATGTTGTTGAATATGTGGTTTCTCACTCTGCTGTCACATGTCTTAAGTCAAAATAGTGTTTTCCACTTCCTCGGACCTGTTAACTCACTCCATAGAGCTTGGATCAAGATGCTGAGCAGCGCATGACTTGCAGTGGTCAGCGACCCATAGCTGACTGCTAGCCTCAGGGCCAGAGAACCAGAGCTGTCAAGACCCTTCTACACCTCCATGTGGTGATCCTGGATAACAGGCTGCAGCAGGGCAGACTGGCTAAGGAGAAGGGATCGAAGAGGGAATGCTAACCCGGTACTAAAATAATGTTGCTGAAGTCGGATGTGTTGGACCGAAAGGTGCAAATATCGCAGTCAAACTGTAAACTACGACACAACGCATTCCGTTCTCTGGACTACATTCTGCTACTTAAACCCTTTCAGATTGAGATTGAGAACGAACGAAGCCAAGCTAAGCCACTCCATAAAGCTGATATATTGGCACGAGCAGTTGTTATGCTTATACACACACGTTTCTTCGTCCCAAGTATTCATAAATATATTTGAACTTAATGATTTAAGAGCAGTACTCTGTCAACTATGCCAGCAGTCCGCACCAAAAAGAGTAGTGGTACAGTGAGTTCCATCCCACTGTAACATCCAAGGCAACGAGGAGGCAGACAGACTGGCAAAAGAAAGTGCAAGACTACCACAACCAGATTCTAGTGTGACATACGAAGAGTCCTAAAGGTTTATTAGAGCCAGATACATGACCAAATGGGAAACAGAACATACTGGCTACACACAAAAAATGATGCCTGTTACCAGTTGAACAGCAGGTCGTGGTCTTCAGACTCCGCACAGGCCACAACAGACTGAGGTACCACTTGAAGGTGTACAAGGGTCTTGGCAGCTCTGGTTCGCTGGTCGTGACGCTAGCAGTCAGTTATGGGTCGCTGATCGTTGCATCTCATGCCCTACTCAGCATCTTGATCCCGTTTTCCATTGTAAAATTGAATCCATTTTGTGTTTGCTAATTATTTACATTAATGTCTTAAATATTATTTTTCTGCAATCATTGCTCATTTGGCTAGAAATCAAATCCAAAAGGCCTTAAATGAAATAGAGACATGAACAAAGAAATGGCAAATCGCCGTTAATGTAACCACAACCACTTACACAATATTCTGCCTATCTCACAAACTCCAAGAAGTAATCATCATCATGTGCCGTGTTGGTTGGAGTTGGCCATCATGGACCTCCATCCACTTCTATTACGTGTGTCGTTTACCAACTCTGTTGTTGATTGTTGTCCATGCCGTTCTCTCAGGCTGTCCAACATCTTCTCTTTCTGTCTTCCTCTGTCTCTCTTTCGTGTTATCTTTCCCGTTTGGGAAAACGTTCTACAAGCCGCCTTTTCTCATAACATGCCCAAAATAAAAGATGACTGCCTTGTTCTGATCTTTGCAATGAGTTGTCTTTGTGTTTGTTACTCCTTGAGTACTGTATCATTAGTCTTCTTTGCATTCTTCCGTAAAACCATATCTTCATTGTTTCCATAGATCTGTGCGCTTTGTCTATGATTCACTGCAATATGCCAGTACTGGTTCCACGTCCAATGACTCTCTTTCTCAGTTCCAGCGACATTGTTTTGTTGCACAATAAGAAGTAATACTAAAAGTAAATGATCAGACTCCGCGATCCAGGATTCGCCAATAATTTATTGGCTTCTTCGGATCCTCAATGCCGCCAGTATGTTTTCCCCTAGACTGGATTGGGCAAAGGCCAAATCTTTTCCTCAGATCTGTTTGCTGGAGACAGTCCTGAAGTAATTTCTTAATATAATAAAATACAGAATATTGAATTAAAAAAAAAAAAAAAAAAATATGTATGTAAAACGCTGTCACGTAAATTACCTCAATTTTTCACTTCGCAAGCATGTGCTCTTTCTACAGAATGTTCCATAACACGTCTTAACATTTCTGGGGTCAGCGCTAGGATTTATTCCCCAATATCCTACCAAATCTGAAGGATATCTAGGGCTTCAGGTAACTCTTACAGAAAAAAAACGTATGGTGCTGTGAAATTGGACGGACTTGGAAACCAATCGAAGCAAATTTTTCACGAAATATTTAGTTTTTTTAGAATTTGGCTTAGAAGTTGCATAGCGGATCATGTTTTATTGATCAGAATACGTTTGCAAGGAACACATTTTCAGAATATTAAACAAAAATGTATAAATATTTGTAAAATATGTTTCTTCGTAGTATCTTCTTCTGCGTTCATTCTCCTTCTTCTTCTTCTCTTCTTCTTCTGAGTTCGTTCTCAATCTCCCGCTACCAAGCCCCGAATCAGGACTTTGCCAGCAGCAGGATGTAGTTCTGACGGGATGCGTTGTGTCGCTAGTTTACAGCTTGACTGCGATATTTGCACCTTTCGGTCCTACACATGTCTTCGGCAGCCGTTCATTCTCAATCTCCCGCTACCAAACCCTGAACATGGCTTTGCAAGTAGCAAGATGTGGTCCGGAGAACGGGATGCGTTGTGTCGCTAGTTTACAGCCTGACCGCGATATTTGCGCCTTTCAGTCCGACACATCCGTCTTCGGCAGATTTTCATAGTAAAAATGTAATTAAGTTGTTTTTATGTTGTTTAATTGGAAAGAGACTTATGTGCCACCGCGTATCAATTGGAGTCACCTGGTTTTCTACGTAATATAAATTAAGAATGGTTGGTCACTGATCCAGCGGCCTGTGGGTTCCTGGCCTTTTGGGTAAATGAAAAAAAAAAGGTTTCCACTTGGTCCCATGCCTAAACAGTGAAAGAAAGATTTCATGTTTTAGACACTGCCGTCGAAATGGAGTCACTTCGCTGTACGAGCTCTCAGTTATTTGTGAGTAGGAACCAGTTCCTTTCTTCTCTGTACCGACTTCCCTAAATGTAAGCCAGATGCAATTTACAACTGGGTCAATTTGAGAGTGTCGAGACCGAACAATTAACATAAACTCTAACTACTCTGCCATTCAGGAGCCCATAAACCAATTCTAATCGTAAATAAGTACATTTCTTGTTTACTCTTAAACTCGGAATCGGGGTCAAAATGGCGTACAAAGGTGAAGGTCAAATGTTACATATCAATTAGACGCATTGTATGTTATCTTTGATTCTTTATTAGCTGAGATGGACATAACACGAGGATTACACTACCAACCAGTTAAACTACCTTGTCTTGCCACGACTTCGCGCTTCATTGAGTGAGCAAATGACCACCACTGTATCTGCCCCCCTGCGAGGAAGCCCGCAAACCAGTGTACTTTATTGCTTCGGTGGTTTCTGTGAATTTGGTTTGAATGAAAGTATCAACACCAATCACATCTCTATTTAGTCGCCGTTTACAAGATACTTAGAAAGGTTTAAATTGGCTATTCTTTGCTCCTCGTTATCCATATTGGTGATTTAAATATCCAGATCCACAAAACAGGTGTTTGCTCCTCATCATCATCATGTGCCCTACTTGTTGGCTTTGGCGAACTGGACCTCCACCCGTGTCTATCTCCTGTCGTTTACCAACTCTGTTGTTGATTATCGACGGTGGCATTCTCTCAGGCTGTCCAACATCTTCTCTCTCTGCCCCCCTCTGTCTCTCTTTCCCGCTATATTTCCGGTTGTCACAACGTGCTCCAAGCCGCCTCTTCTCATAACATGCCCGAAAAAATATGACTGCCTTGTTCTGATCCTTGCAATGAGTTGTCTTTGTGCCTTTTCAAGTACTGTATCATTAGTCTCCCTTGCAGTCCAAGCATTCTTCAGTAAAACCCCATCTCCGCTGCTTCCAAACGTCCATGCGCATGCTTGCTGATTGTCCATGATTCACTGCCATATGTCAGTACTGGTCCCATGTAGCACCAATGTACTTTCTTTCTCAGTTCCAGCGACAAGGTTTTGTTGCACAATATTCTCTTCATGGCAGGGAAGACCGATTTTGATTGGAACATTTTGCATTGTATTTCGTAATTGCATCTTCCATCTGATGTTATGTATGTGTCCAAATATTTAAACGTGTTTACTTGTCTCAGTTCGGTCCCCTACGAATTGACGCAGCATTTTGGAGAAACTAGTTTCTTTACTCATTCGTTCTTCTTTTCAAAACGCACGTAGGATAATCAATATTAAGGAGATGTACTTCCTGGTGCCGAATATAGCACACGAGAGATATTATTGTTCTGCTTATATGTCACATACAGTTTGTTACAAAAAATCGCATAAATCGTGTTTACGAACAGTGATCATGCACTCTAAAGCTATTATCTCCCTCGATCCTGACAAAGAATCAAACCGTTTCGGGCCGTTGGAGTGACCTTGACCGTGTCATTTTAGTCCAGCTCACACACTATTGATCGCCTCAAAATCTGCTGGTTCTGTGGTCCCTTTTACAACCCCCTTCCCCATCGAGTCTACCAACCTTAACCCCACCCACATACCACCGTCTGGTTGATATCTCTCACTCGTGTTAAAACTGAATAGCGGAGTAGTGCACTGTGTACGCGGTGATGGCTAGAGATTTGTAGGCGGAAATTTTTTATCAAATTACACAAACAAGGCGGATCCCATGGAAAATTCCATCTAGATTGTATTTATATTATTGCGGAAGGTCAAATTCAACTAAACTTCAACTGACTCGCATCCAGTCTAGATTAACTATTAGTATTATTAGAAAACTGTCTTTTAATTCATTTATATAATACACACTGACAGTCTACTTATTACTACATACTGCTTGTTGAAAGTTGTATTTTGTGTCTTTCACACGAAGAAAGCAATTTTATTTTATCACCAATTTAACCTGAAGTGGTATACAAATTTACAAAAGGTGAATTTTTATTTCACATTTACAAATTTGTTTTTTTTTTCTATTGAGCCATTCAATTATCGATAATCAGAGGAGCTGAACGCGCAGACAGATACTCATAATGCCAACTGGTAAGTCCTTCATATTTATAATAATTCTCAGCATGTGCCATTTTGTGACCTTACAAAATTATTGCTTTCTTACTGACTTGCTTAGTCGCTCCTCTTCTATATCTGGGTGTATTAGTTAGATCTCCTTTTTTTTTTTACTCTTCTTCATGATGGCGTAGCCGTAGATGACTTGACTAAGAAGAAGAAGATGTCCCCCCACGCCTAACCCGCATTCGTCGACTGACATGTTACATTCAGTTAATATTGCAACTAGAATATACTATTACTTCTCTCACATTTCGAGCCCTGATAACATACGATCATACCTGTGTTTAATTTTAGTTAAATATCATTTGCACAAAACTGTATTAATACACAATTAGTGCCTGCAAGTAGTCTAGATAAATAAGTCTTTAGCTGGCAAGTGAAGTTTGGGAAATGGGAATGAAGCATTGAAGCGCTCATTTTAATCTTATCAAAAAGTATAATAATGTGCAACTCATCGTGCCAAAACATTCTAGTATTTAAAAACAATGTAGAGATAATTTGAAAAGACCTTGTGATAGTCATGGACTTACCTTTATCATATTGATATTATTATTATTATATTAGTTATGGGCAAGATTTTAGAGTGGACGTTCATTTTAGTAAGGCAATTACGTTTCATTAAGTCAGTGTTTAGAATGTTTTTATTTTCCATATTCGATTCATTGATTACATTTCCATTTTCTTTTCACCTTGGATGTAGAATAGTGATACCTATAAGCAAGGAATAAACACGTAGATCTACTTGATAAATGATAAACACGTAGATCTACTTGATAAATGATGAACATAATAGATCTACTTGATAAATGATGAACACGTAGATCTACTTGATAAATGATAAACACGTAGGTCTACTTGATAAATGATAAACACGCAGGTCTACATTGCAGATCAGACATGTTTATGCATCACATCTATTTTATCAGTCGTATTTTCTTTGTTTTCAAAAAGCTAAACATAGGGAATCGTTTTCTCCAATTGCAAGCGCCCCATCAGAGTACAAAACAAAATCGTATGTATTATTATCATAGGAATGTTTATGAACAATACAATTTAAGACAAAATCTATATATAATCCATACTTGCTTTGTTAACACATAATATATATAATTAAAACAGATTTGTTTATTAAATGAAAAATAAAAGCGATATATTTTATATGTGGCAATACGGTTGAATACGAGATCCAATTACGGAGACTGTTTACAAGAAATTAGAAGACGTTTGGCCATGGCGATACATAAGCTAAATAACATGCACAATTTATGGCAAAATACTAGCAAGCAACTAAAACTGAAGATCCTGAGAACACGCATATTCCCCATGGCAATGTAATGGCGCGAGACATTGACTATGACACAAGAAGCAAGGAAGAAACTTGGAACGTTCGAAACAAAATGTTACAGAAGAATAACCAAAAATTCCTTGGATAAAGAAAGTGACAAATAAAACCACCCTAGAAGACCTGAATGTTGAAGAAAGCCGTCTCATACACAATGTTATGTTTCATAAATTGAATTTTTTTTCGGCCACGTCAACGTCATGACGGACCGGAAAGAACGGTCGTGAGAGGCATGGTACCAGAAAGGCGACGCAGAGGTCGACAAAGGCGAAAGTGGATACAATATATTAAGGATACTATGAACATGAAGCAGGCGGGAAGATTGACTGCAGACGGAGATTCAGAAACACTGGATGTGATGAGAGCGACATTCAACAAGGGACATGCTAAATGAAGATGATAATATTATGAACCTTCAGCAATATCATGTCGGCATTAGACTATAGCACTTATGTTTGTGCATTGTCACCTAACCTCTTTATTATCATGGACATATCTATTGTATCAATATTGGACAGACGAAGTTAAAGCTGGCATCAGTGTCAGCGAACCATAGATCACAATACCCCTTTCTGCCTCCAAGTGCCGGCCCTAGATATAGGCTGCATTCGTGAAGTTTGGGTCCGAGAATAGGGATCGCAGAGGACATAAAAACAGGTCCCAAAAAAATTCCGTTCTGAAACTGGATGGCGGAAAGAAGTATAAATTCTCTCTCTTTTTCTCTCTCTCTCTCTTTTTCTTTAGAACAGTTTAGATTGTTTTTTTTAATCATAATAGCTGTCTTTTTCCGCCACAGGCCAAGTTATTTTAGTTATAATTTGCAAACAGGCCATAGTAAAAAGTCTGCACCGGGACATGAACTTCGTGAAACTATAACACATCCCAGACAAAACTAAGACACAGAGCAATTCACGAAGTATGCTGTATAGAATTTATATTAACATCCTATTCTTTTGTATTTCACTTAAGTTAAATGAATGCCCGAGATCTTCTATAAGTTTCTTCAACAAGTAAGCCCTCAGTGCGTCGCTGTGTTCCCATTAAGGACCTCAGACAAAACATGTCATGACGCACATGTCCACACTTTATATAACGACAAAAGACCAAGCCAACGAGAAATAAATATAACTTGTAAAAGTGATTTTTGACACTAACATACAACATGAAAATACATTTTTGAGGGTTCGGTGAATCAGGTGGACATGCCTTTTAAATGCATGTTGTCATTTTCAAAATGGGTCAAACTGAATTCTGTGCTCATGGGGAATTAAATATCGCTAGTGGCGGGTTTGTGGTTCTACTCTTACACTTGACCGGCTGATTAGCGCAGTGGTAGAGCACTCGCTTTTCATAGGAAAGGTACGAGTTTCAACTACCAGGTACCGGCAGCTCCAGTCAATTCAGCTACAAATGTTTAACTAACTGACGCATGCGTTGGGGAAAATATAAACAGCAAGGATGGGAACTGGAAAACTCTTCATGGACAAAAGTGAGCTGGGGTGGTCAGTTTCCTTCCTTGCTGTTTATACCTTCCCCAATCCATACGTCAGTTACCATCTGTAGCTGGATTGACTGGAGCTGCCGGTCCACCCCACCTCACTTGTGTCCATGAAGAGTTGTCTTCATCCCCGATGGCAATTGTTGCCATGGGACCCGCCTTTATCTTCAACCATTACAATACACATAATTCATGAAACAGCTAGATCGTGCTTCTATTAGAAATAAACCCATTTGCTGAAGTCGGATACACTGGTTAGTTAAAAGTACATACCACAGTACAATGCACTTAGCCTTAACTTAACAAAGCGTAAGAAAGAATATACCATTTTTATTAGTAATTTCCTCGCTGCCTATATACTAAGAATTCTGGTAGACATTTAAACACACTAAACGAAACGTGCGTTAAACAAAACGTGTGTTAAAACAAGATGTAGGTCAGAGAAAAGAAAGGAAGGAAATTCATGGTCAGATCACTCGTGCCATGACCTATATCAGCCCGTTGTGAGGAGAACGACACGCCATATCGTGCAGGAGTTTTGGTCGAACATTTTGAAAACCGTCAAATCAGCTGATATGGTAAAGCCTTCTTCTCATCTGTTGCCTCTGATACGAAGATCTGCTCGTTTAACATTTCTTTCGACGAGGTACAAAACTTTAAAAGTCTTTGAGTCTTTAACTGATACGTTTAACCTATCACGCACTATAAATCTGAAAGTGCAGATTTATTTTATATAATAAAGGTAAATGTAATTCCACAGCATTATTGCTTGTCCAGGATAAAGACAAGAACAAAACATATTTGGAATCATCGAATATAGTAAAAAAAAAATGCGTACGAGCATTACTGCTGTCTGTTACATATTTCAGGGGGTCTGAAAGGGTAACACACTAATAATAAAAGTACCGATGTAAACCTCCCAAGTGTGTCACGAAAGAAAAGGAAAGAGGGCTGGGCATAGGACCGGCTAACTGAACCTGTAGAAGATAAAAGTCACAAGAAAATACAAAATAAACTTCTACGGATTGAGATGAAGGGCAGCGACGAAGTCAAGTCGAAACTTACGGGGACATAAGAGACACGACCATCTTGATAATTTGTGTGGATTTAAAGATAACCGACAGGTGACCTTTAACCTTGTAACACGGTATGAAACATTGCTTGGTCAATTTTGTCCCGATTTATCTGGCAAGCATCTTGTGTACTCGTCTGGTATATTTATTTTGTTCCGTTAAAAGCTCTCATCTTCTCTGAAGTAAGGACATCTTTTTAACAAATAATCTTGAGGGTTTGGGGCAGGCTTCCTTCGTCGCTATTTAGTTCATCTGCCAAATGGGCAAGAATAGTGGTCAAATGGGCAACAATAGTGGTCAAATGGGCAACGATAGTGGTCAAATGGGCAACAATAGTGGTCAAATGGGCAAGAATAGTGGTCAAATGGGCAAGAATAGTGGTCAAATGGGCAACAATAGTGGTCAAATGGGCAACAATAGTGGTCAAATGGGCAACAATAGTGGTCAAATGGGCAAGAATAGTGGTCAAATGGGCAAGAATAGTGGTCAAATGGGCAAGAATAGTGGTCAAATGGGCAAGAATAGTGGTCAAATGGGCAAGAATAGTGGTCAAATGGGCAAGAATAGTGGTCAAATGGGCAACAATAGTGGTCAAATGGGCAACAATAGTGGTCAAATGGGCAAGAATAGGGGTCAAATGGGCAAGAATAGTGGTCAAATGGGCAAGAATAGTTGTGATCGCGTCCTTTGTTGTAGTTGAATGCCCGCTATGGATGCTTCCTTTTTTGTGCAAAGGGTGGGGGGGGGGCGGAGAGAAGAGGAGACTAATGGCTGGTCAGGCATAACACACTGATCCACATGTTGGTCGGGGTCAGATCAAATATACTGGCCGAGACCCCCACCTCACTTCCATCTAGGTATCTCTGGACACGGGCTGTTTTAATGGTAGCCTTGCAAACGAGGTAGGGCATCTGTGTGATTCCCGTGGTAGGGAACGACACGCAGATGAAGCCAAGCGTAGCACAACCATCTGCAGGTCCACCATCATCAGCTCGCTCGGGATTTGAGAACAACTTTTGCAACCCGACACTTTTCATGGTGCACAAAAGAGTAATCTTACTCATTGCCGGCGTTCAATAACTTTTATGAAGAGTAACATAGTCTGATCAGTATGTTTTGTCTGACCCTGACTAAAATAGTTTGATCAGTATGTTTTTGTCTGACCCTGACTAAAATAGTCTGATCAGTATGTTTTGCCTGACCCTGAATAAAATAGTCTGATCAGTATGTTTTGTCTGACCCTGACTAACATAGTCTGATCAGTATGTTTTGTCTGACTCTGACTAAAATAGTTTGATCAGTATGTTTTGTCTGACCCTGACTAAAATAGTTTGATCAGTATGTTTTGCCTGACCCTGAATAAAATAGTCTGATCAGTATGTTTTGTCTGACCCTGACTAACATAGTCTGATCAGTATGTTTTGTCTGACCCTGATTAAAATAGTCTGATCAGTATGTTTTGTCTGACCATGACTAAAATAGTTTGATCAGTATGTTTTGTCTGACCCTGACTAACATAGTTTCATCAGTATGTTTTGTCTGACCCTGACTAACATAGTTTCATCAGTATTTTTTGTCTGACCCTGACTAAAATAGTTTCATCAGTATGTTTTGCCTGACCCTGAATAAAATAGTTTGATCAGTATGTGTTGTCTGACCCTGACTAACATAGTTTGATCAGTATGTTTTGTCTGACCCTGACTAACATAGTCTGATCAGTATGTTTTGTCTGACCCTGACTAACATAGTCTGATCAGTATGTTTTGTCTGACCCTGACTAACATAGTCCGATCAGTATGTTTTGTCTGACCCTGACTAAAATAGTTTGATCAGTATGTTTTGCCTGACCCTGAATAAAATAGTCTGATCAGTATGTTTTGTCTGACCCTGACTAACATAGTCTGATCAGTATGTTTTGTTTGACCCTGACTAACATAGTCTGATCAGTATGTTTTGTCTGACCCTGACTAAAATAGTTTGATCAGTATGTTTTGCCTGACCCTGAATAAAATAATTTGATCAGTATGTTTTGCCTGACCCTGACTAACATAGTCTAATCAGTATGTTTTGTCTGACCCTGACTAACATAGTTTGATCAGTATGTTTTGCCTGACCCTGAATAAAATAGTTTGATCAGTATGTTTTGCCTGACCCTGAATAAAATAGTCTGATCAGTATGTTTTGTCTGACCCTGACTAACATAGTCTCATCAGTATGTTTTGTCTGACCCTGACTAACATAGTCTGATCAGTGTGTTTTGTCTGACCCTGACTAACATAGTCTGATCAGAATGAATCATTTGGGATTCATACCAACACTATATTCTCAATATGCCACATTGACGTGATAACTTAAATGTCTTTATACTGGTTTACACAAGTATATATGATCATAGTTAACCAATGTGCGAGTCCATCTTTACAGACTCAAAACACTAAAGAATAGACCTGTTAATCGCTATCTGTACTGCTCTTAACCACATAACCATGGCATGTGTTATGCCATGTCACACAGTCGCCTCTTACGACATGCTCTCTATAGTACTGGTACTATTCTCGTCCTTGCCATAAGCAAAGACCCAGGCGGACTACTTTGGACAATCGGTATATTTCCTTTTTTTCTATACTGGACCTTATCACTTAATACAAATAAGTTATGAAGCTGGCTTACGCGGATGATAATATACAAACACCACACAACATCAAAGTCCCCCTCCACTGGATTCCAGGACATATCATGCTTTGATAAAGTAGACGAGTAGGAACACGAGGTTTTCAAATACACAACAAAACAATACTTCAAAGAGGAATGGCTGAACCGATGGATAGAAGAGTCTACAGGGTAAGCCATGTATAATGTAAGAAATAACAACAATGCTATTAACAAACTGCACCCAGGGAAAAGAGCACAATCTTCCAATTGACGTCAGACTGAACAAATACGAAACTAAGCGCCCCAACTGAGCCAATCCATGAACCAGGACACTACGTCACACTTGTTTGCCCGGGATTCTCCATAATAATAATAGCTGTCCATCATTGTCGATGAGGACCGCCGACATCATCCTTGTCACAGATTTCCCTGTTGGGTGCGCATGTGGCTGAACAGGCCAATGCGAGCACGAAAACTTCTGCTACATATCGGGCACACGAGGTTTGTAGAAGGGGATGGTGTTCCCGCTGCTCGGGATTTCCGCGTCTCGCGTCTGCTCTGGGCTTTCACAACACGGTCGTCTTCACCGGCAGCTACACCCGATTTGACTGCGCTTCTCCAGTCAGATCTGTTTTGCGCAAGACATTCCCAGGTGTCGGATGTCTATCTGACAGCTTTTTAGTGAGTCCTTCAAACTCTTTAAAACGTTTCTTTGGGCGCCCTCTCTCGCGCCATCCCTCCCTCAGCTCGCCGTAGAGAAGATTCTTTGGGAGCCGCTCGTCTGACATACGGACGAGGTGTCCGGCCCATCCTAGTCGTGCTTTTTCTAGCCCGGGATTCTCCATAGAAAGAAAGAAAGGCTGCCTTCGGTCACTTACCAGCTATGATACACGTTCACAATCTACAATACAACTTGACATGGACTACGAAATAGGCAAACGTAGCTCCGCATACCTAGCAATCAGCAACAACGGCTTGTACTTTGCCTATGAACCCCTCTTGCCTCAGTTATGTAAATAATATATAACTATATATTATTTTACTATATAGAACATATCAATCAATGTTCTTTAAGTGCCATACACGGAAAATCAGGCAGAGACAAGTGCTCTTCAGTTTGATTTTTGTGACGCCACTCTTTTCATTTCACGAATGTTGTTCAAGCCCATAGTTTCTATTGGTCTTTCTCTTTTCCTGTTGTCAGATGATGACCACATAAATGCTTGCAGGGGAAGTCTGTTGCTGTCCATTCTAAGAACATGTCCGATGTATGACCACCACTTCTTTATGATGAGTGATGAAACATATTGTTGATTGGTGACTTCTCTAATTGTTTTGTTGGCTATGAATTCCTCAAAGCCAATGTTCAACAATCTTGTAAGACACTCATTCACGAAAGCATTTAGCCTCTTTTGCAATACCTTATTTTCCAGCATTCACATCCATTGGTGAGTATTGCTAATACATTGGGGTTGAACAATTTGAGCTTGGTGTGCACCCTCAATAATTTTGTTTTCCAAATATGCTTGTATGAAAATGTTTTTGAGTGTAGAGTACATCCCCAGAAGTACAGCTTCCGTGATCCACGTCTACGTGGATTTTGCTTTTCCCCCAAAATGCTGTCTAAAAATAACCGCTAACCATGAACCATTCACACATGACCTACTTTAGATTCACACCAACTTGGGAATTTGAACTCTGTACCCTAGGTTTTATTTTGTTGTTCGCACTCTATTGTTATCAGTGGCTCCCTGCAGGCCGCATGGTATTGTGACTAAAGCGAGTGATTATCACGTATTGTTAGATATCACTGGATGTTATTGTCCTAAATGTCAATATCAAGATGCAGATAACACCTGAGATCTAGTGAAAGGGTTCACCGATTGCAATGAGACATTTTGAACTAAGTAGGTCAGTATGTCAACGTTCAATTATTATAAGTAAAACGACCTTCCTCATGTTTAACCCTTGCCATACATACACAAAATGTCGATCTTGCAAAATTTAGTGCAGACATTAAAGTACACATTATCGCCCCATGTTATTGTGTCCTTTAAAAAAAAAAAAAAAAAAAAAGACAATTATGTCGAATGTACTTTTATGTGTTGATTGCTCTTCGTTATTTATTTCTGTTATTTAATTATCTTGTCTATTTATTTTTTGTTTTGTTTTTTGTTGATGGAAATGCCATCAGTGACATTGGTATCAAGCAAGTACGAGAGTTCAAATGCCTAGGTAGTATGTTCACTGGTGACGGCAGAGTAGACAGAGAGATAGATCGCACGTAGAATTCAGAAGGCGAACAGTGTTCACTATAAAATTCCATCGATTTTGAAACACCCTAGAAGTGCTTCTTTCAACCAAGATGAGGCTAATGAATAGACTATTTATTCCTACGTTGTGTTACCAATATCAATCTTGGTCCTTCCTAGCAACGTATAAGAGTAAGATCCTGAGCTGTGAGAAGTGCAGCATGAAGAGTAATCTGTGATCGAATACAACACCACGCTAAGGCAGATAGTAGGGACAACTCCAGTTAGTAACTTCATTGATTGAAGCACAACAAATCAAGTGGTTTCGCCATTTAGTCAGAATGCATTATGACCAACCTGCAGTAAGAGCATAAATGCAGTTCTCCGGTCCACGAGCAAGAGGCAGACCTCGACGTCGGTGGATAGAGGGTGTCTCTGACACACGCAGGAAGTAACACAAGCCTCCCACTTGGCGAATATAAGAAATCTACGCATCCTGCTTCTACGCGAAACCATATGGCAAAGGCAGCAGGACAACAACAAAAAATAAATCATCTTGCCCGAGTATCTTCTTCTTTCTCAATCTCGCTCTAGCAAGTTCAGAAAAGCGCTTTGCACGAAGCGTGATATTGTCCGGAGAACGGTATGCGTTGTGTCGTAGTTTACAGCTTGATTGCGATAGTTGTACCTTTCGGTCCGACACATCCGACTTCAGCAGTTGTTTTTGAGTACCGAGTTATTATTTCCTTTTAGAAGACTGCAGAGTATGTATACAACCATTCTTCTTCTTCGTACGCAGTCAGACAGTAACCATTATTTTTTCGAAAAAAGCGGCGGTCATCCTGAGGCTGTCGCCACTGCCATAGAGCTTGTCTTGCAGTTCCACTGGTGATGGCCACATCTGCTCTCTCTGATCCTCGTATGTCGGGCAGTTCTGCAGCAGATGTTCAGTGGTCATTTTACAGGTACCGCACGGGCATTCGTCGGTACCACCTATCTTCAATTTGTTGAATAGGTGGTACCTCAGTCTATTGTGGCCAGTGCGAAGTCTGAAGACAACGACCTGCTCTCTTCGGTTCAACTGGTAATAGGCATCGTTTTTCAACCATTTATTTACATGTCCTTGCTCTAAAAGTTATGCGCATCCAATATATTGTTGAATGCATTGTCCCTACCTCTACTTCTTCCCGTGGCAATGCATTTCAAACATTTAGTTCACCACACTCTGACTAAACAAATATTTCCTTTAATCTAGACCTTTCTTTAGTTAATTTGTAGCTATGTCCTCTTGTTGAACTTGTTATGCATCATCAATCAATACTGCACAAACACACTTCAATATCTAATCACGTATAAATCACTGGAAAATTACCAAAACTATGTAGGACCAAATGGAATGTTTCTTTAAACTAGTCATCAGATATTTGAAGTTGTTGACCCTTGTGAACTGTGACCT
This sequence comes from Ariolimax columbianus, assembly GCA_036924085.1. NCBI lineage: Eukaryota > Metazoa > Mollusca > Gastropoda > Stylommatophora > Arionidae > Ariolimax > Ariolimax columbianus. The sequence continues at coordinate 59,760,620 of JAVGWX010000016.1, read as the reverse complement.
TGTGAACTCTGAAACATACACGTTGATATCAATTGTCGAAATTACAAAAATGAAAGTATAACTTTCTTTATCAACATACCGGTACATGCAGAGAATTTGTACTATTGACAAGAAGCGACATGTACGTTTTAAAAGGGTTTTTTTAAATTGTGGAAATAATATTAATAATCATGGAACACGTTCTCTGCTTAATAAGTTTTCTCACACACGCACAAGTTTTTCTATCGATCGTCCCAGTGGAAGATGCTCAGACTTACTCACTTACTAGTTATACTAGTAGTAATACTAGTTTGGGTAATTGCTTGAAGTTGAAGTGAACTTCTGCATTTTGATCCTCGACCCTGGATAACACTTAACTATTTGGTTTGAATGAAGGTATCAACTCAATCACATCTCTATTTAGTCGATATACAAGATACTTAGAAAGGTTTAGATTGGTTATTCTTTCATCTTTGCTCCTCGTTATCTATTGGTGATTTAAATATCCAGATCCACAAAACAGGTGTTTGCTCCTCATCATCATGTGCCCTACCTGTTGGCTTTGGCGATCTGGGCCTCCATCCGTTTCTATCTTCTGTCGTTTACCAACTCTGTTGTTGATTATCGACGGTGGCATTCTCTCAGGCTGTCCAACATCTTCTCTCTCTGCCCTCCTCTGCCTCTCTTTCCCGCTATATTTCCGGTTGTCACAACGTGCCCCAAGCCGCCTCTTCTCATAACATGCCCGAAAAAATATGACTGCCTTGTTCTGATCCTTGCAATGAGTTGTCTTTGTGCCTTTTCAAGTACTGTATCATTAGTCTCCATTGCGGTCAAAGCATTCTTCAGTAAAACCCCATCTCCACTGCTTCCAAAGATCCATGCGCTTGCTTGCTGATTGTCCATGATTCACTGCCACATGTCAGTACTGGTTCTACGTAGCACCAATGTACTTTCTCAGTTCCAGCGACAAGGTTTTGTTGCACAATATTCTCTTCATGGCAGGGAAGACCAATTTTGATTGGAACATTTTGCATTGTATTTCGTAATTGCATCTTCCATCTGATGTTATGTATGTGTCCAAATATTTAAACGTGTTAACTTGTCTCAGTTCGGTACCCTACGAATTGGATGCAGCATTTTGGAGAAACTAGTTTCTATACTCATTCGTTCTCCTTTTCAAAACGCACGTAGGATAATCAATATTAAGGTGATGTACTTCCTGGTGCCGAATATAGCACACGAGAGATATTATTGTTCTGCTTATATGTCACATACAGTTTGTTAAAAAAAAAACCGCATAAATCGTGTTTACGAACAGTGATCATGCACTCTAAAGCTATTCTCTCCCTCGCTCCTGACAAAGAATCATCCTTTTCGGGCCGTCATTTTAGTGTCATTTTAGTCCAGCTCACACACTATTGGTGGAAAAAATGTCCAGATCGCCTGCATTTTGATCCTCAGTGACCTCAGACCCTGGATAACATTTAACAGGCTGCAGTAGTTAACTGAGTAAACTTCTGCATTTTGATCCTCAGACCCTGGATAACACTTTGACTTAACATGCTGCAGTACGACAGGCTGACTAAGGTCAAGGAGAAAGGATCGAAGAGGGAAGGCTAACTCGGTACCCACAAATTCCATGCTGTAGTCGGATATGTCAGACCCAAAGGTCCTCCCAGGCACCAGGCCGTGCAAAAATTCACGTGGCTGTGTTACCTGCCCTCATGTCATCCTTTCTCGCTCCATTACATTTCCTAAGGCTGAATTCTTCATCAAAGAGGGGTTCACATGCAAATCTCGTAACCTCATCTATTCCATCATCTGCCGCCAGTGTGGTATGACTTACATTGGGAACTACGGGAGCGTTTCCGCCAACACCTCAACGACATCCGCAACAGCACTGGTTCCCCAATTGCCAGCCAATTCAATGGTCCTGAGCACCGGGGTATGGCTGACGTCAGTGTCACTGGTCTAGTTTCGTGCTTCTCTGACGATCGTCATCGATTCGCCCTTGAGAACAGACTTATCTCGAGTATGGGCTGTCTCCAACCACATGGTATAAATATCTTCCATACTTTTTCTTAAACCCTCACACTGGCCCCCATCTATTTGTCTCCCCCCCCCCCCCCCCGCCTCCCCCATTCTTCCATCAGTTCTCTTCCCCCCTCTCTTATATCAATATCACGCCCTCCCGGCTTATATTGCCTTCTCATTGTTCTCATATCTGAACCACTATTTGGCCACGCTTGGCTTATCAGGCATATTCTGCCACTTTTTGTTTGACCGCTCCTATTTCAGTTTCTATCGAGCACTTGGCACAACCGGTCGCTTAGACAGAAAGCGTCTCCTACCTGAAACAGATGAGTTGACCATTTTTTCTTATATGTTGATTTGTTAGTTCAGTGTTGTTGTCCCTGATGAAGGCATATTGGTCGTAACGTAGGTTTTGTTTGTGTTCTCGTCTCGGTGCGGTATCTGACCATACCCATTTTTAAATTTTGATTAAGCTCAACCTTAATCAACTTTTACTAGTTTTTTTCATGTTTTTTTCCCAAACTGCAAGCAATACAACACATTTCGTTCTCCGAATATCATGGTGCTACTTCAGGGAAACCCGTTTAAGGGCTTGTTAGTGGGAGTTTAAGGACAAATGAAGCAGAAGAATAATTGTTTACTAAGTTGAAATATTGTGTGTAATGAACAAGACAATTTGTCATAGACAAAACAGAACTGAGATGCTAGTCTGGGGAGGCACAACATACGGATGATACTGTCAACTAGGTCATCACTTCCCCCGTAGGGTCCACTGACAACAGGCTATTTTTAAGGCTGTCTGTCTAACAAGGATGTCGATTGACGTGATCACTGTAGTAGTCAGCATCACGCAGATGACGCCAAGCATATACCAATAGCCTGAAGGACGCTGGCCCATCTTCATCAGCACGCTCGGGATGTGAAGAAAGCAACTGCAAATCACAAATTAACGCTCTTTTCAGGCACACAAAAGAGTAAACTTACTCATCGTGGGCGAACAACATAGACAAAACCACCTTATATGAAACTGTCTGATGGATAGAGTATGAGGAATTATGGAAAACATAATTAGACTATTTACTTAGCTGGTCAACATATGCATAATGTTGAAATATACTTAGGGCAATAAATAAATGCCACCCACACCTTAGACCGAGAAATCTCAAGATGAGGAGCTGCAGCCTGGTCTAGCTTCAATACCATACAGCCTAAACTCTTGCGGCTGAAAGACACTATGGCAAGGTCATACCAGTCATGATCTATGGATGTGAAGTATGGAATCTACACAACACCAATGCAGAGAAACTATGAGTTACCCAGCGAGCGATGGAGAGATGCGTCCGTGGGATCTCGATCAGAGATCGAATCCACAATACAGAAATAAGAGAATGCATTCTATTTCGAGACGTGGGTGTCCTTGTGATACTGCGCATGCCAGAGACCAGATGGACACTCAGAACAACGTTTTGGTGGCCATATGATTATACACGACCACGCGGCCGCACACCGATAAGATGGTCTGCTGAGAGAACTAGGTCCAAAATGGTACGACACGGCAAAAGATCGGACTGGATACAGGACATTGTTGGCTACCTTGCATACGGCACACCCGCCGGACTGAAGTCGAGGATATTGTATTGTATTGTATCGTATTTACAGAGCATCTCCACTTGTCAAATGTTGTTAGACATCAAATGAAGGCACAACCACCTTTCGTGTTATTTGTTTGGCTTTTATTTTCAGTCCTCTAGTGTTGCACGTACACTATCAATCCATGTTTTCTTGGTCTTTTTCTTTGGCTGATATTATTTATGTTGCATAATTTCTTTTATTTGTATTTTGTTAGGTGTTCTCTACTTAGTTTAGTTTAGTTGTTCATCCAGTTGTGTCAGTGAGCACTGTGGAGAGCTTAAGTCATTTTTGGGCCATCATATTATGCGATCGCTAATTGCTCTTATGTCATTTATGTCTTCTGTGATGTTTTCCACATGCCCTGTAGCTGGAACCTTTTGTGTTATAATCATGCAGTGAGAGTCAATCAGACTGTATTCACGGGAGATGACCAAACCAACATATTTTCTGTATTTAAATGTATTCAGCACAAGGGGTAGTTTACAGCGAGGCTGTGATATCTGTGCCTTTCGGTCTGAAACATCCGAATTCAACTTACTTTTTTTAGTTCTAATCCAGCCTCGGCATGCATTATATGTAAGGATCTGCTTCCTCCTGCATTTTCTAAGGGTTTGCTTCCCCGGGGTAACGGCCAGTGCTGTGATGGGTACCAAACCCAGCACCTTCGGATTGTGAGCCGTTTCACTTAACCTCTAGCCCACACTTCCCCTTATACACTAGTGACTAGTATCGTCTGTTTCCAGGGCCACCACTTTATGGCGGAAACGAAGCCAAGACAAACTGATCAACTGCAGCTCAAATTGTGAATTTATTTTCAATTTTCAGAAATAAGAAAAGCAATGACAGAATACTGGAGAGAACATTCCAAAGAGGGAACAGTCAAAGAAATGATGCTGGACACAAGCGCAGAAGAACTCACAAAGGAAGAAGTTCCAGAGATTCTCTCTTATCTGCCAAGCTGGACAGGGAAAACAGTATTAGAGCTTGGTGCTGGAATTGGGTAGGTCTCTCACACTAATTTTTGTCAACTTAACTTTACTTTAACTAGTTTATTTCACTCCACCAATATTGAAAATACTGTGAGCATCCATTCTATTTTGGAATGCATTAACTGACTCTGCTTCCACTACATCCTGCGGCAATGCATTCTGAGAATCCCCCATCTGACTAAAAAAAAAATTTCCTAATGTCTAATCTAGATAGGTCTTTAAACAATTTGTAGCTGTGCCCTCTTGTTATTGTAGTCAGTCATATTTTGAAAAAACTTGAAAATCCTTTCCATTTATTAATTTATAAACTTGTAAAAAGTCACCTCAAATTCTTCTCTGTTAGGAGACATGACCAGTTTTTTAGTCTTTGCTCATAACTATAATTCTGAACTGTAATAATTTTTGTAGCTCTTCTTTGTATCCTTTCTAGCATGTTTATATCCCCTCTATGATATTGGCTCCACACTCAAACACAGTACTCCAATTTAGGTCTCACTAATGATTTATATAACTTGACTATTACTTACTTGCTCTTATGTGAAATGTTTATTTTTATCATGCCCAACATGGCATTTTAGCCTTTTTCACTGTCACCTGGACTCACTCCTTTCCCCTTTCTGTATGATCCATTAGAACTCCTAGGTCACTTTCCTTTTTTATTGTCCTAACATTGTTCTCTCACATCCTGTAATTATATTCATTATTGGATCTTCCCATGTCAATGGCTGTACATTTTTCTACATTAAACTCCATCTACCAGCTCTCAGACCATTTTTGAATCATATCTAAATCCAATCTCAATAGATCCACCTATGCTGGAGAAGATACACTGTTGCATAATGTTGTGTCATCCGCGAACTTTGCAATCATGGACCTGATATCAATGTCCAAATCATTTATATATATCAAGAACAAAATTTGATTCCAATACTGATCTCGTCACGCTAGTTATTACATCCCACCAGTAAGAGTTCTCCCTATGTATTCCCACTCTCTCTACTGCCCATCAACCAATTTTCTGTCCAATTGGACACCCCCACCTATTCTGTATGATTTCAACTTGCTGTGTACCCACACGATTATATTTTATTCTCGATATTTTCAATCATTTTCTGAATTTCTTTTCATAAAATTAATTTTTTTAAATTAAAAGATAAAGGCAGTCCGATAAAAGACGCTGTGGGCATAGTTTGAGGTCTCAGCTTTATATCAGGTCAAAGGCCAGTTCCCATCCTTGCTGCCTTTTTTTATTTAACAGAAAACTAGGTAACCATTTACAATAGGGTTAACAGGAATGTGTTAACATGGATTTATACCCCCATTATCTTTGCTGTATTACTCTGCCACTCTCTTTTTTAATTAGGCACGAGCTGTAGTACCCATCATTGCCCGATATAGTTATGTAAGTTATACATTTGCAGGGCCCTCTTCCCTGCATTCGTCACCCTCATATTCTTACTGAGGGTTTGGCATGAGCTAGTGGTTAAGTGACACGGCTCACAATCGGAAGTTGCTGGGCTCGCCCCCCATCACAACACCGACTGTTACCCCGGGGAAGCAAACCCTTATAAAATGCAGGAGGAAGCAGACCATTCAATAAAATGCATGCCGAAGTCGGATGCACTGAGCAGAGAGGTGCAAAATAAAAACCTTAGTGCAACGCACACCACCTTGGGGAATAGAGAAATAAGGTGAACGCAAAAAAAAAATCAATCTTTATCCAAAGAACTGAACTTCACATGTAGACACAGCGAAAAAGTTTAAAAATGGATATGTATTCCTTCCCACGGAGGAGTTTTCTACATTATTAGTTGGTGTCTGACAGGACCGCGTTCTCGCTCATGCGCTTTTCTGCTGCACCATGAATTTGATCCTTACACAGTCATCTCATTTACGCCGATGTCGTCATACCGGGCTACAATTCTCAGACCCTGGTAGGCCCACTAGAGGCACTGGATCAATCGGCTACAAATCTAGGCTTGCACATCTCCTAGACGAAAATCCAAAACCTCAGCAAGAGCCTCTGCATTGAGCATTAACGGGAATGACAAGCCTGTTGCAACCACAGAGGACCGTCTACCTCGGAAGCAGACAGTTCTCTGACGCACAGAGCAGTCACAACATCACCCATAGGATGGTCTTAGTGGCTTCATCCATGCACTGGCTCCAGAGTCTTATCCCAGCGAAGGCTCTCCCTGGAGACCAGACTTTGTATTTACTTCACATGCACCGTACCCATTCTCCTGTATGTCTCAGAGACCTGAACACTACTACAGCGGAACTGGCAGCGTCTTGAGGCCTTCCAACTGCACAACCAGAGGCGCATGCTTGGAATCCACTGGCACGACTGGATTTCCAGCAGTGAAGTAGTTTGTCATCCTCAACTTGCAGGCATTGCCTCAATAATTGATTGCCGTCACCTCTCCCTCTTCGGTCACCGTTCTCCTGTCCCGAAAAGTCCCAACCCACGAGATGCTCCGGCAGGCTGCAGGGGTTGGGGACGGGAAGAAGCCGTGCTCATCCTGGAGACGTCCTCTGGACCACTCTTGCAACACTTGGCTAAAACACACACACACACACCCCCCCCCCCAACAGAATTGCAGGCCACCTGGGGAGCGGTCATTAGACGGGGTCATGGACATGGTCATTCGACGCGACGGGCCCTGGTCGCCTAAGCGTACTACTGTATTGTTTTGCTTCTAGACTGTTGGCAGGAATTTTTGTGTATGTAACTGAAGACTTACAGTAATTTGGCATTTGCATGATATATTTATTTTCAGGCGATTCACGTCAGAGTTGGCCAAGACTGCCGAAAAAGTGATTGCTGTTGATTTTATGGAAGATTTCATTGAGATAAACAAAAAGATAAATGGTCACTTGGGAAACACTGAATATTTTGTTACAGATGTTACCAAACTGGACATACCACCAGAAAGGTTGGTATAATCATTTTTATATATTTCAGTCTCTTTTTTGACTTCTAGTTTGCGTTCTCGTGTCAATGTTGTGGTACTCTCATCTCTGAAAAATTCAGCTAAGATGTTTGCTGCCATTTTCCCTGAATGATGTTTCTCATATGGAAATGAGGTGCAAGACCTGGCCAGAGGGCGCGGAGCTGAGACAAAAGCTGTGGGACAGCCACTCCTACCTGGTGAAGACTACAGACTTCATCATGGCGACTGGCCTGCAGATATAGCATGACCAAAAAGATCCTGAACGCAAAGGAGAAGATATATTTCAGTTTAGAAGAACATGAATGATTAATCTTCACAAAACCACACTAAAAAATGACGTAATTTCCCCTACATCTGCATTAGTAATCAGCACGTCATATTTTACTTTGGTTGTTGACTTTGAAAGAATGTAATCTATAGATATGATTGTGATGTGTGTAGAGACAAAAATGAATAAAGAACTAAATATACAGAGAAGAGAAATGGGAAGGAAAAAAAAAAAGTAGGCAAGTAGCATGTCCTTTGCAGAATGTCGCTTCTGACAATAGCTCCTATTTGGCTGTTATAAGTTTCTTGGCCGGTATGCAGTATGGTAGGTTGCCATTACTTTTAATACGTGGAAGAGCAATCACACCGATAAAAATTCTGTGTCAGCCAAACTGGACATGGTGGAATTCGAACCTGGTGCGTTGGGAATGTGGAAACAAGACGTTTTCACCCCTAAACCACGCTGCCGCCATATGGGAAGAAACTAAGATTAAATTTTAACAACTGCAGAGAGGCAGAAAGAGAGGTCAAGGACCGTATATGCTATAAGAACATTGGCAATGACTTATGCACCGAGAGGAGCGACGGACTTTGATTGATAAATTTTGTTTTCTTTATTTGTTTTGTTTTGTTTTTGATACTGTCTGTTTATTGCGTTCTATTTCTTCGTTGTTCTAGTGTTGACCTGATCTTCTCCAACTGGCTGTTGATGTATCTGGAAGACTCAGAAGTCCAAGAGCTAATGAAGAAACAACTGACATGGCTCAGACCTGGAGGTTTTATCTTCATGAGAGAATCCTGTAAACATCAGTCAGGTGGGACTTCATAAACTGGCCCTTTCAAGACTTTTTCCTGTCTAAACTGGACCTTCCAAGAATCTTCCTGTCTTTATTCCTGAATAAACTGGCCCTTTCAAGATCTTTTCCTGTCTTTATTCCTCTTTAAACTAACCACTTCTTCCAAGACCCTTCCTGTCTTTATTCCTCTCTAAACCAACCATCTCTTCCAAGACCCTTCCCGTCTTCATTCATATCTATACAAAGCTGGTGTATGGAGTGAGGTGAAGGAGAGCAACAGAAAAATAAATGTCCATATTATCAAAATTTAATACTGCTGTCTAAGGAAGATTCAGACTTCTCGTCGAACACTATCACCAACCATGAGGTCACGTATACACACTGTTCACGTAAAAGAACAATTGGTAATTAAAAATATAAATGAGCAGGCTGTTAGCAACTGTTTGGGTACAAATTATAAAAGTTACGCAATATATCTTCCCAGTTGTGGCCTGCATGGAGGTCAAAAAAGGATGCAGCCCCTCCATCATGCAAAAACACAAAGGTCAATCACCTGTTTGTCTGCACGTTTAATATCAAGTATATACACACAAAATAAAAAGGTACCTCTGCATCTCCAGGGGTAGAAAAGTAGCGACAAAGAGAGAAGAAATAATGATCTGTGAGCCACTTTTTGTTACAGAACAATCGCATTCGGTGCACGCTACTATGTGTGCGGGATTGACAACCTCATCAGAAATAATAAAGTGCAACATAAATTTTATTTCATTTATTTATTTGTTCCCTTTTGCCTTATTTCTTTATTCCCCAAAGTGGTGTGCGTTGCACTATGTTTTTAATTTGCGCCTATCGGCCCAGTGCATCAGACTTCAGCATGCATTTTATGTAAGGGCTGCTTCTTCCTGCATTTTCAAAGGGTTTGCTTCCTCGGAGTAACTGCTGGTGCTGTGATTGGGGAGCAAACCAAGCACCTTTGGATTGTGAGCCGTGTCCTTAACCACTAGCCCACTCCGTCCCCCCAACAGAAATCATTACTGCATGCACACATAAATCACTGCTACGAGAAAACATGGCACATGCAATCTGTATGCAGGTCAACTGCAATAATTTCGCTAAGATCTTATTGAAGCAAAGAATGACCAGATGGTGATAGAAAAGTGCATTGTATATATTCATTCCTTCCAATAAAGATATCTGATATCCACATCCATACAAGAGATGTATTTTCTTAAAGCATGTTAATTCTGCATTTTCTAGCCAAAATGGAATTGATAAACCAGTTCTCCTCTATGCTCAGCTCTTGCCAAATGTCTACATTTGTTTTTTCTCTGTCCAGGGTATTCTGAGGATCTTTCTGTAACATTTTGACTCGAAGGATTCGATTCTTTGTCTGGAAGTTTTGGTAATCGTCCATGCTTCACAGCCATAAGCTGCCACAGGAAAAACACAGGCTCTCAAGTCTTTCACTTTTATCATTTTGTTAGTGCCCTGCCATAATTTCTTCAGGTTGTTCAGTCTCTGCATTGCCATAGCTAGTCTTTGGTCACATCAAGAGACACAACGGTCTCGAGAGAACGGTGATGGAAGGTATGGTGTCAGGCAAAAGAAGAACGGGTGGACCAAGAAGACGATGGTACCAAGATATCCAGGAATGCCTGAGTATGACTGGCGGAGGCTGGAGTTTTGACAAAAGAACGAGTTTCTTTCAGACAGACTGTGACGTTCTACAAAGGACATGCTACATGATGATGATGTTAATTATGTGAAGCAATGTTAACTCATTCGCTATTAAATCTCTCTTCCTCCAACACTCCCCATAGAAATTTCACACACTATCACTCGCCTGAGACCTATTTATCTTCAATAATAATTCATTAAGGAGCCGCGTAGCACAGTGGCTTCGCATTTGAGTGGTACTGTTGAAGCGGAAATGTTTTTTCAGATCGCAAAGGCTCCCGGGTCGACCCAGCCTTAAATGGATACCGGTTCAGTCCAGGAAGTAAAGGCGGCAGAACTGGCGAGGTAAAAGAACAGCTGGCTGTTCAAAGACACGTGTAAGCGGGACATGAAGGCTCTGGATATGGATCTGACATCTTTGGAAGACATAGCTGCAGATCGACCCAAATGGAGACGTAACCTGAAGAGGCACTTCATGCTGGGCGAAAATAAGCTCTTGCAACACAGGGAAGTGGAGGTTGCATTAGGGCAGTGGTTAGTTAAGGTGTTTTTTTTTTCTGATTACATAACGATCCCAGCCACATAAATTTGGTACCAGAAAAATCTGGGAAGTAAAGGCAACTATGTGCCATTGGTTAAAAAAATAATATGGGCCTAACACCATATTTCCTATGCGCTGCATGGCGTGACGTGATTTTTTTTACTATATAGTGAATCATTTATAAATTTGTGTAGTAAATTTTATAATCTATGTTTATTTTAGGTGACAAGAACAGAGGAGAAAATCCCACTCAGTACAGAGAGCCAGATATGTATGAGGCATTTTACTCTTCCATGGCAGTCCCTTGCGATGCTCAACATTTCTATGGCTATGATCTTGTGTTGTCAAAATCAGTGGACACCTATATCAAGGTAAGGGGAAAGCACTGTTGTTGTTTAGATCAGTAACTCAACTTTTCTTTGATTCTGGTCTTCACTTCTCAATATTTCTTTGATTCTGGTTTTCACTTCTGAGTTTCTGCTTCTTTGGCATTCTGTATCGCCCAAATGACTATCGAAATGATCTATTCCATTAAATCAATGACTTTCACTACAGTTTTGGCGATTGCTGAAGTGAATCTCCTGAAAAACCATGATTTGTTCTCAATATCCTGACACCAAGACCTGAAAAGGACTTTGCAAGTAGCAGGATATTGTCTGGAGAATGGAATGGAATGTGTTGTGTCATAGTTTACAGCTTGTTGCACCTTTCAGTCTGACACATTCGACAGGCATCTTTGAGTACTGGGTTAGTCTTCGATCCCTTCTCCTTAGCCAGTCTACTCTGTCATCCAGGATCACCACATGGAGGTGTAGAAGGGTCTTGGCAGCACTGATACCAGCAGTCAGCAATTGGTCGCTGACCACTGCAGCTCATGCACTGCTCAGCATCTTGATCCCCTCGACATGATTTCTTCTTCTTCGTACGCTGTCAGACGTCAACTTGAATTTGTCCGAAGAAAGCAGCTGTCATCCTGAGGCTGTCGACACTGCCAGAGAGCTTGTCTAGTGTTGGCACTAGTGATGGCCACATGTGCTTTCTCTGGTCCTCGTATGTCGGGCAATTTTGCAGCAGATGTTCAGCGGTCATTTTCCCAGTACCACAGGTGCATTCGTCAGTGCCACCTATCTTCAGTTTATTGAATAGATGGTACCTTGACATGATTTAACCTAGCTGTTCCTCTACTATTTGGTTTTTATTTTTTCTCGTGGCATATAGTGTCAACAGAATGAGTAGCCTGCCCATTGTCTGACCATCCTTACGTCATCTTTTACTATGTCTGGCAGGTTACAGTGTTACTGCTCTTTCAGGCCCAATAACTCAAGTGATCCCAATTTCAGCAAGTAACACATTAAAAATATGCTGGAATTCTAGACAGAAAATATGATGGTTCAGTTGGTCATCTCATGCTAATGCAGTCTATTCAATTTTTACTGCACATTTATATCACAAGAAGTTCTGGCTACAGGGCATGAGGAAGACAGCATAGAAGAGGGATAGATGGCATTACAAAAATCCTTCAAAGACCCTGGCTAACAATGAACGAGGCAAAATGCTTTTGCAAGAACGGCAACGTAATTAATGATCTCTTAATATTGTTGTCTCGTTATAATTTAAAAGGAACATGTGGTCTAGGGGTTGTGAAATTGGTTCACAAACCGAACATACGAGGTTCAAATCCCATAGCGCATGGTTTGACAGACCGGACATGTCATGGTTTTTTTTTGTTGGTATGACTGTTTCTCCCAATTGATCCAGCTGTGAATAGGTGCCTAACAAAGTTAAGGGCAGATTTGGAGCTGCTGTGGCATGCCCTGTTATCAACACTTTCAGTAATGAAACTCGATGAACATAAATGAGAATGCCAAGGTGCAATGAGGTCGATTCTGTAAGCCATTTACCATTATTTTGCAATATTTTCTTAGGATGTTGTGGTTAACCCTTTTCGGTCCTGGCTAATTTTGCAGAATTGTGGCATTCTGGACAAAAATGGAGTAATCCCGTGTGTCAAAAGTTTTATTAAAATAAAATTAATTATTAAACAAATTGAGCTAAACATCGTGAGACACATAATTAAATTTATCTATTACGTGAAGTATTCATTATAAAGATTAAATATTAGTATAAAGCATTAAATGACATTAATGCAGAGGTGGTAATTGGTGATTCAAATTTTTTTCTTTTACTTACCTCGTGTGTTTCGTCGATATATCTGTTAATTCCCATACACATAACTTTCTTATTAACTGTCCTGGTCAGTCTGAATTGCGCATATGTTGAAAATTCACCACAAGTAATCCAGATGTGTAATCATTGGACTGATCAAATAATAAAATATTTCTACGATCTTGAGGCCCGACCTTTGTTGCAATATGTGAGCAGATTATTAAGTTTTGTAACACATAGGGGACGGCTTGGGCTAGTGGGGCTCACAACCCGGCCGTTACCCCGGGGAAGCAAACCATTACAAAATGTAGGAGGAAGCAGACCCTTACACAAAATGCATGCCGAAGTCATATGCACTGGGCCGACATGCGCAAAATTAAAACATAGTGCAACACACACCGCCTTGGGGAATAGAGAAATAAGGCCAACGAACACATGCTTTTATTGACCGCCCAGAAATAACCGCACAGTTAAAACATCAATTGCACATGCATGGACACATCAATCATGTATAGCCATTAAAAAAAAGAAATTCAACAAACTAAATAACGAGCACAGGTGCATGTTTCATATAGTCATTTTTGGCAAACGGGCAGCCATTTTTAAGTGTTTGGCAGCCAGGCTTCTTCAATGTTCAGCTGATGCCATGCATCGTCATGTGACATTCATGAAGGAGGCTGCGTTTCAGGTCTTCACTGGTCCCCACATCTTTTTGAGCGTGGTTGCTCCTCAAGGCCAGACTGCCTCTCTTTGGTCTGCGTAGGGAGGGCAGTTCTACAGAATATGTTCTGGTGTTTTCTTGGGTGCTCCACAATTGCACATGGTGGTGTCTCTGAGACCCATTCTGGGGAGGTGGGCCTTGATTGGGTCTACAATGTTCTGTTCTGAATCTGAAGATATGTCTCTGCAGCCAATACTGGCGATACAAGTTGTAAAGAGTTAAGATGTCTTTTTGTTGAATAATACATACATTCCATCCATCCAGTCTTTTTTGCATACAACATACATTACTTTGTTCTTTTTAACTTACTTATACAATCTTTTCCAGCTAAAAAATAACAGCAATCAAGTAATATGGTTGCTGGAAAAGGTGAAGAAAAATAGTTCCATGAACCAGGGATACAGAAGTTTTGAAGAGTTCTTAGACAAGCAGCAGTACTCTGCAAAAGGCATACTTCTGTACGAGAAGATCTTCGGCCGGACGTTTGTCAGCACAGGTGGAGTGGAAACAACACAGGTTAGTTCAAATCAGTGGTGTGCTAAGGTAGGACAGGATGTGAATGTGTATGTGGTTCATCCCATTGAACAATCTTAAAGGGTATGTCATCTGATCCAGTCATTCAGAGTATTTTATGGATCCAGTCATTCAGAGTATTTTATGATGGTGAGTGGGGACAATCTGAGGTGGATCAATGAATGCCTCTTAGATGTTGACATTGTAATCAATGTACCAAAGAAAATAGGGATCGAAGAGGGAATGCAAGCCCTGTGCCCAATATACTGTGCTGAAATATGACAAGCCAAATATTCACATATATTGCAGCCTCACTGTAAACTAGAACACAATATAACAAAACGTCCTTTTCATGATTAAAAATAATGGGTCAAGTGGCGTGGATTGAAAGAATTTGTTGATCAGAAGTATGGACAACCAATAGATTATTTCTTGCTCCTTTGCCATTTACAGTATTGAGGAAGACTAAGCACCTATGGTCTGCCTGGAATGCAGTGACATTGATACACAACATAATTAGTAGTTTCTTTTGGAGCATATAATAAACTTCCATTTTGTATTGTCATTACAGCACACATCTGTATTAGTTTACATTGTATGACTTTTTACAGAAAGTGTTAATTTGCTGTCTATCCATTACAGGAAGGAATTTGTTTGTCTACCTGTCATAGGGATTTGTTTGTCTATTTGTAATAGGAATTTGTTGTCTATTCATCATAGACATGTGTTGTCTATCTATCATAGTAATTTGTTGTCTATCCATCATATAAATGTTGTCTATCCATCATAGAAATGTGTTATCTATATCATAGGAATTTGTTGTCTATCTAATATAGGAATTTGTTGTCTAATCTATTATAGGAATTTGTTGTCTAATCTATTATAGGAATTTGTTGTCTATCTAATATAGGAATTTGTTGTCTATCTAATATAGGAATTTGTTGTCTATCTAATATAGGAATTTGTTGTCTAATCTATTATAGGAATTTGTTGTCTAATCTATTATAGGAATTTGTTGTCTATCTATCATAGGAATTTGTTTCTATCTATCATAGGGTCTATCTATCATAGGAATTTGTTGTCTGTTGTCTATCTATCATAGGTATTTGTCTATCTATCATAGGAATTTGTTGTCTATCTATTATACGAATTTGTTGTCTAATCTATCATAGGAATTTGTTGTCTATTCATTATAAGAATATTGTCTATTTGTCATGAAAAATTATCTATAAATCAGATTAATTTGTTGTCTGTCCATTATAGGAATTTGTTGTCTTTCTATTATAGGAATCTGTAGTCTATTCATCATAGGAAGTTGTTAGTCTATCCATTATAAGAATTTTATGTCTTTTAATATAAGAATTTGTTGTCTTATCTATTATAGGAATTTGTTGAGCTGCTGAACCTACAGAGAGGTCAAAAAGTGTTGGATGTGGGTGGTGGCATAGGAGGAAGTGCTTTCTACATGGTCAAGGTTTGCTACTGCTAATATCATTTGCTTTTATAAATTTGAAATGTGTACACCAGAGTCGCATCTTATGTGGATGGTACAATTTAATTACAGAACATAAGACCATCATTGCTTAAGATTAGCAATACTGGAATTCTGGTTTTTAATCTGGCAGATCAGTGTCTCTTACCAGGTAGCCCAGAACTATCTTTCTGTTCTGCAAATGCACCTGGTTGTTGTTTGCAAATGCCCACAATGAGTAGGTTACTCTTTTGTGCACCCTAAAAAGAGCGTTAAGTAGCAGGTTGCAGTAGCTTTCCTCATATCCCAAGCGTGCTGATGAAGGTGGACCGGTTCCTCAGGCGCTTGTACTATCTTTGCTTCATCTTCGTGTCACTCACTACTACGGGGATCACGTTGATCCCTCACCTCGTTAGACAGGCCGTCATGAAAACAGCCTGTTTCCAGGGAGGGCTGCTAGGAAGCCGAGGAGAGGGTCTTGGCCAGTATGATTTGCCTGACCACACGTAAGTCTTCTTTCCCCGTCCGCACATGTTGTTGACATTTAGCCAACCCAACAGTTACATTCTGCTCACACATACATTTTTTGCAGTATCAGAAGCTTTAATAGATAATAAATCAAAAGTTCAAATCCAGTTTCTCTCATGCAGGCAACTCAATGAACCATTGATGCCTTTTGCTGCTGAAGACGAATGTGTCAGACGAAAATATTGCAGTCTAGCTGTAAACTAGCGACACAACGAATTCCGTTCTCTGGTCTACATCCTGCTAATTGCAAAGCCCTGTTCACGGCTTGGAAGCGGCAGATTGAGAATGAACACAAAATAAGATGATGCTTTTCCTGATGCATGAATACATGTACACACTGATGGATCTACATTCAAAGCCACCATCAAGAAGGTTATGGCATAAATATACAATATCCAGACAAATCCTTTGTTTTGGATTCCTTTCTTTCAGAGTTCTAAAACATCATTGTTTACAGATTTTAATGTCTGCTCTTCAAACTTGAGAAGATTTTGAACATTGTAGACTTCTTCTTTGTTCGCTGTCAGGTGTCAACTTGAATTTGTTTGAAGAAAGCAGCAGTCATCCTGAGGCTGTCGACATTGCCATAGAGCTTGTCTAGTGTTGGCACTGGTGATGGCCACATGTGCTTTCTCTGGTCCTCGTATGTCGGGCAATTTTGCAGCAGATGTTCAGCGATCATTTTCCCAGTACCACAGGTGCATTCGTCAGTGCCACCTATCTTCAGTTTATTGAATAGATGGTACCTCAGTCTGTTGTGGCCTGTGCGGAGTGTGAAGACCACCACCTTTTATCTTCTGTTCAACTGGTAATAAAGCATCACTTTTTTGTATAGCTAGTATGCTCTGTTTCCCATTTGGCCATGTATCTGGCCCTAATAAACCTTTTGGACTCTTCGTAGGTCATACTTGAATCTGGTTGTGGTAACCTTCTACCATCTTTTGCCAGTCTGTCTGCCTCCTCGTTGCCTGAATATTACAGTGGGATGGAACCCACTGTACTACGACTCCTTTGGGTGGGGACTGCTGGCATAGTTGACAGAGTACTGATCTTAAAATTATTTAGTTCTGTATTTTTCTGTCGTTTTAGCGCTGTAACCACGGACAGGGCATCTGTAAAAAACACTTGCTTTCGTCTGTCAGCATTGCTTCTACTACAGCTTTCATTGCCTCTGCTCTGAAATTGCTTGAGAATTTTTCAGTTGCCACTGACAGTGTTATGTTTTTACCATTTGTTAGACTTAGAAATATCTCTCCCCAGAAATCCCCCTCCCCCTCAATTTGCTGTTGCGCATTATGGACTTGATCTTACCCAAATAGCCTTAGACTACACGCTGTCCACATCATCATCTTCCATGAAATCAAATAGTTCTGCATTGGATCCATAAACACACCTGCAGTAGAAGGCGGTCTATAGTGCCTAAATAAACCCTTGACTACCCAGCAATAAAAATAAAATTGTTCAACGGTTTTTTCCTGCAACAGTGATTAGAAAACTTACTCCATTCATATTTCAAAACCTTTACATTAGGCTGCAGAGGTTCTGAAAACTTGTCCATAACATTTTAGAACTTTGGCTTTAGATGGCAAAAATGGGAGAAACTTATTCCTTCATATTGTATAACTTTGGGTTAAGATGACATGTTTATGGATACTTATGCTTTCATATCTTATCTACATGTAAACTTTTCCATTACATTTTAGAACTTTGCCTTTAGAAGGCAAATATTTGAGATTCTAATTGCTTTATATTGTATAACTTTGGGTTAAGATGACATGTTTATGGATACTTATGCTTTCATATCTTATCTACAGGTAAACTTTTCCATTACATTTTAGAACTTTGCCTTTAGAAGGCAAATATTTGAGATACTTATTGCTTTATATTGTATAACCTTGGGTTAAGATTATATATTTAGGATACTTGTTCCGTTAAAATATTATCTACCTAACAAAATTGAGACCTTATATAGTGCTTCTCAAACACTCCGTCCCCGACAGCAGTATCTGTTAAGAGGCTACCTTCTCTTTATTTAAAGGTTAAAAAAAAGCATACATTCTGAATAATTATTTCTGTTATATTTCAGAACTTTGGCGTGAATGTCACAAATGTAGACCTGTCATCAAATATGATACAGATTGGCATAGAGAGAGCCGAAGAGGCCGGATGTAGTTCAGATCAAGTTGTGTTCGAAAGAGCGGACGCAACTAAGAGAGACTACCCTCCAGGATCATATGATGTGGTCTACAGTAGGGATACAATTCTGCACATTGAGAACAAGTTAGCTCTCTTCAAGAAATTTTTTGTGAGTTTTGTTCAATTTTTATAAATCATTTCATCCATTTTGTTTTAAACCTTTCAGGCACTAATGTCCACATAGGTGGACAAGTAAAAATACTCCAAGTACCCCTACAGTCCACCTAAACGGACACGCGATAAGAAAATTTGCCGATCGTCATCAAAAAGTTATTCTAGAGCATTGCCGTGTGTTAACACCGGTTGATATAGGGCCATTTTGAATCTATACATAGGGTTGCCGTTGTAAACAACTAAAATGGCCGTAAAGTAACTTTGAAAGTGATTTAGAAACGAAGTTTTTGCGTTTTCGGGACTTGCGGATTATTCCATTATTGCGGGTGATAAAGGTAAGTTGTTCCAACAAATTTTTGGGAGCTCGATCTGTTTAACCTTACGCACTCCAATATATTTTTGAAAAAAATTTGACCTAATTAATTTTCTTAATTAGTCGCTGTGGTAGTCGTCTTTCAAAATTTGTAACTTTTATGTTTGTTTGTCAATAAATATGATTTTCTGGCGTGTAGATACACAATAGCATAACGAACATGTGGGTGTTATTGTTTTTGTTGTATGTTTGTTAGTTTTTGAGATTTAAAAAGATGAAGTTGAAAATTTATGAAAATCTCGGAAAAAATTTGGACTCGACCACTAGGCCTAGTCGCTTCGATAGAAAACCATGGAAACCACAACAACGTATCGATACTGTGTTTACAATATCTACACAACTGTTAGTTTCCAATTCAAACGTAGTTCTTTCATTTAAACAAACAAAATAAACAGATCTACGCGATAAAAATCTTTCTCAACAACCTACTTCCCCTTTCGCAAAAAGTCGGCTTGCTCCAAACGGCGTATACAAAATTAAAACTGTTCAAAAGCCATTTGTAATCGAACACACGATACTTTAACCGGCAAAATATCGTGTATATATGGAGGACGTACTCAGCAGTAAAAAATGGCTGTCAGGAGTGACTCCGTTCAACAAAAAAAAAATGTTTTTCCGCACACCGTTTTTGCAGGCCGAGCTGGTTCAAAGAGATCGGACATTGGATTGCTACAGGTTAATTAACTACATTTGTAAGGGAAAATAGCAGATTTGACGATCTTGTAAGAAAAACTATTGACGTTCTGTGACGATTTTCACATTCCAACGGTTCCGATTCCCTGCGAAATGGGCAAAATCGAAATGTTGCGGTTTTTTAAATTTTCACATTCATCTTCTTGTATCTCATACTAACACACACACATCAAAAACAATAACACCAACTAGTTCTTTATTCATTTATGTCTCTACACACACAAAAATCATTTATACAACAACAAATACAGATTTTCAAAGTGAACAACCTAGAAAAACGTGACTTGCTGAAAAATAATTCAGTGGCTGCGGGAACTTCCGTACTTTTATAACTCAGGGCCCTAAAGGTTAAGGAGGAAGTGATGGCGAGATCCATCAGTGTTATTGGACAATAATGTTCTTTTTGTTTAGTTTCAGTCCATTGCAATTTGTTTCTGTCTCTTTCAAAGTCTACATTGTAGTCTGTTGATGTAATTTTTGTTTGAATGTGTGATTTCTTTATACATGGCATGCTCAGTAGACCCTTATGTCCGTTTGTTCAACCATTCCTAAGTTGTTTTGGAGTATTTGTTTTGCTGTCTGAATGTTAGCTGATGTGTTTGTCTGAACCATGCTAACTCCTAGTTTTGCCAGTCTGTCTGCGTTCTTATTGCCTGGATTCCACTGGAGGATGATGTTAATGTGTTTTGTTTATATATTTTCATTCATTTATCAGCTTTGTAACTTCTTTTGTTGTTAGTTTGAAGGTCTGTTTCTACTGCCTGTAGCGCTTTTGAATCAGTGAAGACTACGAGACCAAGATGCAGCAGTGCATGAGTTGACAGCAGCCAGCAACTCGTATCTGGCTGCTTGCATTGTGGTCAACCAATAATAGCTGACGAAGACTCTGTTACCACATAGCTGCACTGGAAACAGGCTGTACTAGTTATTAGTGAGTCCTTTTCAGGATGAACGCTGAAGAAGAAGAAGGCTAGTGTAGTCTGGACAAGGTATAGGGATTGCAGAGGGAAGACAAACCCTGTATTAAAAAAAAAAGGAAGTTGAAATCGAATGTGTCAGGCTGATAGGCGCAGATATCGCAGCCTCACTGCAAACTACGATACGCTGTCTCAACACCCTTTTCAGGATTAATGTCGAAGAAGAGGAAGGAAAGACTATAATATTGGATGGTAACAGAAACAATATAAATACCGTTCATGATTCTGCTCAAATTATGTTTGTGTGGCAATAAGGAAGGGAAATGGTCACCCCCATCTCATAAGCATAAAGGTTCAATTTCACATCCATTTTGTAAAATGATATAATTGTTCTATTTATTATGTGTGGATTTCTTTAAAGAATAGCTCACTACACTCTACTGTAAATTTGGTAAAAGATGGCTAATCCAGTCCATCATATAAAGTCCTACAAAAAACAATAGCATTTATGGTTTGTCTCAGATGTCCTGCATGGAAGCCAGTTAAAGAATTGGTCCAGTCCTGCATGGAAGCCAGTTAAAGAATTGGTCCGGTCCTGCATGGAAGCTAGTTAAAGAATTGGTCCAGTCCTGCATGGAAGCCAGTTAAAGAATTGGTCCGGTCCTGCATGGAAGCCAGTTAAAGAATTGGTCCAGTCCTGCATGGAAGCCAGTTAAAGAATTGGTCCAGTCCTGCATGGAAGCCAGTTAAAGAATTGGTCCGGTCCTGCATGGAAGCCAGTTAAAGAATTGGTCCGGTCCTGCATGGAAGCCAACTAAAGCATTGCATCTGGATCACACATGGATATTCAAGTCCAATTCAGACTTAGACTGGAACTCAGAAGAAAGGGGTTGTGCTAGTGTTATTGAAAGATTAACACAGAAATACACCAGATGTCATGAGTAAAAAAAACAAAAATGTCTGTCGTATGTTATGTTATTAATAACATTTCACGATTCATTTTAATATATATTTTTATTATTACTTATTCATGTCATAGATAATTTAATATTATGCGTCTTTAAATCATAATTTTAGCTCAATGTGTTATTTTACATTCAGAGTTGCGGCACTTGCTGTTAGACACAAATTGGCAATATTAGGCTGGGCAGGATAGAGTTCAAAATTCATGTCATTCCAGCTTGTCTTTTCTCGTTCCTGGAGTCTGTCTGGAGGATTTATAGGGGTGAAGAATAAAGATGTTTTTCTTATTTTTTTAATTTTTAAAGTGATCTTTATTTGCAAAGTGACATGTAATTTACGTTTTCATTGTCACAGAAATGTTTACGTCCTGGAGGGAAAGTGTTGATCTCTGACTACTGCTGTAGCCCTGATGAGCATTCAGACAAGTTCAAGGCATATGTCATACAGAGAGGTTATAACCTTCTTTCACCAGCTGCCTATGGGAAAGTAAGTGACGAAAATAATGTTTAACAGTGGTTCTCGTGTTTTCAAGTAAAATAATTTTTTGGGAACTCTAATATTTCAACTTCTTCTGCGTTCGTTCTCAATCCCCCACTACCAAGCACTGAACAGGGCTTTGCAAGTAACAGGATGTAGTCCGGAGAACGGAATGTGTTGTGTTGCTAGTTTACAGCTTGACTGCAATATTTGCACCTTTCCGTCCAACACATCTTGCCTACAGCACTGTTACTCCTTCATTCCATCTAAAACACTGCTTTGCTTATTGCTTATTCCATCTTTTTTTTTTTTTTTTTTTTTTTTTTTTTTTTTTTGGGTGTTTGTGCTGAAAAGGACGTTGTGTCATAGTTTACATAAAGACTATGATATCTACACTTTTCAGCCAGACACATCCACTTTGAGTGAGCGTTTTGAGTACATGATTTGTCTTCCCACTGCGATCCCTATCACTGGGCCAGTCTACACTAGTGCAGCCTGTTTCCAGGGTCACCTCGTGAAGGCAGAATAGGGTCCTGGTCGACTGTTGTTCATTGGCCCCGAGGCAAGCAGCCAGCTGTGAGTTGCTGGCTGCTGTCAGCTCATTCATTGTGTTGCATTTTCAGCCTAAAATGGGTACCTGACAAAAGTCGTGGGAAAATTTAGGAGCAGATGCAGATGTTATGGAGTTTGTGCTCTGTCGTCTGCACTTTCAGCAATTAAAGGTACTGATTACATATTGAGGCATCCTTGTGCAATAACGTCTATTCTAGGAACCATATTTCAGCTTAAAAAAAAATAAGGAAGCTCACTATCTACTGTTTATTCTGCCCCTAATTTATCCAGCCCACCCACTCTATTTCCCAACTTCTATCTCATCTTGGAAATATAATAACAGAAAGTCAAGAGTTTCTTTGTTCGGTCATGTTGAACAGCTGGACCAGGAAACCCCTGCCCACAAGATAC